>VZRZ01007018.1:116844-146837 GCA_013398175.1 Climacteris rufus
GCCGGGCTGTATGGCCCCGGTGTGTGTCCCCGTGTCCCCTCCGGTGCCTGTCCGGGCTGTATGCCCCGGGTGTGTCCCCGTGTCCCCTCCGGTGCCTGTCCGGGCTGTATGCCCCGGTGTGTGTCCCCGTGTCCCCTCCGGTGCCTGTCCGGGCTGTATACCCCGCCTGTGTGTCCCTGTGTCCTTCCCCGCCCGCGTCCCTGCTGGGCCCCTCGGACCGCTGTCCCAAGCGCCGCATCCCGGTCCCGCATCCCCGTCCCGCATCCCGGTCCCGCATCCCGGTCCGTGCGCGGGCTCGGCGGTGGCTCCGGCAGGGCCGGGAGGGCTCTCCCAGCACGGCCCCGAGGCGGGACAGGCTCCCGCAGGGATCGGGGCCAGCCCCGCTGTTTGCTGTGGTTCGGGTGCTCCGCGCCCCATCCGTAGGGTGGCCGGGGCTGTGTTGGGGTTCCGGAGAGGGAGCCTTGACAAACGGATTTGTTTTCCCTGGATCTGGTCGTACTGTCTGGGTTTGGGTGGAAATAGCATTGGGGTGTGTAAGCAAAGCCGGAAATTGCAGCTGCTGTGGGATTGCTGCCTTTCAGTCCGGGTCTTGGTTTTCTTCAGCACGCTGGGATACGACGTTCTGAACTAAACCAAGAGGGAAGTTTTGTCTGTCTGATAGACTTGTTCCTTTATTGTGTATGTGGGAGAGGCGGATTAGTGCCTTAGGGATGGAGTCATGGGTATACAACCTCAGTTGGAGAGCTTTTCTCACCAAAACACAACAGTAAAAAAAGCTCCACAGAACTAAATGATCAAATAGGGCTCTGTAGGAATGGGACAACGGGTACCAGTTTTGCATAGAACATTGCTCTTATGCGCTAAGATAAAGTTGATAATAAAGTACAAAATGAGTTTTGATGCAAATGCTGCAGCCTTGAAGGTGGGTTAAATACCGCGAGGACTTTATCAGGGTGGACCCTGCAGTAATCCTTTAACCAGGATGACTTAGGGCAGGGCATTGGACAGGAAAAGTTTGTTACGAAAGAACAGCTTACAAGCCTGCTTGTTATAAAACAAAACTAAATACCCTGGTGATTTGCAGCCTTTTGCTCCTTTGGGAGATGTCATGGGGTTGTATAAAGGTGGTTTGGTGAAACTCTCAGGAAGTTTTGGTTCAGGGGAATGTTCAGTTAAATTGAAAGTGGGAAACTGCGGTAAAACTGGAATTGGATACGAGTGAGAGGTGATTCACCTGGCAGCTCTGTCCCCATCACAGATATTTAATATTAAATGTTGACACTTTCTCAATTGTCCTTCATTCTGCAGTGTTGGACATGTAAATACTTGTTTTTTCCTCTGTTGTTTTTAAAATTTTGGGCATGATGTAAAACAGAGCAGCTTTGTCATTAGTTTGTTAACACGTGCTTAAAAGTTTTTGGATGTAATCCTGGAAGCTGTTCAGCGGTAGTTTTGTCTTATGTCAAGTCTGCTTATTTAATAAAGGTCTTGTAAGGGAATGTTAATTAAACAGCACATGGTGTAAGCTGTAGTTAAAACATCCTGAATTGGAAAGTATTACATGGAGGGAATATCAAGTTCTTAGGCTGTATTTAGTAGGTCTGTACACCTTCTTACTTCCAGTTTTGTACTAATCTGATTTTCTTTACTGTCAGCATCTGTCAGATGAACATTCTTCAATCAAAGTCACATGGAAGCACATCTTGCTTATTACATAAATTATTGTTCTCTGCCTCCCTTAGTCGACTAACAGGCACAACATTTATGTTGAGCTTGAATTATCTAAAAATAGAGGTACATTTTTCTAATCTTAGCTAGAAAAAAATGACAAGTGTGTTGAAATGCCTGTTTCCCAAATCGTGGTCACAGGTGACACAGCAATGAGTAACCCACAGCTAAACATTGATACCTTTCCCAGTGCAGGATGTTATAAATGATTAATGGCTGGCAGTAATTGTACCTCTTTGGAGTGCTGCTCTCCTAGGGTAAGTCTCAGCTACAGCAGGAGCAAAAGGACTTTCTAATTTGATTAGGTGCTGGTTCTGTCTGACTTAGTAATGAGCCAGGGCTCAATCTAAAATTACAGCTGCATTTTACTGATGGTTGTGCTGTGAAACACAGCACTGGTAAAATTGTGGGGATTGGCATCCTCTGGGGACTTTCCCCCCAGGTATCATCGTTGTGTGATGATTTCCCAGAGCCACAGTCCATTTGGGTGATAATAGAAATGTTTAGTTCCTTTCTCAGCAGGATAAGGTGGGAAACATCTGCAGATTTTTACTGAACCGACTTTCTCCTTGTGCTGGAATCATCTGACTTGAGGAATGTGCTGTTCCTCTGAACTGCACTCACTTGGATACTGTTTGTTTATAGTTTAGTGTTTGTTCATACACTGAAAGTTGGTTTCTATTTATATTCTGATAAGGCTTCTCCTTGCTTCAAGTAATGATGAGAACTTGAATACAAGATTGCTGGAACTTTAGCAGTTATTTCAGGTTTGGGTTTTGGTTTGGGGTTTTTTTTTTTTTTTACTTCTGCAAAGCTGTGCTCTAGCCAGCTGTTTATCTTTTATTTGTGCTGGTTGTTCGTGGAAGTGAAATACTGCACTTTTGTCCTTATTTTGTCTTGTTTGTTTTGGACCATCTCCCCAGTTTGTCAAAATGAGTTAAGGACTTAGGTATCGTCCTCTAACTTGTTTTTGTCTCTTTTCAGCTTGGTAGTAACCTCAATTTTTGTGAAAAGGTTTAAGGTTATTTCTGTTGCATTATTTGACAGGGGTTTTTTCCTGCTCTTAGAGTATTCCAGTTTTATCTGTTCAATATATTTATCACCTAATAGGAGACTTGATAGTTTTCCCTGAGTCTTGATTCCTTGGCATGTATTTAAAGCTTTTCTTTATTTTCAGTATTTAAAAGAAATTAATTTTATATTTAATGTAACTGAAGGTATGAATCTGTGCTGGGCTTGAAACAACTTTGTCCTGAGCCTCTTCTAAATCTGGGAACACACTGGTCATTTTTGATCCCGGTGTCTTCTGATTACTTGAAGAACTTTAATTGCCCAGATTTTTGGAGAGGTGTTTATCAGTGTGTGTGAACTCTGTGTTTCATGTACCGTGCTCCTCCAGATTTTCTTGCAGGAACTTTAAAGCACTTCAATGGCTAAAAAAACAATTATAAAAACCACTGGGAGGGCACTGGGAAAACTCCACCTTGGTCAGCAGTGCTGACTGCAGAGCAGGAGCTGCAAAAAGCAGGGAAATGGCTCAAACCACACAGCTCAGATTGGCAGCAATTACCATTTTCTGGACAATTCCAGTAATTTCTTCATGTTAAGCACAATTCCAGTAATTTTTTGATGCTCAGCACTTACTCTACTGAGAGAAGAGTGAGCTTAGGGATTGTGTTAGCAAAGCAAAGAAAATCGAAAAGGTTTTATTTTCGGCTAAAACCACAACTGGAATTTAAAGCAAAGCGCTGTTACCTTTGCAAATCCTGACGTTTCCCTTGTCCCTCTCCATCCCAGGGGTTGAATTTCTCTCTGGCTGAGCTTCTTTCACTTGCAGCATGGAGATGAGTCGGGAGAAGCTGTGTGCCAGCAAGGCTGAGGGCAGCTCCGACTCTGCCTACCACTGCTCGGCGTGTCACGACGATGAGGAGTGGGGCAGCACGAGCCGGGGACGAGCCAAGTCACGGAGCTTGTCGGCTTCACCAGCCCTTGGAAGCACCAAAGAATTCCGGTAGGGCCCCTGCTTCTTCCCATTCTTGCTCAAATAGATGAAGTTAATGAGATTTTTAATTTTTTATAACTCTGAGGGATTCTTTAAATGTGCCTCGGAAGGTTGGCGGCCGAAAGTGAAGGTGGGGAGTTGACTAAGAGCAGGCCCATAATCAGAATCTCTGTCTGTCAAAACGTGGCTGCAGAGTTCATGGTCTCCAAAAAATAATCCACAGTAGAGACACTACAAATTTTTACAAAAGTTCAAGCCAGAGCTTTAGTGCTGTGTGATAAAAAACTGTGTGTTAGGTTATGCGTGAGGCAGCAAAAAGCGAGTTGGTGTTTGCAGATAGTTTCACAGCAGTGAGAAACACCCTTTTTTTCCTTGGAGCCAAATTTGTGATCTCATTACAAGGCTGTTGTCATGTGGACAGCTTGGATAGAACTTTTGATTTGGTGATCTTTGGACCCGCTGTAAATATTGAACAGCGGGCAGGGGTAGCGCCGCGTCTTCGTCTTGTGGGAGGCACAGCAGAACTTCACCTTCCCTGTGCTGGGGCTGTCCCCGAAGCAGAGCCACGGGGGAGCTTCTCAGCACATGGAATTCCTGGCCAGAGCTGCTGCTTTGCTGTCAGGAATCTCCTGGGGAGGCAGAGCACCTACGGGTGAGGCTGGAGGGCGCAGGGGCGGTTTGTGGTGAAGGGAGGCAGACTAACAGCCTTGCTGTGGAGAGGCTGGGAGAATATTTGCTCTGCATGTGTAGTTTGATGCTTTTGGGAGTGTTTTCTGAGGGCTGTGCTCTGGCTGTTCTCTGGTAGGTCTGGCGGTGTGTTGATAGTCATATCTAAGACTTGATGTTTAAATTGTGCTGTAAAACTTCTCCCTTTCTCCACCTTCATGAATGTAGACTTCAGTCAACTTGTGTAGAACACCATGTGGGCTAGATTTTTGTGTGTCATTATCTTGTAGCTAAATAGCTGCTTTTTCAGCTGGAAGTGCTCTGTCCATTGTGGGTTTGAATCAGGGTGATTGCTTCCGAGATTGTTCTTCATTAAGATGCTCTGCAGTCGCTCACTGGCTGTCTTCAATTCCGAGCTGAATTGTCACAAAGCATTTTGCAGACTGTCAGGAAGTGCTGCTCTCAGGCTTCCTCTGTGGTGTTCAGCTTGAGGTGGCTGCCCATCTGCTGGGAGCTGATAAGTAGATTTCCCTAAAAAAAGTATAATTTCCAGGGCATTGCTGCTCATTCTTAGCAAAGGCAGCCTGACTACAAATAACTTTAAATTCTGTTCGCTCATTTTATTGAGCACCAATAAAACCAAGAGAAATCAGAGTGAAAATGTGCACCAGTTATTAATTAGAGCTCGCAGAGGAAGTTTTGTTGAAATGTTAGGAAGGTTGGACATGGATATGGGATCAGAATTTGGCCAATTACTGGGAGTGGCATCAAGTAATGAGCTGTGCTGGGAGAGGGCAAAAATGAAGGTTATCTGGGAGAAGCCTGAGTGGAGCAAGAAGTGGGAGGTGATGCTGCCAGGGTGTTATTTAACTATCCTGCTTTCAAGTGTAATTGTTCACAAGTAGATAGAGGCTTATTCCTTTGTCTGGGCAAAGGCACACACATTAACCTCTTGTTATGTCAGTCCTTGCTCGTTTTTCTGTTTTAATACAAATCAGGTAAACTTTATAAATACCTAGTCATGCTCTTATCTGACTTGGTTAGTCATGCCTGGACTTACAGATGGGAAAAAAAAACTATTTGGAAAACAAACACAATTTCTGTGTTCATTATTGGAATTCAGATGGTAGACTCACATATTTTATGAGGCATGGAACAAGTAAAATGCTGCTTTGTTCCTTAATTATCTATGTGTTTAACCTGTGATCTGGTTTTGATTTTTATTAGATTTTTGAGGGGTTTTTTAGCTCTGAGAGTGAGTCACCAGGCTGGTCTGAGCTCCTTTCTAACATCCACAATAGAAGGCACTGCAGTGATGATTGTTACTGCCAAGCAGTAGGTAATTGAATTAAGCACAGGAAAGGCATGTTTCCCCCTCTTTTTTAATGGAATCATTCTAGCAGCAGTCACAGAATGTTTCAACAGTTCCACGACTTGAGCAAGTTTTGCTCCCATTTCCAGCTTTGCTGGAGGAGGTGGGAGGGAGGTGAGGCAGAAGAGTTCTGACTTGCTCCAGATAATCTCCTCCTAGAGCCAGGACTAACCCTGTGTTCTGGGTGGGATTCAGTTTTGAGGATAAGTGACACCTCAGAGCTCCTGTTTATTTGAAGTCAGAGATCATATTAAATAAATAAATGGGGAAAAAATAGCAGTTTTTTTCAACCTCTTAAAAATTGTGGCCTGGTAATGCAGAAACATAGAATTGAAGAATTTGTGTTTTATTTTAAGTGCCAAGATTTAAGCAACAAAAGGGTGTTTAGATGACCAAGACACACATCACTGTGACTTGACCGTGCCAAAAACATCTGAATGTGTTGCCTTGGTGTTGTAAATGCTTGTCAAGGCACACACTGGGGAACCAAATGTATGTACATTACTGTTCCTTAGTGAGGGGAAGAACACTCACTGAGCTCTTTTCTGTGTGTTTATACCAGATTCAGTCATTGTAAAAACATCTGTTCTCAGAGAAGATGTAGTGCTTCAAGAAACACAGCAACAAAGTGGTGGCATTGTGGCTGCAGCAGTGAAGCTGCTGTCACTTAGGAGCAGACGTTGCAGAGATAATCTGGACAATTACCCTGCCTGGGAGCCACTCAAGGTTTAAGAAATGCACTTTGCCCTGTAGCTGGTTCAGAGGAGGGTTTGGTGGCTGAGCAGCCAGAGATAAGTGAGTTTGTCATGCCCTCTCTTTGCTCACTGCTGCTGTTTTGTGTTCCCAGGAGGACGCGCTCCTTGCACGGACCATGCCCAGTGACCACGTTTGGACCAAAGGCCTGTATGCTGCAGAACCCCAAAACGATTATGTGAGTGCCCTGCCCTGCCCATCAGTGGCATTGTTGCCTTAGGTTTTAACCCTTACCTTTTTTCCAATTCTCTATTGCCTAATGTGTAATTCTGAGATGCTCCATGGCCTGTGAGCTGCTGTTCTCTACAGACAGAGCAGGGCCTCTCTGGGCTTGCTCTGCAAGGACACTCAGACTGCCCAGGCCCAGCTTCTAAAGGAGGGGAGGGAGCTGGGGGAGCCAGGGGGAAATTGCAAAGCTTTAATTGGTGAATTGATGCTGATCTGCAAGTGGACCAAACCTATAAAGATGTGGAGAACTCGTGACTCGCTGTCCATTTTGGGTGATGCCCCTGGGGGGCTCTGTCTGCCCTAAATGTACCTTTAAATACCCACCTTTATTCCCTTATACCTGTCTAGTCTTTGTTTTTAGGCACCCTTTTTAGGCAACAGCGTTGTGCTCGTTCTGTGTGAAAGGAAACCAGTTTGCTTTGCCACTGATCCCACTTTTGTCACCCCCCTCATCAGCACTCTTTGTATTTTATCTGATATTTAGAGGTTTTCATGCTGCTTGATTGACATCCTGGGGTCTGCACTGCCAAATTGGCATGGTCTGCAAGCCAGAGTTTGGTGTCTAAAATGATATTTTGAACTCTGATATTTCCAACCTAACAAAAATTCTTCTGGGCAACACAAGGGAAGGAAGAGGAGTTGTTCTGTGTGCTGTCAGATCTGGGGGAAGCCTTCTCCCTCCCTCGCTGATGATGTTTGAATTCATAAAGTTTCAATTTTGTGTTTGATCTGTGGTACTTTCAGTTAAGACAAGTTTGCTTTTAGACTGCTGAGGAGTGTGGGAAAAAGGGCAAATAAACATTTCAGTTTTGTAGATTGGGTGTTATAAAGTGTTGCTTTCTACATCAGGTATTATATACTTAATAAATGGGGTCTTGACTTGGTCAGGTGAGGAGTGTCAGGGTTTAACCCTGGTTTTGGGGTGCTGAGGCCCTGGCACAGGGTGCCCAGAGAAGCTGTGGCTGCTCCATCCCTGGAAGTGCCCAAGGCCAGGTTGGATGGGGTTTGGAGCAGCCTGAGACAGTGGAAGGTGTCCCGAGGGGTGGGACCAGCTCGTCTTTTAAAACCCTTCCAACCCAAACCATTCCATGATTTTTCTCCCTTTAAAAAAGTTTTATTTCCTTCCTCTTCCAGCTAAATGTAAGATTGGAGTCAATATTTATTTACCCCAATCTTTACCTCTGTAGATAACAACCTTCCTCACCAGAGGCTGCTGGGGTGCAAACCTTTCCCTGGGAAGGTGTGACACAAACCTCAGTGCTCAGAGCTTCCTCATTCCCTGGGCTGCTGCAGTGCAGAAAAACCCAGCCCAGGTCGTGTTTCCCCACCTGCCCTGAGGAAAGGCTCCTCCCAGGGGCTGGCCCGGGCCAGGGATATAAGGACAGGCACAGGATTGTGCCAGGGAGAGCTGGGCAAAGGTGCCCTCAGGCTGCTGGAGGGAAAGGCTGCTGGAAAAGCAAATTGGAAATTGCTGTTATTACACCCACAAGGTTTTGTGGCTTCTAAAAACAAGCAAAACCTTGGTGGTGTTTATTTTTCTCCTCTGCAGTCGGTAATTTTGTTCAGCTCTCCTCACTAGAGGGATTTTCTTCAACAGAAAACTGTAATTTTTATGTGCAGGCTGAAGTTAGGGAAGGTCTTGGTGTCTCTTTCAAGACAACCAGCAGCAGACTTGCAAACCTGCTTTTTGAAGACTGGTGATGAGCAGATGAATGGAATGAATCCTCAGTGAAAAAAGGATCAGGTGCTCGTGCTCTTGAGAGCAGAAGAGGTCAAATATCTGTTTATTTTCTTTGAAATGGGGTTTTCCTTATGAAATCTTGCCTCTGAAGATCTGGAATGTAAATTTTTCACAGGATTTTCCTATAAAGCCTCACGACTTTTTATTGGAACTGATTGAAATCTTCAATAGGAAAAAAAAATTATCAGAGAAGAATGTGTTCCTCTGAGGTTGCAGTTTATTAATAAGTGATAAAAGCCTCAACCCTTTATTTTTCTGGAGCTGTTGCATTTACCTGAACCCTGGAAAGAAATATGAAGATCCTAAAGCAAGTTATGAGTAACCTTTCATTTAGTAGGACTGCATGGAATTGGTGAGTACAGCTGGAACAGGCAGAGTGGCTTTGGTTTGAATGAAGTTGGTGCTGGTTCTGGGTTTATTCAGTGAAAAGAAGCGCTGCAATCTCCACTTCTTGTCAGCATTATTGATATTAGAGTCCTGCATTAATCTGTAGTTTCTGCTGTATTTGTATGTCAGATGTAAGCACTAAAATGAAATTAATTTAAAGTTTACATTAAGCTGTTTGACTTACAGTATTGGATGGGGAAAAAATTTATGCTGTGGCTATTTCTGATCCTCTAATTGAATGTTTCTCCTTTGAGTCAGCACTAAAACAAGATAGAGGAGAGCAGGATTGTGGCTGGAAAAGTGTCAGGCAGTCGAAAAAGTTGGGCTGAGAGTTTTTGTGGTGCTCCTGCTCAAGTCCCTGTTTGCACATTTCACAGGGCAGCAGGTCCCAGAATTACCACCCCTTAATTCTCTGCTCTCATCTTCACATAGTAAAGCACTGCTTGGTTTCAGAGATATCACCAGAATATGAATTATTGTCTTTTCCTGCCTCTGTGTGCAGTTGTACTGGAGGATCTCGAACATCACCACAATATGAATTGTTGTCTTTTCCTGCCTCTGTGTTCAGTTGTACTGGAGGATCCCTTCCAGCCCAAAATGTGGTGATGTTGTGATTTTTTGTCCCCCAGGCACATTCAGGATCCAGCAAGCCAGCGGTTGACATGGAACAAACCTCCCAAGAGTGTCCTTGTGATTAAGAAGATCCGTGATGCCAGTCTGCTGCAGCCCTTCAAAGAGCTCTGTGTGTACCTTACTGAGGTAACAAAATGCAAATTACACCTGCACTCTCTCCAGTTACTGATTTTGTACAGAACTGTCTTGTGCAAACAAATCTTTATACCCTTTGCTACTGGGTGGAGTAAAATTTGTGGCAGAGCTTGAGATCAGTACTGAAGCACTTAAAGTACAGAGCTTAAAAATAAAAATATTAAAGTAAAAACTTCCATTCTGTTTGCAGTTCTGAATTGCAGGGAATGGGTTATAAAAAGGTTAAACCTTTAAGTCTTGAGCAAACATAGCAATGTTACTGTATCATGTAATCTATATTCCAAGCTTTATTTCAATTTATTAAATGCTCTGGGCATGCTGCAAAATTCTCAGGCTACACATTAAAAACAACCAGCAGATGCAGACCACTACTGTAAATTATTTCTGTGTTTTAAACTAATGCAAATTATGGGGAGAGTCAAATGTGTTGTCATTTTAGGAGGTTTGTTTTTTCTCTCTTAGGAGAACAACATGATAGTGTATGTAGAAAAAAAGGTTTTGGAAGACCCTGCTATAGCTAATGATGAGAATTTTGGACCAGTGAAGAAGAAATTCTGCACCTTCAGAGAAGGTATGGAAATGATTTCTTGAAAGGACAATTGGAGTGTGTTGGGTTTTGTCTTGGTGTTTCCTGAGCTGTTGGGTCAAGTTTGTTAAACTGAGGAGTCTTTTGCAGTTGTTACATCTGAATTGTGGGGCTTTTATATTTGTGACTGAATGTTTCCTACTGCAACTTGTCATTTGTCTTCCTGATTCTTGTTAGGAGATGAAGGTTGTGGATACAACTTATCAAGGATTAACTTGTGTTTCACTGTTGCCTCTAGACTATGATGATATCTCCAATCAGATCGACTTTATCATATGCCTGGGAGGAGATGGGACCTTACTTTATGCTTCTTCACTTTTCCAGGTTGGTCCTCACGAGCCACAGACCTATAAACCTTTTCTTTTTGAAGTATTGAAAGTGTGGATTTCCCCTCCCTTTGTTATTGAGCTCAGCATTATCCTTTGTTGTTCATTTCTCTTTTTTTATCCAGCCTGTTTTACCCCATACCTTGTGAAAATGATGTAAAATGTGTTGTTTTTATTAAGCACAGTTGAAGTTACATCAATAGTCACAATATTTACAGGCAATGAGTTGAAGTATGAATTGCTTTGACTGAGTAGCTTTAAAACTCTTTTCTTTATTGATAGGGTAGTGTACCTCCAGTTATGGCTTTTCATCTGGGATCCCTTGGATTTCTTACTCCATTTAATTTTGAGAATTTTCAGTCCCAAGTCACTCAGGTTATAGAAGGTAAATTTAAGGGGACAAGGTGTGGTGTTTCTGTTTGTTACTTTTTCTGAACCAGCTCTTTTAGGTTGTCCCTTAAGATCTGAGACTTGAGAAATGTATTTCAAATTAACAGAAATGTATCTTAACAGAAGTTTTGCATTGCATTGACCCATCCAGTGCTGCTTTCTGTACTGCTCTGTAAAGGAAAAGGGCTAAGAAATAACTTTGTGGAGTAAATAAGTATAAGATGATGTAGAATTTATGTTAAATGGTAGCTAAACAGAGAAATAAAGTGCAGTGTTTAAATACTGAGAAGTGAGGCAAATAAAATACTTGAGGAAATAAATATTTGCTTTTTCAAAATGAGGTTGAGTTGCATCCAAAGTAGAACCCTGAAAAGATGTATAAAATTCTGGCATTACTAGAATGTTCTTTTAATTCATGTTTCTAATGCTTTAATTTTCTTTAAGCTTAGCTTTTGTCTTACTGAAGATCACATGAGCCCAACAGGGTTTTCCAATCTTAATCATGATGTTGATACAAAATTCAAATTTCCTTTTTACATAATGAGAAAAGTGGGAAGGGACTGGGTTGAAATTTGACTTTGATTTTGCCCATTACTACTAAAAATGAGTTTTGAGGTTGAACCAAGTGTAGCCAAATTGTCTTGTGAGTGAAACTGGGAACGTTGAAAGCTCAGGAATAGGTGGATGGCATTTCTGACAGTTTTTAGGACCTGCTGGGGTTTATTTCCTGTGTCAATATTTCATCTTTGTGTCTCTTCTGCTGTCTCTGACCCCCAGGCAATGCAGCCCTTGTTCTGAGGAGCAGGCTGAAGGTGAAGGTGGTGAAGGAGCACAGGGAGAAAGGAGCAGTGCAGAATGGGATAGAGGAGAATGGAGTCGTGTCTGCAAACCTGGAGAAAGAAGTGGGCAAGCAAATTATGCAATACCAGGTCAGAGGGCAGAGCAAGCCAAAAGAACCAATGTATTGTTTGTCACTTGCTTTGTATTTGTTTTATTAAAGCTGCCCCCAGCAGTGTGGGGCTCTCCTTGCTGCTCTAACTCAGTGTGCTCTAAATGCTGAGGAATTGCTGCACTGATTTACTTTGTGCAGTCAGAAATGCTCATCTTGTGCTTTGCTCTAGTAATCGTTTCACACAATCACAGAGTTGTTCAGGCTGGACAGTGTCTCCAAGATTGAGTCCAACCTTCCTTCTGTTTTGAAAACAAAGTAGTAATTCTAAAGTGAGAGATACCAAAGGTTTTTATAAATGAGAAGAAGAGCCCTGCACATTGTTAGTGACTAGCTCCTGGAAGTAATTCTTAACATCTAAAAACTTCAGCTGGCACTTGATAGGACAGAAATGTACAGAGAGTTGAATTTGCAGGTGTGAAATCAGCACAAACTTTTAGGAGATCTGGAAGCCAGGTTGTGTTTTGTCATTGATTTCATTGCCAAGGCAGCAGGGGCAGGCTGGGACTGATGCTTGGTGTCTTGGCAGGTCCTCAATGAAGTTGTGGTGGATCGTGGCCCTTCCTCCTACCTGTCCAACGTGGATGTGTTCCTGGATGGGCACCTGATAACCACAGTGCAGGGAGATGGTGAGTCTGCTGCACTTGGCCTTCCCAGGCCAGGTACAGGCTGCTGCTGTTTCCCTGCAGGGTTTTCTCACATGGAAACAGAGCTTCAGCTCACTGGTGACAGCAAACATGAGTGTGCCAGGAGTAGGTGTTTGTTCACTGGTGGCTAATGCATCCCACAGGGAAGCCTCAAGGTGCTGGGGGCTTTGTCTGTGGGCTTGTGAGGGCAAGTAGCTCTGGTTTTTGGTGTTATGTTTCAGGCTGAGGACAAGAAATAGCTCAGAAAAGATTGGCCTGGGTATCTGGAGTTTGCTGAAGGCAAACAATCTCTGGTCATGAATGACAGGAGTTAATCTTTAAAGCTCTCACCCTTAAGAAAAAATGAAAGTCACTGTTACAAAATTGTGTAACCCGAGCTGCAGGAGTTTGTGCAACTGCAGAAACCCCGCGCCAGGCTCAGAGGGCACTTTCTCCCTCTGTGTGCCTTGGGCTGCAGTTCTGCTGTGAAATGCAGGTGCCTGAGGCCGTTTTCACAGCAGGGTGCTGGGTTGGTGTCCCCCAGAGGAAGCCCTGGTGATGCAATGCTGACGGCAGCGCTGTTTGCCCCGGCAGGAGTCATCGTGTCCACGCCGACCGGCAGCACGGCCTACGCGGCGGCAGCGGGAGCCTCCATGATCCACCCCAACGTCCCTGCCATCATGATCACCCCCATCTGCCCTCACTCCCTGTCCTTCAGGCCCATCGTTGTTCCTGCTGGAGTGGAACTCAAGGTTGGCTTCTGTGCTTTTGTTCTCCGTGTAAATGAGAGAGTTCTGGAGCGGCCACGCGAGGTGGGGAGGTGCCGTGGGTCTCCTGCATCCTCTGCTGGAGCAGGAGCACATCAAGTCTGGCTCAAGGAGGTGCCTTTCTTCAGAAAAATGTCCCCCACCAGTGGAATCCTTTACATTTTTCCTACTGGGTTGTAGCTGTGCAACATTCTACAAAATGGGAATGGCTACGTTTGCATTCTGACAGTTTTGCATAATCTCGGCTGAAGTTCATGTAAATAATTAGTGTTGGAGAGAATCAAATATTCTCCTTTCCTGTAGAAATACTGCAGATTTCAAGTACATATTGGTAGCATTAGCTACAGTTCACCATTATCTTCTGTTGATGTTGTCTTGCAGGAAAAAAAAGGCATTTAAATATAAATCAGATTTAGTTAATATGCATTTTGAACAAACACCCTTGTGCAAGGAAGAGCCCCTTTCTCCTCCTTGTCTCTGATTGAAGCCTCCAGCAGGAAAAGAGCAAATTTGGAAAGGCTCCTAGGGGGGTGAGAGGATTAGCATTGAGAAATGAGTGTGTTCTGGACCTGTTCCTGTTGGACAACAGAAATTGAATGTTTATTCGTGGCACTGCTCTCAGCCCACAGTCATGTCAGTGGTGTTACTGTGATAGTTAATTCTTTTAGTAGGAATGTGTTAAATATGAGCAAAACTTCATAAATTTGACAGCTTTGGATTCATTAGGTGTTAAAAGAGCAGCTAAGTCAGCTCATGTAACTGAATTAAAGCATGAACTGGCTGTAACTGGAAGCTCTGTATGGGTTATGACCCATAAAAAGGGTCATAAAAGGTACTCATAAAAAGGGGATTTATTGCATCTAGAAAATACATGTGTACAGAAATCAAACATAAAATAAAGGTTTGTGACTTGAGTGGTGTTCCTGCACTGCTGCTACGGACAGATGAGGAATTCCAGTGCAACTGTGGAGTTACAGAGACTCAGTTCTGCACTCAGAGGGAGGTTGGAGGAGGTGTTTGTTCCTTGCTCTGGGAGTTTTGGACCTGAAGTTCAGCTCATTTCTGTTTTATTTTCAGATTATGCTCTCCCCAGATGCCAGGAACACAGCGTGGGTTTCGTTTGATGGAAGGAAGAGGCAGGAAATATGCCATGGAGACAGGTCAAGCCTTTTTTCTGATTGTATTATCTCTAAGTATAGAAAATCCTGATTCATGCAACTCCCTCATTCTCTAACATCTGCCAAAAGTTTTTGGCAGTGAAGAAACAAGCTTTTACAAACCCTAACACCTCCTAGAGCACAAACTGCACTAAAAGGATTTAATTTCTAACTTGACTTCTTTAGATCTTCCCAGAAAAGCAAGTGAAATGTTCAGACTCTGTAAACATTGCATGCTTGGCAAGGAAGATGGGCATATCTTTAAAAAATTCTGTGAATTGTAACTTCAAGATAAATCTTAGGAGTTCTAGAGGATATAAACCAACAGGAGCTGCCTGTGAGCAGAGGTGCTGGGAAACTCCATGGGGTTTAAACTGGGTTAACTGGGAGTGGTTGTGGTCACTTGCTCTTGCCTTGAGTGGGCAGAAGGGGTGAGGTTCCCCAGTTTTGGGTACAATTGGTGGTGGAGGAGGTGATTTAAGGCAGCTGTGGGAAGGATATTGGTAGATTGGCTGTTCAGGATGACTTCTTTCCTCTTGGCCCACACAAATTGCCATGAAGGAAATAACACTCCATCCTGAACAGGTTTTATTTCCTCATCTACAGAGTAGTTCAGGAGCCCAGGGAGGATTCAAACACAAGGTTTGGCCCTTTGCTACACTCAGAATTCTCAGTGCTGTTGATTAAAACTTGAAACTGAAAGGCCAAAGTGATGACTTGGGACTTGTCCCTGTGGTGGTGCTGTGCAGCCCAGCAGGAGAGTGCAGGATGTCGTGGAGTGTCGCAGTAATGACACAAAAGGAAGAGACAGAGACACCTGTTCCCAGGAGGAGAGAGGAGGAAGGAAGGGGGGAAGACCTGCCTTCTTTATTTTTTATATCCCTTTAGAAATCACTATTCATTGGAGGAAATCAGTTCTTCCTCCCTCAATCACAGTGGTCAAAGGAAATGTCCATCACAGTTCTGTGTCGAGGAGAAAGGAATGCAATGATAAGATACAGTTACAATAACATGGCCATGTTTACAGAGAAAAGCGTGAGAAACTAGCTACAGGAGAATGACAACATCCAGAACTGCAAAAATCAGGGCAGCAGTGGAGGGCTTCAGAGGTGGCTCACACAGAGTGTCCCAGAGCCTCTGTCCAGCCAAGCCCTGTGGTTGAGCTCAGTTCAGCTTCACTCATTGCTTGGCTGTGGCAGCTCCTTTTGCACTCTGGCTGCTGGGCTGGGTGGGGAGCAGGCCTGTCCTGGTGAGGTTGGGGCCCTGACTGAGTGTCCCTGTGCTGTTGCAGCATCAGCATCACTACCTCTTGCTACCCCCTGCCCTCCATCTGCTGCCGGGAGCCGGTGAGCGACTGGTTCGAGAGCCTGGCGCAGTGCCTGCACTGGAACGTGCGCAAGAAGCAGAACAACTTCACTGGGGAGGAGGAGGAGTTCTGAGGGCCACTCAGCGTGGCACTGTCCCTGCTGTCTGCTGGCTTTGGGAGCTCTTGCTGTGCTCCCCGTCCCTTCTGGTTGTGGTTTCTGTCCTGGTGAGGGCTGTGTCCCTTCCTGCCCACCCTGAGCAGGAGTGGAAGGCTCTGCTGGTCGTAATCCAGGGTGAATTTCCTTCCACTTCACTCCTGGGAGTGGAGTATTCCTGCTCCATATCAACCACATCTGCAGCTTTGATTGTAACCTCTGACTTACCAAATCCATGGTAGGCTGAATGTAGATACACCAGAGAAAAGTGGCATTAAAACATCCTCTTTCATTTGGTATATTTGTAACTCCATTTAACACTGCTGTGAATAGAAAGGCTCTAAGAAGTTTTCTTAAAAAAAAAACAACAAAACTCCTTTTTGTTAACCTAAATACACCTTGCCCAGAAAATACTTTCTTACTGGCAGATGTGACACACTCAAGAAACACCCACGAAGGTTGTTTTTTTATTAATAGATGGAATTAGTAAAAAAAAAAGTATATATTTTTTATATATACATTTCTCTCTCATGCCCATTTGAGCAGTGGTTGTCAGCACTGTGGAAATACCCACAAACAGCAGGGATGAGCATTAATTATTACAGGTATCTCTGGGTTTGTAGCTGAGCTGATTTACAGCTCTGCACTTCCTCTTGGTGGGACTCATCCATGTGTTTTTTTCTTATTATTTCTGTTGGATTCCCTGGGATAAACGGTAGCATGAGAGACTATCATGTTTAAAAAAAGTATTTCCAAGAAGAATCTGGACTTGAATTGCTACTGTATTTAGTTCCATTCATGTCCTGAAGAAAATATCCTGTAGTAGATCCTGAATGCCCTGAACTTCCATGGATTCTTTCCAACTCTTGGTGCTGAGTAACCCAGGATGGGATACTGCAGTGGTGGGCTGGAAAAACGAGAGGACACATTCCCAGTGGAGCAGCAACGGTGCCTTCAGCACACTCAAGATATTCTAAGTCTCACATTTACTTTTTTTAAGATGCTTTCAAAGGTTTCTAACTTCTCTCTGTACATATTTTATTGTATGTGCTTTTATGAAAGAAGAAAAATGCCCAACAAAAGAACTGGTTGGGGGATAAAGGGGTTTGTGCTGTACTTTCACTGCAAAATAGCAAACCCAAGGATAATGTTTACATTTATGTTCTCTGTGGTGCAGCCCCATGATCATCTTGTCCAAACTTCAGCATTTTCCAAGTCTTGCTGCATCAGTCATTAAAGGAAGGGACTTGAGCTGTTAAAGTTGAGCCCATGGCAGAATCTTGCCAGGGAATGAATTTGCTGACTGAGGTGGGATTTCCTTGGGAGTGGAGTGAGAATCTCTGGACTTTTTTCATGATTGTCTTACGCTGTTTCTGTGGTCCAAAGTGGAAATGGGAAATGTGTTCCTTTCCAAGCTCTGCCTGACCTTTGTCCTCTGCTGGTTTCAATAATGTCCCATCCAGTTTGGATGCTGCCCTGCTGTGAGTTCCTGAAATGCAGGTGGGAGCACTTTTCCCTAAAAGAGAAGCAAACTCTTGGTGAGCGATTCAAATCACACAGAAAGTGTGTTCCTATGAATTAATACTGGGTTTGTACATTTTGTAAAATAGAATATTGGTTTGATTTGGTCTAAAACAGATGGATTTTGTGATATCTTGGAGAATATCCAGATAGCTTTTGGGATTTACCTTTCACTTGAATCTGCAGTAATTGTTTTATCACTGTTTTGAAGCTGCTTACGGGTTTCCTAAGTGGAGTATTCAGTTATTTGATAACTGGTTACTTTTTGAACTATAGAAGTGTCAGGCTTTTTGCTTTGAAACTATTTTATTTAAACATGCAATAATTGAGAGAAGGAACAGGGTATGGTGTCTAGAGAAACGTGTGGATAAGTGGAGAATGAGCAGCTCTAGGCACACTGGGGAGTGGAAATCATTTTGCAGAGGCAAAATGATTTATGAGCCTTATCTAGTATTTTTTTAAAGATAAAACTATATTCAGCACTTTTTATTTATGCTTTTTATAATAGCAAAGCTATTCTTGACGGAATTGCAGAACTTTTAATTTTCAGAGAGTGCCCAGCTGATGAAATGTGTAATCAGAGTGTTCTGAGCTCCGTGAGATCCACGTTGGGGTGGGTTTGGGGTGGGTTCTGTGGTTGATCTCCTGCTGCAGGGGCTTTGCTGCCTCTGGGGTGCTGCACCTCACTTTATTGGCAATAAAACCTCGTCTTGCTGATGTAGCTTACTCAAAATAACTTGTTTCAACTGTACTAAAAAAGCAGGGGGTTGCTGATGAAGAGTTGCTAACAAAAGGGTTTGTTAGTCGCTGTACCTACAAATCCTTTCATCTACAAAGGGCCAAAATGGAAGCTGGGAAATTAATTTGGTTTTTTTAAAAAAAAGGAGTTATCCTCTGGTAGAAATTGAAGTTATTAACAACTGTGTAGTAGGGAATAAAGCAGTGTACTGAATTTTTAAAAGATGAAAAATCCTATTACTTATTGTTAACGCATTGAAAACTTTTCAATATTGTTGAAAAAATATTTTTCAATCCTTTCAATAAAATCTTTTTGTAAAGTTGCATTTGTCAGTTTGCCCTTTGACTGGGGAGCATATAAAATCAGGAATACACAATCACTTCCTTGGAATTGGGTGGGGTTTGACACGTTCTCTCATGGGCCAGGAGCATCTGGTTTTTGGGAATGCGTCCAAAGGCTTTTTTGAGTGTGTCTGCTATCAGTCTTTTCTCAAAAGTCTCAAAATAAACGCTGGTTTTGCTGTGCAGGTTGGAACAAATCTTGTGTCCAGGCAGCTGGGCTGTGCTCACTGCTGGTTCTGAAGGCCCCAGAACAGAAATAGGAGGAATGAAATAGGTAAGGGCAAGGCTGGCAAATGATCTCTGGTGATTTGGTTACTCAGCAAGGTTAGGATTGAAAATGGGGTTGAAATTCCTGTTGCACATTCTGACCCAGTTCTAGCTGCTTCTCCCAGGAAGCTTGTGATTAATGATTGAGTCTTTTGATTTCATAATTAATCTGTGCTCCACTCCAGCAGTTCTGCAGCTCAAGTGAGTGATCAGTGTGAGGAGATGCCTTGTGCAGAGGAGGGAGCAGCTTTTATTTTTTAATTTGTTTTACAAGGAGAAGCCTCTGCAGGTAGTGGAGCTGCTTTGAAGGGGAGGTTTTGTTTTCCAGGGCACCTTGGAAAGAATTCTTCCCATCTTTCCATGCCTGGCTGGTAACAAATCTGTGCAGTCCATGGCCAGGGCAATAACCAACCTTTCTGTGGCTCTGGCACTGCTACCTGGGCATAAACCACACTTTCTTCACCCAATTCTGAGCCAGGACAGGCTTTGTGCAGCATCAGAGCCTTCCCTTCCTGCCCTGCTGCCTGTGGCTGGGCTCAGCAAAGGACTGAAAGAGCTGAATTGTGATTTTTCAGCAGCAACTCCTGGTCCCACTGTGACTTGTGGGATGAGGTCCCAGTGTGAGCTGCTGCTCTGGCACCATTAACCTCCTCATGCCTCCCTTGGGCTACAGATAAACCAGACTGGATTCAGGTCTAAGACATTAAATTCAGATTTTTATAGGAGTTCTGATAGAATCCTTTTAAATTTCTCTAACAAGCTGTAATAATTTTTTAATTGTAATTGTTTTGCAGTCCACAGCTGCCTGCAAGGTAAAGATTGAATGGGTGCTGTTACATGTGAAATAATGATCCACACACAAACTGTGCTTCTCCTTTATTAAAAAATAGCCAGTAGTTAAAGGTTGCAGTCAATAAAATACCAAACTTTTAAATTACAATATTAAAGGCTGATTGTGACAGTCCCCCTGGTAGGAAATGGCACACTGGTTACACTGGGAGGGCTGAGGTTACAGGGAGTAACTGGAGTTAAAAAAAGTCATTGGAATATTCAGAAGGCAGAGGAGGAAAGAGCCCCAGCCAGGGGCCACAAGTGGCACCACAGCAGTGCCAGGGCTGGAGCTGCTCAGCAGCAGCTCCAAGCTGAGAAATGAGGGCAGGACAAGCCAGGGGCTGGGTGTGCAAATGGCCTTTGTTATGTCTGAGTGTGTCAGGCAGAAAGCATTTACAGGAGAACATTCCCTACTCACATGCAGCCTCTGACCCCCCTGGGGCTCCACAGCAGCAGCAGGAAAAGGAGGAGTGGGGGATGCTTTGTCTGTCAGCAGAACTCACAGAAGTGAGAGATCAACTGGGAACTTCCCAAGCACGTTTTGCTTTTTAAACTCTATGTCTGCTGCACTCTCCAGCGCAGCAGCAAGGAATGTGTGGCACCTCCTGAAGCTCCTCAGCCCTGGGAGGGACCCCTCAGCGACAGCCCGGGGCTCCCTGCTGTGGCTGCACCGGGTGAGAGCTGCAGGGGGAGCGCGGGAGCCTCAGGACTCGATCCTTCCATAGGAAGAAAACACTGTGGGGAGAGAGGGAGGGCGGTCAGCACCACTGCAGGGCTCAGAGCCCTTCATGGACACATCAGTGCCTGTCTAGGTCCCTTTATTCTCTGTATTATACAGTATGAAAGAAAAATTATGAGTATTAGATAGAGATTTTCTCACACAGCTGATCTTTAGGACAGCAGTTCTTGCTCAGGCTGCCAGCAGCTTTCCTCAGGGACAAACCCCATTTATTCCATGCAGCCTGCTGAGCTCTGTCAGCCCAGAACTGCTTCATCAGAGCCCTGCCTCTTTCTGTGGCTGTCCCCAGGGACTGTCCTGGCTCTCTGCCTCCCTGGGAGGGTGGCCCAGCAGGCTGCAGCCTGCACACCCCTGTGGGGGGTACTTACTTCTTTCCCTCAGCCCCTGCCCGAAGCTGCGGTAGACGTGGAGCAGCGCCCAGAACAGAACGGATTTTATTGCAACAGAAATGCAGGAGCCAGTAATGAAAGCAGCTTCCAGGGTGTAAGAGCTGCCTTTGCCCCACTCCCTTATCACCTGCAGGAAATGGAGACAGCAATCAATCACCAGAACATGCAACCAAGCACTGAGGCTCTGAAAGGAGGCACGAGGTGGTAACGGGGGGAAGAAAAGAAAAAGCCTCAAGTGGTCACTTTTAAACCATCTCAGTTTCCTGACTTGATGTAAAGTCACTGTGGGGTCCTGCTGGGCTCTGCCAGCTCCAACAGGCCTGGAATAACGGGCAGAGGCTGATTTGTTTGCCCATTTCAGTAAGAGATGCCCGAGGCTGTGGGTGTGAAGGGTGAGGAACACTGGCCACCCTCAGCAGTGCAGCCTGCCCAGGATGGACACCCTGTCTTCCCTTGCCCTCCTTCTCCTCACCTCCCTTCACACATCGTGTGGGAGCTCCACTGATAAAGGCTTTATCACTGCTACAGTGCCAAAAAATGCCCCAAGCTGGAGTTTGTTGGGCTTGCACTGCCTTGTTTTGGCTACATCAGGATCCACAGCTGGAGGTGCTGCCTAAGAAATTCTTCCAAATACAACAATTGAGCCCTGGTCAAACGCTCTGGCACCACTTGAGGCCTCTTGTGAAGGAGGGGAGGCATTTTTGAGGAGTTGTGTGTCTTGTACTGGAAGATTTTGTTCCATCCTTCCCTATCACTGTGGACACTTTGCAGAGACTTCCAGAGCCTCTCCCTCTGATCACTGCAAGAGCAAATGGGCACAGGGCCTGTCCTGAAACGTTGATCCTGGAGAGCCAGGACATTCCTGCTGCTCTCCCCAAATCCAACAGGAGCTGCCAGAAGGGCTGAGGGGCCCAGGGATGCAGCCTGGGGAGGATGAGGAGAGCCCCAGCCTTGCTCCCCTTACCGTGTAGAGCAGGTAGATGAGATAAACCACCTCAGGCACGTTCTGGATCAGAAAAATCCACACCAGAGGTTTCAGCTCTTTCAAAATCTGTAAAATAAGATATAAAACAAGCTTTTTATGGCATTGCTACACACTCTGTAAAAGCTGAATATTTTTCATGGTGTTTGAAGTGTTGGTCAGGCTGAGCCCTGAGCTGTGACTTTGCCCTCCAGCTGTGATTTTTAGCAGGAAATGCAGCCTCTGCTTTCCACTGAGCTGGGCCAGGAGTGCTGGTGCTCCTTCTCTCTGGGTGCACTCAGGTTTTTCTCTAACAGCTGAATGTTTTCACAGGGAACAGACTGAAAGCTCTCCCTGCCCTTTTCTCCACCTTTTTACTACACAGAAGTACAGTCACTGAGGGCTAAAATGTGGAGGAAGCAAGAGGATTTAAGTGGCAGGAGCATTTTATTTCACAATTCTCTTTGGGATTTGGGAAAGAAGAAAGGGACTGCAGCAGTGCTGAGCTGGGAGGGCAGGTGGGAGCTGAGTCACTGGGGATGAGAGCAGTGCCTGTGCCAGGGCAGGATTGGATCTGATGCATCTGATCAACCCCAGATTCCCCCCAAACCCAACACTGATCCTTTGTACTGCTACTTGAACTATTACTAAACATTGGCTAACAATCAAAGGATAAGAAATATCATGTGTGTTGAGACATGAGACCATCCAACTGAAGCAACTCTTTCTTTTCTGCCTGTTTAATGCCTGAAGGCAAATCAAGGAGAAGCAAAGAACTCACAATCCATGAACAGCAACTGGCCAGATCAACTTTGTGGTGGTGGAGAAAGTAACTGAAAGGTTTTTACACTTTTAATCCTACCAGGAAAACAGACACCGCTCTGATTGGGAGAAAGGTGATTCTGTGCAACTGTTCACTTGTCTCAATTATTGATTAAAAAGCACCATTTTAGCAAGGAAAGCCATCAAAACACATAGGAAGTTCTATTTCAGCTGTCAGGAATTCGTGTGAATGACTAAAGCAAACACTCAAGGAGCCTAAAACAACATCCACCCCCAAAACCCCCTCAACTCCTTCCTGGTCATAAAATCCTCACATATCTGATGTACTTTGGCCCTGATTCTTGCAATCATTGTTGGAACAGAGGCTCAGGATTTCAGAAGAGGCTCAGTCTGGCTGACATGAAAAAGAACATTTCAAGTTCACAACTCTTTCTTAACCTGGGAACTTCCCTGAGCTTAGAAGATGCCCCAGTAAAGGACCTCTCAACTTTTTGGTGTGGTTTGCTAAGGATTGAAGGCCTCCCTGTGTCTGTACCACTAAAACAATTTGGAGATCTGCTCCCAGTTTCACCCAGCCTTGGCAGAGATGCAGAAACACTGAAGACAGTGTGATCCCACAGGTTTCATTAAAGCAGCTGCTCAAGCACTGACACTACAATGTCCCTCAGAAGGAACTGATGACAATGTGACATTGTCTGACCCCGTGTGCTCAGCCCAGACACACATCTGGACAACACCTGGCTTCAGCAGTGTTGATGCTCTGCTTTTCTCAGCTTTTCTGTGCCCACCCAGGGGCTGTGCATCCCTGGGGGTGTCCTGTGGCTGGACACTCACTGCAGTGATGCCCACGGCGACCTTCAGGCAGCCCCACACGACCCCCGTGGCTGAGATGATGTTGTGCAGCAGGGTCACCTCGTGCAGGCTCAGCAGCAGGATGCACAGGCACAGCTGGGGGAGGCAAAGGTTTGGTGAAAGCATTGCTTAGGAGGCACCAACAAATACCTGACACACCTTCCCAGCAACAGGGGCTCAGCAGGGCTCTAAAGCCACAATTATTCCTCGTGGATCCCAGCAACAGGGGCTCAGCAGGGCTCTAAAGGTACAATTATTCCTCATGGATCCCAGCAACAGGGACTCAGCAGGGCTCTAAAGGTACAATTATTCCTCATGGATCCCAGCAACAGGGACTCAGCAGGGCTCTAAAGGTACAATTAACAAGGACAGAGGTACTTCCCTGTGTAACAGCAACCAAAATGAACAGGGAGGGCAGATAAAGCTTAAATAATGCAGTAATAAGTAAGAATGAGGGGCAGTTACAGAAGTAACAGATGTTGGGTTCACTTCCCTCATCTGGAACCTCATTTTCTGTCCCAGCCCCGCTGCCCTGTTGGTCAAGTTCCCCTCTCCCACCCCAGTATCATTTCCTCAAGTGTAGGACACAGCTGGGCAGAAGGAAACTGGAGGCTGAGATGTTGTGCAGGAATAACCTTTCTTATTTAGGAGGCCATGGGTGGGTTGGAGCTTCTGGATGCAATAGTTTTTTTATGGATAAGCTTCCCAAAAATAACCTTCAGTTCTCCTTTTGTTCAGGACAGTGATAAAATATATTTTGATTCGTTTTTATGGATTTTAACTGAACTATGGCAAACACAAGGAGATACAACCATTATTAAATTAATATTATCTAAAAGGTGAGACAGAGGCAGGATTGGGATTTAACAATTCAGCTCACCAGTCCAAGATCTTATCCATGGGAGGGACAAATGAAGCAGAGCTCTGTACCTGTGCCTGCAGATCAAAGGTCAGCATGGAGAAGCAGAGGTTCAGCATGAAGTACTGGCTCTGGAGGCTCTCCAGGGCACCCCCCACCCGAAATGCCATCATGCCCTGGCTCTGGATGAGGATGATGGCACAGATGACATCGAAGGAGCCAACCAGCAGGATCAGCACAAAACGGGCCTGGGGGCAAGAGAAACAGGGATGGGTGGGCCTGGCCAGGCCACAGCAGGGACATCTCTGACCTGCACTGGAAATAAAAGAGTGAGAGAGGAACAAACCAGGCTGCCTGCTCACACAGACTGTGGTTCTAAGGTTCCTGGTGGGATAAACCTCCCTTGCCTATCGATTCCATGGATGCCAGGGGGTTATTCTGAATGCTGCACTTACAAAATCCCAAGAAACACAGGTTTGCTCTGGGCTGCACCCACTTTCTGGCATTCACACAATGCCTGCTGCTTTAAGGATGGCTGAAGTGGCACAAGGTCCTTCACAATTACATTGATCTGAAAACATTTATAACTAGAAATTATTCTGGCTCAGGAAGGAGAGTTACAGGAACCCAAGTTACTGTTAGAGTAGTAAAAAAACCTCCTTCATAGTATTTTTCACATTTACACCAGGCTTTACTCTGAAGTTCTTGTTTAATGTTTAAACTGATGACTTGGCTGTGCATCTTAAAAAGTAACCTGCCTTTCTTTGATGCCTGTTCCTTATTGGCCCTACCAACCCCCTTTGCTGCAGAGAAGTGTGTTTATCTAAATGTCCACTTGATAAATAAACTGAACTGGCAAACTCTGCTTTGCTCCATCTCCCTTGCTTGGCTGCCCTCTCTCCTGTTGAAGAGCAATTTTTGGATGACTTCACAGCCAGGAAGCACCTTCACACATTTGTGAGAAATATGTGATAAAAAGGATGGACTTCCTGGAAGCACAGCACATGGAAATTTAACTACAAAACTCAGTAAGGCCTGGAATACAATCCTTTATTAATTTTCACTGCTGTGAAATGCAAACAAGATAATATGGAGTGGCACTTTTTGTTTCCTGGCAGGTTCCCATAAATCTCACAAAAACACATTTATGAGCACTGGGGTAGTGGCTGTGCCCTTGCCCACAGCCTGGAGATTCCAATTCTTTCCACAGGTCAGATTTCTGTGACTTTAGGCCAAGCATTTTACAGAGGGAAACCTGAAGCAGAGCAGGTGAAGTGAAGGATTCACTCTGCAGCAATCCTGTGTCATTCTTTGCTATTTGTGTTCTTTTTGGATGCTGCCATAAAGAAACTCAGAGAAGATTTGCAACTGTGGATGTGCACATTTTGTTGTTCCACAGGAATTCTTCTGTGATCAGTGATAATATATATATGTTGCCCTGCTTCTTGCAGCTGAATGTTTTTTACTTTCTTTCTCACAGTTCTTTCTGTAAACATAGCTATGTTATTGTAACTGTATCTTATCATTCACATTCCTTTCTCATGGACACAGAACTTTGATGGACATTTCCTTTGACCACTGTAATTGAGGGAGGAAGAACTGATTTCCTCCAATGAATAGTGATTTCCAAATGGATATAAAAAATAAAGAAGGCTGGTCTTGCCCCCCTTCCTTCCTTCTCTCTGATCCTGGAAACAAGTGTCTGCCTCTTCCTTTTGTGTCGATACTGTGACATATATATATATAAAAATTTTTAAAAATCGTATGTATAAAATGTGTTACCACAGATTCACACCTTTCTAAGCACAGACTTTCAAAGCCAAGCTGTGGGGGAGAGACAAAACTGCTTGCAAAGCAGGAGACTGACCAGGAGCTTGGGCTTCTGCTCGGCGGGGAGCACGGAGAAGTTGACGACGGAGCGGAACATGACGAGCAGGATGGAGAGCACGAACACACTGAGCTCCTGGCGGTTCTCCTGCAGGATGCCCCGGCTCACGTAGTACACACAGAACACTGGGGACAGAGGGCAGGCTCAGTGCCAGCTCAGCCTTTCTCTGTGCTGCAGCCACACTGCGAGGATCACAGCCACGGCCCCGAGGCTCCACGGCCCCGAGGCTCCTCCTTGGAGCCTCAGTCAGAGGATTAAAATGCTCCCCCTTGTGTTTAGCACACAAGAAATGAGGTCATTAGTTAGGTTTTGTAATTAGTGCCGTTTGAAAATGGCACTGTACTATCCAAATCTATGAATACTACATGGAACGTTATGTCCAGTTGTAGGTTTGAATTGAATGAGTTGTACATTTGAATTAAATGAAACATCACCATTTTTGTTAAAGTGCTGAAATCACATCATCTTCCCACTGGGAGAGTTCAGGTGACTGCCAAGCTCCTGCTCACACCTCTGCAGTGTGGTCTGAGCACTGCACATGGTTTGTGGCTGCAACTGGACTGGATCCAGTTTGGACATTCTGAAACACCCCCCCTGCAAACCATAATCCAGAAAAGAACTGGCTCAGGGAAAGTCTGAGTTCTGCTTTTATAAAACACACCAAGCCCCCAGTCAGCTGTCACTGTGAATTCTGTGCAATTCTGGCAAAGCTTAAATAAGAAAAAAGCTTTGTTCTTTTGTAGGATGCTCCTGCAAACACTGGTTAATTCCCACCACAGCCAAAGCAACAACAGATTTCTTTTCCCAGAGTGCTGCTTCCTTAATTCCACCCATCAAATATCCACGTTGGGACATGGGGACAAAGTGTAGTAGAGGTTTTCAAAGTAACACAATAACTTCACTTTTTCTAAACAAACCTTCAGTGAATGAACTTCCTTTTTCACTGTAACAGTGACTGAGAAAATGGAAAAGGAGTGGCAAATTACAAGTGAATCCTGTGATTTTCTGGACATGCTTATGACCTCAGCAAACCCTGAAAGACTTCAGATGGTATTTCCTTGTTTTGCAAATTCAGCTGCTAAATCCAAAGGAATTTGTACAAATTGGAAAATAAACTTTTTTGGCCATTAAGCTTTTTGCAGAGAAGGCATTTGCACATTGCTGAAATGCAGGTTTTGTAGGTGAACATTTTTCAACAAATTAAATCCCAAACCCTCTTTAAAAGAAATATCTAATTGTAAATGCAGGAGATTGTTGCACACAAGGCATTTATTTTTCTTTGAAGAGCTGACAGCTGTTCTGTCAGTCTTTGTCTACCCTATAAAAACATGGTTTTGGGGAAAAATAGATGAGCAAGGATGCTTTCCACCTGCCCAGGCAGAACATCCTGGCATTGATCTGGTTTATGATGAAGGTTCTTCATTTTTCCCTGAAGCACAAACCCCTGGGCACCAACAAACCCAGCTGGGCTGTTCTGCCACTGCAGTTTGTGCTGGGCTGCTGAGTCCTGTGTGAAAAGCTGCTCATTAAACCAGAGGTTTGGAATTAAAGTATTGTGGGGATGGGTCTAATTATGGAATCTGGAACAAAGCTCTTGCTTTTGTTCCCTCTGGGTGAAAGCTGCAAGGCAGACTGCATATGATTAGGGTGTAACACCCAAAACCTCTCCTTTTTCACACAGTTTTGACCAGCCAAAACCTGCTAAAGCCTCTCAAGAGGACTTCATTAAATATTTGGAGTTGATTATTTTCATGTTAATCTCTATTTAATACAAATGGACCCAAGAAGTTTCTGTTGAAGCTGTGGAAGCTTGGAGTGTGGACACCTGAATTCCCAGCATATTATGGCACAGTTAAAATAGGAACTGCTGAGTTTTTCTGGCAGAGATGAACATTCAATACCTCTTACATAAGACACTTCAGCTGCTGCTTAATCACATTATTATTATTATTATTATTATTATTATTATTATTATTATTATTATTATTATTTACTCCATCCAAACTGTGTTTCTTACCAACTCCAACCAACTGAATGAAGGAAATGGTGAAATCCTCCTCAGTCTGGCGGACCAGTGTCTCTATGGTCAGCCCTATGACACTCAGCAGGGACAAAATAGTGACACAGAAGTAGATCTTCACAGGGAATGAGAGCTCTGAACATGGTTTTATCTGTAAAGGAAGAGAATTCTTAAACACATCGTGCAGAATAAAGTTGTTGTTCCTAAAAAACACATGAAGGCAAGTGGGGTAAATGAAGTGCAGGGTTTCATTTGGGAAAAGGAAGAGAAACTCTACAATTAACCTGAAACTCGCAGACTGCTGAGGAAGGGGGAAGTCTAACTTCATTTCATAATTAATCTCAGCCTAGAGTGTTCTGGTTTATACCCACTGCCTGTCTTCTGCTTTTCTTGGTGCCTCACAAGGGCTGTGCTGCTAAAATCCATGGAGATTGCCAATGCCCACTTACAACTGTCAGGGCATGGAAGTAACATCTTCCCAGACTTTTAGTTTTAGAGCAGTGTAAAGACAGGGCCAGCACTCTCTGTAAGGCAACATCCTGATTTTCTTTTATTCAAATACTCCAGGTGAAGCAACATCCCTGCAGGGATTTAACACAGAGAGACGACTTCACATCTTTCAGATCACATCCTGTGTGTTTGGCTTTTTGCAATGGAAATAAAGTGCTCTGAAACCAAGCACAGCTGAGGTGTGAGGGAGGGATTGTCCTGCTCTGCTTGAGTCCTGGGGGCAGTCTGGGGCACCACAATTTAAAAAAAAATATCCAGAACTATTAAAGAAAGTTCAAAGGAGGGACATGGAGATGGTGAAAGGTCAGGAGAGGCCACTCGAGCAGTGGCTGAGGGCGCTTGGTTTGTTCAGATGGAGCAGAGGAGACTGAGGGGAGGCTGAGGGGAGGCTGAGGGGAGATCGAAGGGAGGCTGAGGGGAGATCGAAGGGAGGCTGAGGGGAGATTGAGGGGAGACTGAGGGGAGGCTGAGGGGAGGCTGAGGGGAGGCTGAGGGGAGGCTGAGGGGAGATTGAGGGGAGGCTGAGGAGATATTGAGGGGAGATTGAGGGGAGATTGAGGGGAGACTGAGGAGAGATTGAGGGGAGACTGAGGAGATATTGAGGGGAGATTGAGGGGAGATTGAGGGGAGGCTGAGGGTCTGCAGCTCCGATCTCTGCCCTGGGAGCAGGGACAGGACCCAGGGAAGGGCTGGAGCTGTGTCAGGGCAGGGTCAGGTTGGTTATCAGGGAAATGTTCATCCCCCAGAGGGTGCTGGGCACTGCCCAGGCTCCCCAGGGAATGGTCCCGGCCCCGAGGCTGCCAGAGCTCCAGGAGCCTTTGGACAACGCTCCCAGGGATGCACAGGGTGGGATTGTTGGGATGTCTGTGCAGGTCCAGGGGTTGGACTGGATGATCCCTCCCAGCTCGGGATATTCCATGCCTCTGTGATTCTGTCAGGAGAGGCGCGTGCTGTGACAAGCCTCGGGGTGCGGACCACTGCGCTCCCTGATCCACCTGCCTCTGGACGCGGANGCCTCTGGACGCGGATTTGAGCCGTGTTTTTCCATTCCCCCCGGGCAGAGCACCGCGGGGCACACAGGTAACCTGCCCGCAGCCGCACGGATGTACTCACGGGGCCGCAGGGCGTGGGGATGAGCTGCCGGTGCCGCGGGGTGAGGTTGGGCAGGCTCGGCCCCGCCGGGGCCGCGGCGCCGCTGTGGGAGAGAACGGGACCGTCACGGGGCCGTACCACCCCCCGGCCAGGGGGGGAGCCGCCCTCAACCCCCCGTTCCCAGCACAGGCTCCTCCAGGTAACGCGCGCGGGGAGCGCGGGGCGGCGCCCCCGCGCCGCGCGTGGTGCCGCCCGCCCCGCCCGTACCTGCCGTCCATGGCCGCGGCCGCGCGTC
>VZRZ01007018.1:159042-183459 GCA_013398175.1 Climacteris rufus
GGCCGCGGGGCTGTTTGAACCTCCCCGTCACCGGGGGCCGGGGCTGTGAAGGGGCGGGCGGTGTTGGCCGCGAAAATCGGTTCGTTCCGCCGCGTGCGACAAGCCCAGAGTGACATGCTGGAGAGAGACATCGGTGAATTATATCAGGGTTGGGTGCTCCAATCGTTCCGCAAATCAAACCCCCCCAGCTATCAAATTTTTGCTGTTTATACGTTCCAGCAAACCAAGGAGTTTGTGTTCCTTGGCTGTAAGTTATGTAGTTCTGTTGTTAATTAGTATTCTCTCTCTATTGGTTAATTATGCTCTCGCTTGTCATACTAATTAGTGCCACGCGCAGTCTTTCTCTTTTTTTGAGGCGGGGGCTTCTTGGTGATCTGCCCCGCTGGAATTCTCTCTCACCCGGTTGGAGCTGCTTTCAGCACAGTTGCTGGGTTGGCTTTATGAGTTTCTTCCTTATCTCAGGAGTTCTGCCAAATATCCCATAAATTCTGCATTCCTTGTGTGCTTTTTTCCCCAGCTTTGTTAACTTCCCTGTGGTGTCAAGTCATTGAATGTGTGACACCAAACCTTGGCCATAAACTGTTTTCTGTACCCTCCAACAGTTCCCTGAGTTTGTAGCAGAATCTTTTTTCCTTTGGGTTTAAAGCTTCTGAGTTTAAATCAGATTATTTGTGGTCCAGCATAAGTCAACTCCTGCTTAACTTCACTCCTAAATGAGTGAAGTTTAAGTGTTTGCACTGAAAAAATTGGTGTAAAATAGATTTATCTGCCTGGTTTGTGTGGGTTTTGTTAACATCTCCTTCTTTTTCAGAAGGTGGTTTTTTTTTAATTCAAATGGGTGATGAAAAGGATTCTTGGAAAGTGAAAACTTTAGATGAGATTCTCCAGGAGAAGAAACGAAGGAAGGAGCAAGAGGAGAAGGCAGAGATAAAACGTATGAAAAATGTAAGCTGCCCTTTGGGATTCATTTTAATGAAACCAGTGGTTGTATTCATGAAAAACTTCATTTTAATGGGAAGCAGTGCCTGTATTCTCATTTTCTGGCTTATTCCCTGTCAGCTGAATTCCTCTTTGTGATCCCTAATTCCAAAGTTCAACAAAAATAGGATGTTTTGTGAAGGTTTCATTGGCCTTGCATTGTATACTGTGCTTTGTTATTGGTCAGAAAAGTTAAAGTGATTAATGTAATTAACTGGAAGTTGCAATTCAGGGAACAACCTTTAAAAGATTTTATGGAAGAATGGGTTAAAATCATTGATTTTGAATCACTTTTATGGTGCCATTTGTTTTTGCACATCTGTGTACAAAATAATTATTTTAGTAAAAAATAACCACATAATTAATGCAACCTTCCTTAATCAGTGCTTAATTTTGTCTAATCATGTTGAATTTAAACAGTTCAGCTATAATTGCAGTCAAAGTGCTGCTGTCATGAACCAGTGGATTTTACTGGGGTGCCCAGTTGAGGGTGGATTTTTGAGCCAGCAAGGGAAGACTTAAGTAATATTTAAATATTTTCATTCTGAGGCATGAAAATAAATGGGCTTTTTGCCTCTGCTGTGATTCCCTCAGTCAGATGACAGGGATTCCAAGCGGGATTCTCTTGAAGAGGGGGAGCTGAGAGACCATCGCATGGAAATAACCATCAGGAACTCACCTTACAGGAGGGAAGACTCAATGGAAGACAGGTCAGAATAAGAAAATAACTTTATTCCATGAGAAAGTTCCTGCAATGAACCTTTAGAAGGACTGAGAAGAGCATTTCAAATATCTGAGGGGAAAAATCTGATTTTTTTTAGAGCGCAGATGTGGCAAATGCTGTTTGTAGAACCCACCAGGGTAACTTCAATATAAAAGAATAAAATAGGAATCTTTTCCAAGTGGTGAAAAGAAGAAATAACTCATGGTCTGTTTGACAGCACCTATCACCTTCCTGAGCTCATTCCTCTCCTGCATTTTAGGGGAGAAGAAGATGATTCCTTGGCTATCAAACCACCCCAGCAAATGTCCCGGAAAGAAAAAACCCATCATAGGAAAGACGAGAAGAGGAAAGAGAAGCGCAGGCACCGGAGTCATTCTGCAGAAGGTGCTTCTGGCCACACTTGCAAGCTGCTGTTGTAGAGTAAATAACCATCCCTAGAGGTGGAAAACACAAAGGAATTGAAACTTCTGTTATTTTTTGGATTATGTGTAGTGCCCCTGTGGGAATGACAGGGGTATAATGTGGTTGAGAGGGCAGAAATCACTTTGGGACAGGGACACTGAGGTCACTTTTACTCCTTGGAGCCTGATGAGCTTCTTTCTGGCTTCACTGAGTGAATGAGCTCTTATCTTTGTGCCTGCCAAGGAAAAGAATATCCTTTCTAGAAACGTTCCCCATTGCCTTCTTGCTTCTAATAGTCATTTTCTACTTGAATGCAAATATTTGTGTGAGATCTTACAAACTTTGGCTTTCCCAACCCCCCTCCAGAACAGAATTTTCCCATTAAGAAAACACCAGAGAAGGTGGGAATAGATTCCCATCAGTTTCACCCTCTCTAGTTCTGCTTTGTGAAAACAGGAGCACTGAATACTTGGACGAGTAACACTCCAAAAATGGATTTTTGTTTGTTTAGGGAAACATGCCAGAGTGAAAGAGAAAGAACGGGAGCATGAGCGTAGGAAGAGACATAGAGAAGAGCAGGATAAAGCCCGGCGTGAATGGGAGAGACAGAAACGGAGAGAGATGGCAAGGGAGCATTCCAGGAGGGAGAGGTACATCCATCCCTCCCTCCCCTGTGGAGGGAGATGAGCAGCTGCCTCCTCTGATCAACCTCTGAGCATTTATTGTTCTGAAATGAACCCCCAAAAAAACAAAATCCAGAGGGAAAGTTTGTGTGATGCCAGCGCTGTGTTGCTGGGAATGTGTTGTCTAATGGAATGTGTGCTTCACTTGAATTATTTCTAAGTGTTTCATGACACTCCAGGTGAATTCACTATTGGATGATCTTAAAAGTCTTTTTCCAACCTACATGATTATGTGAAAATTTTTCTTTAAAAAGTACAGACCACATTTGCACAGTATCAGGGGATTAATTAACTGAAATGGCTTAATTTCGGCTTAAGTCCTGGTAAAGGTGCAGAGCTCTTGGTCTTGGAAAGCTGTTTTGGAAAGGATTAGCTGAAAAAGCTCCACCTGTTTTTGCCTGATGCACAAGTCGGGGGTGTTGATAAGGAAATGGAGTTCAATGGTTTGTTGGCAGCAAACCAATTCTCCTTCACTTCGTGAGCTGAATTTGTAACAAACAAAAATTCTTTTCCAGAGATCGTCTGGAGCAACTGGAGAGGGAAAGGGAAAGGAAAATCCGGGAGCAGCAGAAGGAACAACGGGAGCAGAAGGAGAGAGAAAGGAGAGCAGAGGAGAGGAGGAAGGAGAGGGAAGCCAGGAGAGAAGGTGACTCTCTCTGCATAAATATTCTTCAGACTCTCAGTTTACCCTCTGCTCACCCAGTGGTGGGATGGAAGGATAGAAAGTGGGTTTTACTTAGGGCAGTGCCAGAATTTTAAAACAATTAAAGTGGGGGTGCCTTTTGTATGGGAGGAAAAAGGAAATCTGAGTTCTCCATGGGGAGACAAAACAATGTTATGATGTTGTGTGCCCAAAATATCCTGGCAGGTTGATCAGTGAGTGGGTCTGTGCCTGTCTCTGTCAGTCTGGTTTCCTATAGAAACAGGATTTCTGTAGGTGACACTGTGTGCACCCTTCACAGTCCCAGTGGTTCTGACTCTTGGGCTGAGTCTAACCCAGTTTATAGAGATTGAAAGCTCAAAGTTCAATGTTTTAAGGATTTGGGGGAATGGATTGCAAAGGGAGGGAGGGGCCATGTAAGTACACCAGCCATGGAAAATGCTGTAGTGAGAGCCAGGTGGGAAGATGTGGTAACTGAACAGTTTAACTTCTGCACATGAACTCTTTGCACAGTGTGTTGGGTTCTTGCAATCTAAGTTCAGATCATTTTTGGTTAAAGGATCTCTCTTTGTTCCAGCTTTCAGAGGTAAAAATCAGAGCCCATTCCTGTGATGAATGAAAAAGATTGTTCAAGAATAGCAAAACAAATCATATTTTTGCTTTTCTTTCTTGCTCAGCTCATACCAAACAGCTCCTTTTTGTGCTTAGCTTTATGCTGATAGTGCTCAATCTATGTAGCCTTTCATTTAATTGTTTTTATTGCTCTGAATGTTCTGTCAGCTCCTTCTAAGCCTCAGCTGGTTTTATTCTTTTACATATCTTCCACTTCTTTCTCTGGCATTAATGCTTTAGGGTCAGGGTGTTTGCTGTGTAACATACAGCGCATCTTGCTTCTGTTTCCCACAGTGGCAGCAGCTTTCTCTAAGCAGTACAAATCCATATTTTATTTTAGCTAAATCACAGCCCTTCATTCTCCCAGATATTGGCAGCTTCCTCTCCCACTCTTCCCCGTTACCCTTTAGTTGGTCAGGAAAAATGAGAAGCATTGAAAGCAGGTGGCTGTGGCAGACAGGCCAGTTCTAATTAGGCAGATGTAACAATTTCTTGTGGTTTTGTTTTCCCTAGTTTCTGCACACCATAGAACAGTGAGGGAAGAATATGGAGACAAAGTAAAAATGAGACCCTGGAGTCGCAGCCCTTTGCGCCAGCAGAGAGACAAGCTTGAGCAAGGAGAGAGCAGGAAACCAGGTAGCATCTGCCTCTCTACAATGTCTTTGGGGACAGCAGGAGCTGGGCTGGGGTAGTGTTTCATTTTTAGTCTTAAACATAAATGCCAGGTACTCAGTTAAAAGTATTGTCCACCTCAGCCACAGCGGCGTAACTCTGCAATCTTCATAAATATCTCTCTTTGTACTGTTTTCTAAAGCAATGCTGGTTTTGCAGGAGCTGTCCAAGTGACAGATTGAATGGATTTAGTAGGAGGAGTAGGAATCTGAAAAGTTTCAAAATGAGTGACTCCATTCAGTGGTGAAAGAAGCAGCTGACTGAATTTTGTAAATCCTCCACTTGAATTCCCTTCCACATTAAAGGTGGGATTGGTAACTCCAACTGCATTTGGATTTGGTGTTAGGAGCTAAACTACCTCAAAATGTTACCCTCCTGGGATCAATGTAGTTTGAGCATCACTGATTTTGTCATCTTGCAGAAGAAATGAAATGCTTCTGGCAGTGTTCTGCTTAGAAGGTGAATTTTGTTTTCTAAGCCAGGAAATGGTCCCACCTGAAAGTTCTGCCTGGGGGTAGAGAACTTGCACAAGTGACATAAAAATGTCTTTGTTTGAAGGAGCAAAGCTCTGTGTCTGCCTTGTTATCGTGTGCAGCTCTGGAAATGAGGGTAACCATTCAAAGCAGGATGAAATCAGCTGGAATTCCAGGTGGAGGCAGGCAGCAAGTCCTGGGAAACTCCTGCCCAGTCAACCACCAGTGATTCAAATGTGGTTTTTCGTGGTGATCAGACAGCCTGCACTGGAGCAGTGAGCACTGACAGTAACCAGAGTGTAGGGACACTGTCCTGGTCATACTTGTTACCAAGTTTCCTTTTTTCCCCCTTGTTTTAATTAATCTGAGAAGGGCTTAGGAATATATCCCGTTTAAAAACCACGTCAATATTCCATATTTTTGGCTGTTGGTCCTGCACCACTGCAGTTCAGAAAAGCTGTTTGTCATTGAGCAGAGTGTGAAATGAATTTGTTTTTTAGTGCTCTGAATTCCCAATACTGAGTGTTCAGCATTGATGTAATGCCAGCAGAAAGTGAAGCAGTTGCCTGGGGATTCAGTGTTGCAAGTGATACTCAATTAGCACTGTGTTTTTAATTTTTATGGTTTCAGCAGTAAAAGAAGAGAAACCAGAAGAGAGGGATCCTCTTTCAGACTTGCAAGACATCAGTGACAGTGAGAGAAAAACCAGCTCAGCAGAGTCTTCATCAGGTGATTAAATGCAATTTGGAGATGTAGTTAATTGTACTTATGTAATGAATTGCTCTGCTGAGGGAGCACTGTTGGTGTGTGCCTGCTTAGTTCTGTGTTTGATTATTCCTGGGCAGAATCTGGATCAGGCTCAGAAGAGGAGGAAGAAGAGTCCAGCAGTGAAGGTTCTGAGGAAGAGGGAGAGGAAGAGGAGGAGGAGGAGGAGACAGGAAGCAATTCTGAGGAGGTGTCTGAGCAATCAGCAGGTGAGCAACACAAAGCAGGGCCTGCAGTGGTGTGTGATTTTCTTTGTTTCTCATCCCGTGTTGTTTTATTTGAACATTTTATTTTTCTCTTAGTCTAGGATAGGCTGAGACCTCACAGGTCAAGATAACTAGAAAGAAAAAACCCAAGTACAAGTTCATATTCTATCCTTTTGTATAGAGGTAATACCCATTCTTAATCTAAGAAGCCAGATCAGAAACCCTGAAAGCATTTTTGTCTCCCTAACTGGTTCAGGTGGTCCTGTAACACATCAAATATCTGCAGAGCACAATTTTGCACTTCTTTGGGGGGTGGCAATACAAATGTCTTTGTCATTTTGAATTCTTTTCAGTTGCAAATTTCAGGGTTTTTATTCATGCTCCTCCAAGTGAATGAACATAAGAAAAGGTTCAATAAAGAAGTCTGAGTGCAGCCATTCTTGTCATGAATTAGTAAAGCAAAGGCACAAAAGCAGGCTGTGATGGCTGGCTATTTTTCTGTGAAATCAATTACAGTTAATAAGCAAATATTCATAATTTATTTAGCTGCCCACATCCCCAGTTCCCAGATAAGTGGTGAGAATTGTGTTCCCTGTTGGAAGCATTTGCTGTGCAAGTGAAACAGAAGTGCTTGGTCACTGACAGACACTGCAAAAGGCCTGGTGAGATAGAAAAGGATTTCAGCAGGGATTTGCCTCCCCAGGAGCTGCAGAAATGTGGAGTTTAATTGGATAAACTTGGTTTTGTTTTGCAGAGGAGGTGAGCGAGGAGGAAATGAGCGAAGAGGAGGAACGGGAGAATGGAAACCACATCCCAGTTGGTACAATGCAAATACTGACTGCTTTTAAAAAGTGTTTGGCTGAATTCTTGCAGCTAAATAAATCTATTTCTACAAATATTTAAAAATATTTTAGATGCCATTCTCATGTCAAGCTCAGAAATTCCTTAAAGCCTGCTCTAAGCTCTGTGTTTAGAGGGAATCAGATCATAGCCTAATGAGTGGATGTTTCCTTCTTTTTCATGTTCATTCTTCTCCTGTCCTCTCATCAAAAAGCTTTGCAATCAGAATGAGACATCCAAGGCAATTTTCTGTTTCATTCTTTTCTAAAGATTTGCTTTTCTGCTGCATTTCACACTGGCAATTGTATATCCATGACCGTAAAAGAGTTCTCAAAAGCATCACCTCTGCCAAGAGGAGAACCTGAGCTTCTCCATGATCCTTTTCCATGCAGTGATCAGTGCCACCACCTTTATTTGCCTCAAGCTGAATGGAATTGTTCCAAAGAGCTCCTCTTTCCACCACTGATTCTGACTTTTAAAGTTACAGAGTCGAGGTTTGACCGAGATTCAGCTGGGAGTGAGGTGGAGGAGGAGGAGGTTGGGGAGGGATCCCCTCATTCCAATGCCATGACAGAAGGGGAATATATTCCTGACTCACCAGCTTCCTCCCCCATTGAGCTGAAACAGGAGCTTCCCAAGTATCTTCCTGCACTCCAGGTAGGGGATCCTCCTCTTAAAAGTAGATAAGAATGTAATTATATCATTGATATGTGTTATCTTGGTGTTGCTGTTTGAAAATAGATCCTTGTGAGAGAAGAGTTCTGTTGTCATCAACAGAAACTGGTTCTTCTTTAAGTAGCCAACAGCAAAGTGTAGAAATATGTCTAAAAATCAGATTTGAACTCATTAAATTATGTGAAAGGTGTCAGAAATATGAATAAAAATCAGATTTGAACTCATTAAATTATGTGAAAGGTGCTGAGTTGCTGCCTTTGTGGCAGAAACTTCAGATTATCCTGTGCAAAAGTGAATGAGTGATGACTTAATGAAGTAATTGAGTTAATGTGCTGAAACACAGACTCTACTCATGAAAAACAAACCCCAAAGGTATCTTTCTCATATGGTGCATAGTTGAATCCTTCTGATAAATTTTAACTATTCCTGTGAAGCTGCTGAGATTTGTCTTTTTAAAAACCCAAGCAAAACCTTCCCCCAGATGCTGGAGGAATAAATGTTGTTCCTGTTTTTTCAGGGGTGTCGCAGTGTGGAGGAATTCCAGTGTTTGAACAGGATTGAAGAAGGAACCTATGGTGTGGTGTACAGAGCAAAGGACAAGAAGACAGGTTGGTATCAGTGCCCTCCAGTTTCTTCAGGGCATTTAGGGCTGCACTTGTCTGCAAATTCTGCTTCTGCATTTTTCAGTGATGAACAAAATCTATTTAAAATATTTCTTTCCCAGCAAGCTGGTTGTGTTCAAGGCAAAACATAGCACAGTTAATTAAAAATTAAATCAGAGAGAGAACGCTGGAGGACCTGTTAATGTGTATTTATTAGTTGTGTAATGGGAAATGTGTTTTCTTTGCAGATGAAATTGTGGCTCTGAAGCGACTGAAAATGGAAAAGGAAAAGGAAGGCTTTCCCATTACTTCTCTGAGAGAAATAAATACTATTCTGAAAGCACAGCATCTAAATATTGTCACTGTCAGAGTAAGGCTGCAATCCTTTACCTCAAAGTGCTTTTGTTCTTTAAATACTCTTGGCTTTTAAATGCCTTACAAGCAGAGCTTGTTTCTGTGAACAGTTGTGTGCTGCCCACAAGGCTGTGTAGACATCACTGTCTACATAATTTTGCAAAAATGAGCTGTGTTTTTAACAGAAAGACACATTTTCTCTGGATTTTACCAATGGCAGCCCCCATCCTCTTGCCAGTAAATTTCTAAATTGATTTTGGATGCTTTTCAAGTGCCATGTGCAGGTTTTGATCATTGTTTCTGTGTTGCAGGAAATCGTTGTGGGCAGTAACATGGATAAAATCTATATTGTAATGAACTATGTAGAACATGACCTCAAGAGTCTGATGGAAACAATGAAGCAGCCCTTTCTGCCAGGTACTGTTTGCCACAGTCTCCTAAAATTCTCAAAGCTGGAAAAGTGGCCAACACAAACAGCAGTGGCCTCAGAGAAGTGGCTTTGCACAGTGACCTGTGTTGCTTTGGAATGTCCTGTGTTCCTTGGAACTGAGACTTCCTTGCTTTTTCTGTTTGTTCTGTGAAAAGTGGCACAAGGGAAGGTTGGCTCTTGGCTGGGAGTGCTGCTCCTCCTGCTGCTACCTGGCTGATGAATCCAGTTTGTGTGTTTGGGCTGGAGTGGAGCTGTTCAGAGGTGAAACTGGGGGAGTTTCCCCTGTGCTGAACTGGAAGAGAACACTGGGCTTTAATTTTGGCTGCTTCCTATAAGACACAATAATTTCTGAGCATAATTTGGATGCATTCCAGCTACCCCCAATGAACTTTGCTTTGTTGGCAGCTCTGTGGGTGTCACTGCTCCTGTGCTGTGACACATTTTTATGGTGCAGGCTGGACTGTGCTTTTAACTTGCCACTCCTTCCTGCCCCTTTCCCTGTTCTCCAAACAGACAAAACAAAAACTAAGGGTGGATTTAATCTCTTCAATGCATTTGGCTTCTTTTTATCTTTGCAGGGGAAGTGAAGACCTTGATGATTCAGTTACTGAGAGGGGTCAAACACCTTCATGACAACTGGATCCTTCACCGAGACTTGAAAACCTCCAACTTGTTGCTCAGCCACTCAGGCATTTTAAAAGTAAGAATGAGCAAAAAAATCAGGGAATCAGGACAAAGTTTGTGCTGCAGAATTACAGAGTTAGAGCTGTGTCCAGAGCTGAGAACAGTGTGTTGTGTGCAGTGGCCAGTGGGGCACTGGTGGTGGATGCTCAGTGCTGGAAATGTTCTCCTTTTCCTTTTAGGTTGGAGATTTTGGATTAGCCAGGGAATATGGGTCTCCCCTGAAGCCCTACACCCCTGTGGTTGTGACACTGTGGTACAGGGCTCCAGAGCTCTTGCTTGGAGCAAAGGTAAGTTCCTCCTTGTTCCTCTGGCTCCTTTCCTAACTCTATCTCATAAATCATGAACAAAGCATGAGCATGCTTGGTTCTTTATATTGATTCAGAGGGGAATACCCTGAATATTCAGTATTATTCCTCCCAGTGACACAGCTAAAAACCTTCCACCTCCCCCAGACAGAGGGTGTGGGGGTGACAGTTGTTTTTTGTCCTTTGGAATGCTGGTGTGGTCAGTGCTGGTGGACTTCTCATGGATTGGGACAAACTGTCACATTTGTCAGCTGGATTTTTAAATGTCTTTTTAAATTAGTCTAAAGCTTGTGGCATCTGAGAGCCCAACAAGGTACTGGCCCATTCTGGAATGGTTAGTTCACCTGTTGGTAACTGAAATCTGGGTGAAAGCAGCAGGGTTCTGTAGGGCTCCAGTGACAAGAACCATGCCAGAAAAATATTGGTTTATCAGCTGTGCTGCTTTGTTTGTGGGTGGAAAGAGGCATCAGTGTGGAGACTTTGACCTTTCATCCTGAAGTATTTGTGTACATGGGTATTGCTCATAATTCACAGTAATTATAACTTTTAAATAAATACACTTGAGACCTGGGCCTTGGGTGTGGGATTGGTTCTGTGTGTTCTGGTCAGAGTGTAAATCCTTAAAAATAACCCCAAATAATCCCAAAAACCACAACACCCTTCCAGACAACTCAGTGAAAAGATCTTCCTGATTTTTCTAAGGTATCATTTTATTTTCCTTCTTTCCAGGAATATTCCACAGCCATAGACATGTGGTCAGTGGGGTGCATATTTGGGGAGCTGCTGACGCAGAAACCGCTGTTCCCGGGGAAGTCAGAAATCGACCAGATAAACAAAGTTTTTAAGGTAATTTTTGTAATGTTTTGGGATTCTGGCCGAGTTTAGAGACAGCAGTAAATAATTAGAAGTGTTTGTTGCTGTTTGACAGAGATTCAACCTTAATAAAAAGCTCATTAATCTTCTTGTTTTGCAACACTTTGAGCAGCCCGAGACCGCGATTTGTTTTGTCTGTTTTCTCTGGCTACTTCCCAACCCCTCCTTAATGAATAAGTAAAGGCTTGCACTCTTGAGTTTATTAAGGAGATATTTTAATTTGCAGGATCTGGGTACTCCAAGTGAAAAAATCTGGCCTGGTTACAACGAGCTGCCAGCAGTGAAGAAAATGACCTTCACAGAATATCCCTACAACAACCTGCGCAAGAGATTCGGGGCTCTCCTCTCTGACCAGGGCTTTGACCTGATGAACAAGTGGGTGCCACCTTCCAGGGCATCCCTGGGCAGGAAAACAAGTTGTTGTGTTGGGAAAGGTTTAAAAAAATCAACCTCAGGCTGTGCAGTTAAACTGTATTGTAGGAGTTTGTGGTGTAGCAAGAGAATCTTTGAAATCTCTCTTTAAATAGCAAAGCAAGAGACTCTTTGAAATCTCTCTTTAAATAGCAAAGCAAGAGAATCTTTGAAATAACTCTTTAAATAGCAAAAAGCATTGTAAAATGTTCTAATGGAGCTGTCCTGGATGCCTTTGGAGCTGTGCAAAGGGTCTGAGCAGCCAGTGATTGCCTCCTCTCTGAACAGATCCCTACAAAGCTGCTTTGGGTGTGTAGTGCAGCTGCTGTCCCATTAATTAATGAATTAATTAATTAATCCCTCCATTCAGGTTCATGGAGGAGCCTCCTTTTAAAGTCAGCTTATTGGATGATGTGTCAGAAATCATTAACAGAATCAGACCCATTTAATAGAATTAGACCCAATAGTCATAGAATTATACCCAATTAGAATTATAGCCAATACTCAGTCATAGAATATACACAAATAATAGAATTATACCAAATTAATGAAATTATACCCAATACCCAAATAATAGAATATACCTAATACCCAGTCATAGAATAATAACAGATTAATAGAATTTTACCCATTACCCAATGAATAGAATGATACCAAATTATTAGAATTATGCCCAGTACCTAATCCTAGAGTTATACTAAATTAATAGAAGTACAGCCAATACCCAATTAATAGAATTATACCAAGTTGTTAGAACTATGCCCAATGCCCAGTCATAGCATAATACAAAATTAATAGAATTTTACCCAATACTCAATTAATGGAATTACACCAAATTATTAGAATTTGCCCAATATCCAGTCATAGAATTGTACCAAATTAATAGAATTACAGGCAATACCCAATTAATGGAATTATACCAAATTATTAGAATTATGCCCAGTACCTAATCCTAGAGTTATACTAAATTAATAGAAGTACAGCCAATACCCAATTAATAGAATTATACCAAGTTGTTAGAACTATGCCCAATGCCCAGTCATAGCATAATACAAAATTAATAGAATTTTACCCAATACCCAATTAATGGAATTACACCAAATTATTAGAATTTGCCCAATATCCAGTCATAGAATTGTACCAAATTAATAGAATTACAGGCAATACCCAATTAATGGAATTATACCAAATTATTAGAATTATGCCCAATACCCAGTCATAGAATTATACCGAATTACTAGAATTATGCCCAATACCTAATCATAGAATTCTACCAAATTAATACAATTTTACCTAATAATTAATATAATTACACCAAATTATTAGAATTATGCCCAATACCCAGTCATAGAATGATACCAATTTAAGGGATTGACACCCAATACCAGTCGATAGAATTATACCAATAATAGAATTACACCCCCAACACCCAGCGACAGAATTCTGTGTTAAACATCAGCAAACTGCATTTCTGACTAATTAATAATTCTGGGTTAATTCTGCCTCCCTCCTGCCCCCTGCAGCTTCCTGACGTACTACCCAGCGCGCAGGATCACGGCAGAGGACGGCCTGAAGCACGAGTACTTCCGAGAGACGCCCCTGCCCATCGACCCCTCCATGTTCCCCACCTGGCCGGCCAAGAGTGAGCAGCAGAGGGTGAAGAGGGGCACCAGCCCCAGGCCCCCCGAGGGAGGGCTGGGCTACAGCCAGCTGGTGAGTGGCTACTGAGCTGGGCTGGGCTACAGCCAGCTGGTGAGTGGCTACTGAGCTGGGCTACTGGGCTACAGCCAGCTGGTGAGTGGCTACTGAGCTACTGGGCTGGGCTACAGCCAGCTGCTGAGTGGCTACTGAGCTACTGGGCTGGGCTACAGCCAGCTGGTGAGTGGCTACTGAGCTACTGGGCTGGGCTACAGCCAGCTGGTGAGTGGCTACTGAGCTGGGCTGGGCTACAGCCAGCTGGTGAGTGGCTACTGAGCTGGGCTACTGGGCTACAGCCAGCTGGTGAGTGGCTACTGAGCTGCTGCTGAGTGGCTCCTGGGCTGGGGGCACCTCCCAGGGCTGGCAGGAGGGTGAAGCCAGGCTCTGCTCAAGTTGCCAGCAATAGCACAAAAGGCCCTGGGCAGGAAGTTCTGCTCGAGCACAGGGAGGGCATTTTGTGCTGTGTGGGTGCCAAAGTGCCCAGAGAGGCTGGGGAGGGCCCCTCAGTGCAGATCAGATCAGAACCCTCTGCTTGCAGCCCCTGCCATGTGCTGCAGGATGACCCTGCCTGAGCAGGGAGGCTGCACCACAGCAGCAGCTCTGGTCCCTCCCAGCCTGAGCTGTTCTGTCATTCACTCCACCAAACAACTTAAAAAAACAAACCAAAAACCCCACCCAGTAGGCTGTGTCTCGACACTGAAACCCCACAAGTCCACCTCTCCCACTGTTCCTTCCCAAAAGACAGGGCCAGTTACTGTTGTGTTCCCAGAATCACCATTTCAGGACATTATTTCCTTGTAATTTTGTCTGGTTTTATCCCAGTGCAGAGCAGTTTCTCTTTTGAAAGTGTACCTTGTTTTACACCTTCAACTAAGCTGTTAAATTTGGTTTTGAAATAAATCCACAGCCTGGTAAATGATAGAGATCTTGGGGAAACAGCCTCCTTTTTCCAGTGTTGGAGGATTCCTAGAAGGCCAGGCTGGTGTTTTATCTGTGGGGTGATCTGTCTGTTCCATCTGCCCATGGGAATTGTGCTGGCCACATAAGTATGGCATGGTAGGGTCCTAATTCTAGAAAATTCCTATTACCAGTTCCATGTCTCAGCATGGCTGAAATGGCACTGTACAATGTTGTGCCCAATTTGCTGTTTATATAATATAGAAAGTTTATTTAGCCTTGATTTTCCAGAGTATAAAAACTGCCTTGGAGGATGTGCAGTGTGTGTTTGATCAAATGCTGAATAAGTGGAGTTTACATTTATTTATACAGTGTGATCCTAATTTTTTAATCTTTCCCATGCAGTCAAAAGCAGGTTTAGGAACACTCAGACTGCCTCTACCAATAACAAATTTTGAAACAGCAACATTTAAAGATAATGAATAACCCAGCATCCACCCTGGCTGTGATGCCACCAAACCAAACCTTTGTTTCTCATCTTGAGATACTCTGATTATTTTTGTTGTTTAGATTTTTGGAGAGGTCAGTGCAGCTGATCAATGCCCTGTGCTTGGTTTTCACAGGGGGATGATGATCTGAAGGACACAGGTTTCCATCTGACCACCACAAACCAAGGAGCATCTGCTGCAGGACCTGGCTTCAGCCTCAAGTTTTGAACTCAACATGAAAGAAGGGGACAAAAAAAACCACCAAGAAAAAAAAGCACCATTCATGTGAGTGGATTGGAGTGCCCCAGTTCTGTTCTGCCTGTCCAGGGGCACCAGATGTTTTTTCCCTGTGAAAAAAACTCAAACATTATCACAGATTCCAAGGCTCTTGTTTTATAAATCAATGTGGAGTATAACTGCTGCATTCCATTAAAGGACTGGAGTTACCTGAAAACCCCAGGATCATCACAAACTGTGACAAAGGACAACTTGAAATACAGTCCTGGCCTGGAACAGTTTCTGTTTTATTTTTAGGGGTTTTTTTGTTGAGTTTGTTTTGTTTTGGTTTTTTTTTTCCTTGTAAATTTGTAGAATTAAAATACATTTGCAATTGTTTAATAGTGTGAAGGATTTCATTGCTTCACATGTAGCAAAGTGGGATGTTGGTGACAGTACAGAGTTTATTTTTTATTTGAAGTAATTAAATTGTTTGTGTCTGAATATATTTGGGTGAAAAAGTGACAATTTTGAGGTTTCTGTCCTGTTGCCTTGGAGAGAGCTGGGCTGGGTGGGTTTGATACTCCCTGACCAGATTTTTTTGTTCTGTAAATGTATTTACAGTGGTGCAAAAGAAGTTATTCTATTGTTTTATAAATCAAAAAGATTTAATATGAAGCCTTGCAACTTTATTTTCTGTGAAAGTTTTTGTTTAATATGCCCTTTTTCCATCCAAAGAAGAGCTCAGTGGTTGTGTAATGCCACATTCCAGTCCTTTCTGGGGAAAGAGGAGAGGAGGAATCGTGTTGGAATCTCACATCCTTTGGAGCCCCTGATTTGTAATGCTGTCACTTTGTTCTGGGAACAGGGACATTGGGAAAACACCACATTTTCGTGCACTCACAGCTGGGCAGCAGGCCAGGAACAGGATTAACTGAAATCATAAACATTTTATCAGTTTCAGTACATTTTGAAGAGAGTTTTGCTGGGGCCAGGCTGTGGAGCTGCAATGGGGACGTGGTGCAGTTGTGGTGAGTTGTGAAAGCAGCCTGGTTGTTTTCCCTGCAGGAACACAAATCCCTGTTCTCCTCAGCCCTCACTCTCTGCTGCTGAAGGAGGAACATTCCTGAATGTCCTGAATGACTCTGAAACCTTCCTGATTCCAGTTGTGAAAGCAGCCTGGTTGTTTTCCCTGCAGGAACACAAATCCCTGTTCTCCTCAGCCCTCACTCTCTGCTGCTGAAGGAGGAACATTCCTGAATGTCCTGAATGACTCTGAAACCTTCCTGATTCCAGAAGCTGCCCCAGTAACCCACTGAAAAGCAGGGAAGCTCTGAAGGATTAAACCATGACCCCACTGCATAGTTTGGGAATGACATGGAATGATTCCCTGCCCAGCTTTGCCAAGCTCTTTTCCAGCTGGATGTGGCACTTCCACCTCAGCCTGGGTGCCTGGGGGAGGCCAGAGATGGAAATCACCTCACCTCCCCCAGGAATCCTTGCTCAGACACCTCAAGGACCAGGCTGTGAGCAGGAAATGCCTGTTGGGCTAAGAGGGAAAGACAAACCAAGGGAAAAATGTAAAAAAAGGCAGGAACACTCCCAGAGTGTTAAACTGGTCCTTTTGCTGCCATCCCAGTGTCCCAGGGGCTGGAGCAGAGGCTGCTCCTGGTTTGCAGCAGTTCACAGTACCCCACACAGCTCAACTGCACCATCTGACACTTTTCTTACAAAAATGATTTTTAATTCTCTGTACAGCACGTAGTTGATAAATTCTTTGTCATTAAAACTAATTTGGAGGAGTTTTACATTCCAGTAACCAGTCTCAGAGTCTCTTTTGCCCAAGGTAATGAAGCAGCTGATGGAGGAGTTCAGTTGCACTACTGGAGATTAAATATAAAATGCCAAAGAAACAACTGGAAACAGAAGCAGCAGGAACTGAAGGGCTCATCCCAGGGCTGTGTCAGTGCTTCAGTCTGATTCTCCAGGAATAAGTAGTCAAGATTCTTTCTTTTTTCTTTACTATGCAAGTGTAAGTTCCTTCATTAATTGCATTGGCAATGATGCTCATGTGATCTTCATTTAGGGATAAATAACCTGGATATGAATATTCCAGAAGCTCCTTATCTTTATACCAGCTGTCAGAAGAGAAAGAATAGTAATTAAACTGCACAATTCAATTGGTGGTGGTGATTTCTACTAATAAATGTTGCTGAATAAGTGTAGAGCAGAGGTAGGACTTTAAAAAAAACACAGTTGAGTTTTACTCTGTATTTCAGGTAGATAATCAGATTTAATATGGCACAATCCTGAGTAATTTTGGAGCTTGAAGCTCTGAAAGTTGATGGGAATTTGGGTCCTCAAGTCTAAACCAGCTCATGGATTGAACCAGTCCCAATTTTAGATACATCCAGAAAGAACCTGCTTGTACTTTGGTAACAGCCACCTAAACAACTGAAAGGGTAAATTGAAAATTTAGCTTTTTTGCAGAATATGGGCCAGGGAATTTGGCTTGATGGGAAGAAGGAGCTTTGTGCCATCTGTGAGAATTGGATTTTATCCTTTTTGAGCTCCAGATTAGAAAATCCATTCTTATTGACCCTGTTTTGTCATCCTTCCTCCTCATTTTTGGTGTGGGAAGCTTCAAAGGCTCCTAAGGCCTGGGCTGAGGGGCAGAGCACTTACTGGACTTTGCCTTTTTTGTGGATGATCTTCTGCCCACAGCGGAAGGTGACGTTCCTGCCCTCAGAAACTGTCTTGGTTTTGGTCCTGGGTGGGGGCAGAGTGGGGGGCACCGTTGGAAATGGGAATTCTGTCCAGGGAGAGAAGGGAATGGCAGAAGTTAACAAGCTTTAGTTGTTCCAAAACACTGTCACAAAATCGAGTTAGCATTTCAGGAGCCTGAAAAGTATCAACAGAAAAGTGCCTCCTCCTGAGTAAGGCTTGGATAGACCAATAACATGATTTATGTGCAAAGATAAAAACAACTTTGTGGTAAACTGAGATGGATAAAAAGCAGCTTGCCCCTTCCACAGCTATGGGAGAGGATATGAGCAGTCAGTGAAGGGTATGAACATCCCCAGGGACTGTGTGGAGTTGTAATTATCTGATTGCATCTTTCATTAATGTGGCCCAAAAACCACCTCTGTGCTGAAGGAAGAGGCACTGGGTACACAGGACATCTTCAGGTCAGTTGTATTTATCTGAATTTAATTCCACAGCTGCAGCAACTTCACCTGATCCTGCATTAGTTCCTTATCTGCATCCATAAACCTGACCTGGAGAAGGTGATTTACATCTTTTCTCTCTTTTCTGTGGGGCAGCTCCAGTCCAGCTGTGCTGGGGATGTTATTTGCCTTCTTTCTGTCCCCTCCCTGCCTCAGAACTGCTCTGCAGCCCCTCTGTCTGCACTGCCACTCCTTGGTTCAGCTAAACCAGACAGGACTGGGACAGTTTAATGTTCCACTCCATCAATGTTTAATATCCCTCCTTCAGGCCTGGGGCTGGACTCAGATCTACAAAACACCATCTCTTTGTGCTGCTTGGAGCTGGATCACTTGTGTCCCCTGCTCTGTGGTGTGAAATTGAGATCCTGCCCATCCCAGCCCAACTTTTACCCCTCACAAGGCCCAGCAAACCCCTGGATACCATAGCAGAAGTCACAGGTGGAGGGGCAGTGCTTCTTCATCAGCTTCCTGCGCTTCTCACAGAACCCCTTCTTTGCCCACAGTGGGCACATGAACACTCTGTCCTTACAGCCTGAAACAGGAGGAGATGAGCTGTTACAGGGGCTGGGGGAGACCCTTCCTTCCAAGAATTGCTGCCATTTCACCCAAATCAGGGTTTTCAATAAAGGGTGGAGCTGGGACAGGGGACAATCTGAAGCAGGAGCTGGGATGTGACACCACGATTGCTCCCCAGGATTCAGCTGCCACTTCAGGCACAGCCCTGCAGAGCAGAGCCCTGGCTGCTCACCATAGAGCCTGTGGATTCCCCACACTTCATCCTGGGAAATGCTCTTCTTGCCAGTCAGGGTGGCGTTGATGTGCATGAGGGCGTTGGGGTTCAGGGAGTGCATGAGGCCCAGGGCGTGTCCGATCTCGTGGGCTGCCACATGGACCAGGTCTGTCAGCCAAACCCCTGGGAGGCAAGGAAAAGCAGCTGGAATTGTGTCCTGGGGCAAGGGACAGTTGGTGCACAGCTCTGCTTTAACACACAGTTCCTCCTGGTGTAAAAGCAGAGGGAAGATTTTAGCACCAGAATGATCAACATTGCCCTGCTTGGGTCCAAGCAGAGCCAATTCTTTCCATAATAATGCAAATTCTTTCCATAATAATGCCAATTCTTCCCATGTGCTGCTCATTTCCAGCATCAGGACCCAGGGCAGAACTGCTCTGGATGAGCAGTGGTTGCAGGCCAATGCCACAGTGCCCCTCCTCAGCTTCCTGCTCACCTTGTTCCCACAGCCCTGAGCTGGGCAAATGGGGTTGCCAGAGGGAATATCCCAGTCTGGAAGAGCCTCCTGTTTGACCTCTGCATCCCCCACAGCCTAGAGGCAAACTGAAGCCTCTTGGCAGCACCCAGCACATGGATTTTAGCTGAAAGAAGTGGCTGAACCATCCAATAATTCCCCTGTTCAGCAAGAAACAGCCCTGCCACCACACAGGGTCCTCACAGCAGAGGAACCACAACTTCCAGATGAACAGCTGGGATGTTCTGTGCCTACTGTCTCTTTCCCATAGCAGGCAAACCCCAAACTGAACCCCAAATCCCGGGCACTCACCAGGAGCTCCCTGTGTTACCTTTCTTCCAGCTGAAGCGGGTGTTCCCCAGGATCCAGAACTCGTGGTCATCGAAGTGGATTTCCCCGTGGGGAGGGAAGAAGGCGTGGGCCAGTTCCCCCGTGGTGCCATCGAAGCAGTGGTGGGTCAGAGACTCCAGGCAGTCCGTGTGGTTGATGGAGTAGAAACCTGTGCAAAAAGCAGCAGCTTGAGGGGATCCAGCAGGATCAGCCTGCCCAGGAAACTCCAGGGTCACTAAAAAGGTCTCTGGTGGGATCCCACAGCCTCCAGAGGCACAAAAGGAAAGATAAATACAAAACAATTATGAGGACTGCTGGCTGCACTCAGCCACGTGCTGACGCTGCATTTAGAGCTGCTCCCAATGGACACAAGGGAGTTGTTTTCCAGCAAGGAATGCTCAGCTCCTTTTGCAACATCACATGGAAATTATCTTTTTGAGAGAGAAGCTGGACAGAGCTGATAACCCCCAGATTGTTCACTTTGAAATGTAAATAAGCTGAGGCCTTGGAGTCAGAGCTGCAGCAGGATCACAGTGGATCCTGAATCCCTGGGAGCTGGGGACCTGGAGGTCACACTGGTGGCAGGAGAGACTCTTGGAAAGGACATCCTGTCCTGCAGCAGCAGAGCAGAACATGTTGTGAAATGATGGTGAATGTGCTGCCTGGGCCATTGGCACAGGGAATCAGTGCTTCACACAGAGCAGGAATCCCAGGAAGAACTGACATCTGGGCTTGAGGCTGAGCAGAAAATGCCTCAGCACTGAGCTTTTTCCAGGCCCCAGGAAATTCAGGAGCAGCCACAGAGCCATTGAGGGGAGGAGGGAAGGGATGGAGCAAAGAGAGTGCTCCAGTGGGAGCAGCAAAAGGGAGGCTGAACCCACCACCAACAGGAATCCATCACCTGCTCTCTGGCTCTGTGTGGCCCTGGGTCTGTCACTTCACCTTCCAACATTCACTTTCCCCATCTCTGCAATAAGAACCTGTGGATTCTTACTCTTTTTTGACTTCCCCAGTTGTGGGATCCTGTCCCAGTGGAGGAATTCTTCACAAATGCCACAAGATTCACAGAACACGTTCATTGTGATATCAATATCTCCTTGAGCAGTTTTTCTCTCCCTTCCTGAAGGCCAAGGACATCCCAAACCTCATCCAAAGGCTCTGCTCAGCCCAGCCCAGGAGGGCTCTCCTGCCTCCCAACCCCTGGATTACACCTGGGAGTGCTGCAGTGAACACTCCCCACAGCTCCCTGCCCCAGGGCAGGCTGCCAGGGGGGGCATTTGAGACATAGAATTTCTTTTAAAAGATAGATTTTTGATTAATAAAACTTTTGATTAAACTTTTAGTATATAGGCAGTGTTAAGGGTTAACTTTGTAGGAAAAAGCTGAAGATAGGCAAAAGCAAATGCAGCTGAAGTTAATCAAGAAAAGATTAATGATTAGACTAGAAAATTGAAGATTGAATATTAATTTAATATTTATCCCGCTATAGAAACAATAAAGGTTTAAAACATCTAAGGGAAACTAGACAGGTATTAATAGTTTTATCAGAAACTTATTCAAAAGCAATAAAAGGAGAAACTGGGAGGGTTTTCCAGCGCCATGAGTATGTCACAAGCATTGTTAAAACTCAAGTGAAAAGGTCAAGCTGACGATGAAGAGGATTTGCTTCATCAAGAGAGATCACCCTCACAATTAAAAGACCAACCCCACAATTAAAAGACCACCAACTCATTTTAAGACACTAACTAGGCATGCTTAATGATATTTTAGCTCATTACCATATGAAGCAGGGAGTGGGCGGTGCTTTTATTATAAATATGCATTTGTATTTTAAATATTTCAAATTGTTAGGGATAAATGTGCTTTGTCTGACCCTGCAACCTGGAGCTGTGCTTTGGGAAGGATCCTCAGTCTCCCAGCGTTGCAATAAACACACTCTTTTTAACTTTAATGGGTTAGAGAGTATTTTGTCCGCCTCTCAGTTTATCAGATAATGATCAGTTTTTATTAATTGCCACTCACCGATCTGGAGGTCGCTGGGCAGGTGCCGGGGCACCTCCCTGAAGCTGAACGGGGACACCTCGCTCCACATGCGGAACGCGGCCGCCAGCCCCCTCCGCGTGGCCCTGGCGCTCAGCAGGTTCCTGGGGAAGGACAGGATCCTGCAGGGACACAGCACAGCCTCAGCAAAAACCTCCCTGCTCAAACATCAGATCCCATCCAGCATCCAGCCAGGGATTCCCCAGAGTTCCTCCCCAGGTTGGAATGGGAGCGGCTTGAGCGGGATGTTGGCAATATTTCGTATTTAATGTTTAATAAACCCCCCCCAGGGGTGGATCAATTACTGGTATTCTTCACAATCCCATCTTCTGGATGAACTACAGCTTTTGCACCTCCTCTGCACTGCGTTTTAGACAAGGTTCTCTTGGAAAATTGTTTTTGTCCTGTTGTCTCCCAGTTTTTGTCCCTGGGATGTCCAGTGTTGCTGGAAGAGGGAAGAACTGCATCCCAGCAGCTGGGAGCTCCTGTTCCTCACACCTGGGCTACCACAGATGTGCACACACTGATGAAGAACACTCTCAGGCAGAACTTCCTAAGAGTTCCAAAGAGTATCAAAGGTTTTATAGGAAAACAAGTGATTTCCTTTGAAAAAAGCTATAGGAAAACAAACTATTTCCTTTGAAAAAATCTATAGGAAAACAAGTGATTTCCTTGAAAAAAGCTATAGGAAAACAAGCTATTTCCTTTGAAAAAATCTATAGGAAAACAAGCTATTTCCTTTGAAAAAATCTATAGGAAAACAAGTTATTTCCTTTGAAAAAAAAAGTCTAATCACTGGGGAGAGAGACTCCAGAGAGACTTTTGCTTTGGCCACAGGGTAAAATGTGGGAAAACTCGTGGTGCAGCTGGCAGAGCCCCTGTTTGCACCATGGAAATGCACATTGGGCTCCCAGGAACTTCCCTGGTCCCCCAGGAAGATCTGCATTCAGGGAATTGCCTCAAGTGTAGGGGCAAGTTGGGTATATTCTCTATCCCCTCTGGATGTTTTTTAGCTCTGCTGATGATGTTCTCCCTTCCTCCCAGCACATCCTGAAGGGAGCAGGTTTTGTATCAAGCCAGGCTGGATGAGTGCAAACCTGGACAATTTCGATTTTCATGAGGCTGAGCCTGCTTGGGATGAGCAGGAAGGGAAGAAGCAGAGCCTTCCCTCACTCCAGGATTGCCAAGGGCTTTTTATTGTTTATTTTTTAGCAACCTCAGAGCTGGCATCCTTTGCCAAAGACAACAGGGAGGGAGATTCTAAAAGCACTCAGCACTGAGTCCTGAACTCACAGAAATCCTGACATCACCTTTCACCAGCTTTGGTGCTGATTTAGGTTCATACAGAACTCTTAAAAAACCCCAGCATGACAGGGTTAATCCTGTTGTGGGGAGCCTGAATCTGCCCTGCACAGTTTTATCACAGCCAGAGGTGCAGCATTTGTAGAAATATTCCTGCTTCAGAGTGGTTTGAGCAGCTCTCCCTGCCCTGGCTCAGGGCCAATATCCAAACCCACTGGATCCAGCAGGAAAAGCTCAGGCCCAGGATCATTTTTGGAGCTGATTCCAGGCCTTACTTGTAGGTGAGGTTGAAGTGGTCCCACTTCAAGTGCCCTGGAGTGATGGTGTATCTTTTTCTCCTCGTTGGAGGCCGAGGAAAAGCTGGAATGTGCAGAGCTGAGGCTCTCCCTCCACGCAGCCCAGGGGATGTGGCATCTTCCTTAAAGACAAAACAGGAGGTTGGAAGAGATGGGAGAGACCCCAGGACTGTGTGGAATAAAAAGTACCAGGTACAGGATGGCTGGAGGCTGAGGAGCATCACTGCTCCTGCCTTAGGGGTGTCCAGGAGATGAAACTGGTCCTGCCTGGCTGCATCATCCCAAAACAGCTCTTGGAGAGCAGAAATGAGGCCTCAGGAGGCTTCTGGCCACAGCAAGTGCTGCAGCTCTGCCTGGAAAGTTTTCATTTCCTCTTCTCTTTGCTGTTGCTCTCCAGCCTCGCCACAGAAGAAATGTAAATCTGGAGAAATGACTAAAACAGGCAACTCTTTGTGCAGGGAGCTCTTGAGAGAGCTGTGCCGTGGATCTGAAATGCCTTCAAAGTAAACAGCAGCCCTGGAAACCCTGGAGTGCATTTAAAGCATCAAACAGCAAAAGACATCACACATTCTGACATGTCTGACTCCAACCAGAAAAGCCTTTCTAGTAAAAGAATGGCACCCAACACGGTTTTCTGGAATCCTCCCTGCTCTGTCTCCCCTTTTTGGGGCCAGGACACTGAAAATCTCGGGGTTCCAGAGGCACCAGGACACTTCCCAAGCCCCATGGACAGAGGCCATGGCACAGGAGCTGCACCAGGGCCGGTCTGTTCAGCCTCACAGCACATTCCACAGGAAACAAGAGCTGTCTCCAGCTTCCTCATGGAAGAACTGAGGCCCTGGGAGCCCAAAAAGCACATCCCTGCAGCCACAGCAAGGCAGGGGCAGGAGGAGACAGGAGGCCTGGAGCAGGAGCACCGTTCCACGGCTTTAACAGGCTGGGGCAGCTCCCAGCAGGAATCCAGGAGTCTCTTGCTCCTCTCTGCCACCCCATTTCTTCATCCTCACCTCATCTCAGCATCTCTCTGTCCCAGGACAGGTTTCAGGGCTTCCCCCACTGTCACATCCTCTGCACAAGGACCAGGGTGAGGCATCCCTGTGTCCCAGAGCTGGGAAGCAGCACATCCTGCAGGGCTGCACATCTGGCAGGGCTGCACATCTGGCAGGGCTGCACATCTGTCAGGGCTGCACATCCTGCAGGGCTGCACATCCGGCAGGGCTGCACATCTGGCAGGGCTGCACATCTGGCAGGGCTGCACATCCAGCAAGGCTGCACATCCAGCAAGGCTGCACATCTGGCAGGGCTGCACACCTGGCAGGGCTGCACATC
>VZRZ01007018.1:186109-243876 GCA_013398175.1 Climacteris rufus
GGGAGACCAGAGAACCCCCAGGAACAGCCAGGGAAACAACCCCAACTTTTTGTGGACACAAAGCCACAGCAGCCCAGGCTGGGGAGCAGAGCACCCCCAGAACAGCCAGGGAAGCAACCCCAACCTGTGTGTACCCCAGGCTGGGGAGCAGAGCACCCCCAGAACAGCCAGGGAAGCAACCCCAACCTGTGTGTACCCCAGGCTGGGGAGCAGAGCATCCCCAGAACAGTCAGGGAACAACCCCAACCTTTGAGCATCCCCAGAGCTCCCAGGGAACAACCCCAACCTTTGTGCACCCCAGGCTGGGACAGCAGAGCACCCCCAGAACAGCCAGAAAACAACCCCAGCCTTTGTGCACCCCAGGCTGGGGAGCAGAGCACCCCCAGAACAGCCAGGGAACAACCCCAGCCTCCTGTGCACTCCCTGTGTGCCTGTCTCAGGCTGCACACACCCCTCAAACAACCTGAGTCCACCTGCATGCACAGTTTCCTTCTGGGATCCTTTGCAAAAAACTCCTTATTGCCTGAAGAGACATTTACCTATTTTGATTTTTTTATCTATAGACCTATTTATCTGTTTAGATCTATGTATCTATTTATTTATGTATTTAGATATTTACCTATTTAGATATTTATCTAATTAGACTGGATATTTATCTGTTTAGATTAGATATTTATCTATTCATCTCTTTAGATCTATTGACCTATTTAGATATTTATCTATTTAGACTGGATATTTATCTTTTTAGACTGGATATTTATCTGCTTAGATTGGATATTTATCTGTTTAAATATTTATCTATTCAGATCTATCGACCTATTTAGCTATTTATCTATTTATCTATTTAGATGAGATATTTATCTATTTAGATATTTATCTAATTAGACTGGATATTTATCTGTTTAGATTAGATATTTATCTATTCATCTCTTTAGATCTATTGACCTATTTAGATATTTATCTATTTAGATGAGATATTTATCTATTTAGATATTTATCTATTTAGATTGCATCCGGAAGGCATCCATCCTCTAGGCAGATCACACATGCACTTATATTTGACACCCCACTCCCTTTCCAGGTATTTTGAGAGTCAGATCCCTTCTCCTACCTGAATTTCCTGAAGTGCAGCTCCAGCTGGATATTCCACAGCCACCAGCAAAGCCAGCACAGGGAACAGACACAAAAACCCCACCGTGGTTCTCCAGCCATTGCTCTTTTTCTTGTCCAGCGAGGGGGAGCTTTTCCTTCTGCCTGCACCAAGTTGTTCTGCCTGCTCCATGGCGTTCTTGAGCAGTTTTTTTAGAGGGATATGGGACAGGCACTCAAGACATTCCCTGCACACAAAGCATCCGTGCTCCTTTAGCTCACATTGGGAGCATTTGTGAGCAGCCCTGCAGCCTGAGCTGTGCAGAACCACTGGAGTTTCAAAAAGCTCTTAAAAAAAATAAAAAAAAAAAGAAGAAGAAGAAAAAAAAAAGTAGACTTTACATTAAGCCTCTTTCCAATGTGCCAAAGATTCTCTCAGGCTCTGCCAAGTGGGATCATGTTACTGCAGCTGAAAGTTGGGCTGGCGGAGGAACAGCAGCAAAGTGAAACAAGCTGGGGTGGACATGAGCTCTTTTCTTTAACTGTGTGATCAACAGAGGGCAAATCTGCAGTTGTCAGCTTTATGTGGTGGAAAAAAAAAGCTCAGGGGGAGGGGGCAGCAAAAGGAATCCAGGAGAAGGCCAACATCAGCCCCTTGGAATGTGGCATTGGGGATGCTCAGCGTCGCTTGTCACGGGCTGTCCTCAGGAGGGGAATGAAAAATGAGATGCTGTGGGAGCAGCCTGGGCTTTTCTGCTTGGGAAAGTGCTCAGGGAGTTTACAAACTCACACAGAAGTAAACACCAACCCCCTCCTCCATCAGCCTTGGCAGGGGATCTGCAAGTTCCTTGTGCACTTGGGTTATCAGGAATTATCAAGAAGTCTTTTCAGAATCATTCTGATTTTGGGTCCCAAACCTGGCTCGGAGGAGTTTGTCAGCTTGTCCCAAGCTGGGAGGTTCTTGGAGGCATCTCCAGGCTCCAGACAGGAATCAACCCAGGACTTTTTAAAAAGCTTACTCAGAAATTCTCAGGTTTTCAGAGGCAGCTGCACTTTTCTGTCTGGTCACTCCCTGGTGCTGGGCTGGGGTGACCTCAGCCCCAGTTCTGCCCAGTCAGAGGAAAAGGAATTCTGCAAGCTCCCAGTTTCACAGGCAAATGCCAGGGAAGGGGGAGGTCACACAAATCATTCCTTGGGGGCATCTGAGGCATTTGAAAGGTTTCAGAAAAATCTTGGAATTTTAATAATGAAAGATGGCTTAATTGGACTTTGCCCCCCAGCCCAGTTCATAATCAAGCCTGCAACATTTTATAAATTTCGTATATTTTCAGATTAAGGCTGGCCTGGAGCTTTCAAACAACTCAGAATAAATAAGGCCAGCGAGTGTGGGTGTACAATTTCACGAAATTTTTTCTTTTCAGTCCTCACCAAGAAAAACCATCTTTTCTGCAGAGAGTGGCCAAAGTGCAGCAGTGGTTCAGATACCAGGAAAAGGCCAGGATAAGGAGTAACCTGGAAGGAAGCAATGGGTAGAATTACAAAGGGAAGCTGGAACCAGGAGGAAGAGCAGAAAGCCAGGGTCCAGGGCTCTCCCTGCTGGGGAATTGGCTCCCCTCAGCTGTTTGCTGCAGCTTTCCAGGGATGGTTCCTCCTTCCCCAGCAGCACCGTTGGCAGGAGGAACGTGCTTGTGCATGACTCTGAAAAAATCCTCTCTTTGGAGCTCCAAAGAGAGATGAAAATGCAGCCCCGTTTGTGGTTTGAGCTGCAATCACAGCACCAAGGGAGAAACTCAACTGCTGTCTCCAGACCCTGAACTCTAAAAGCTTCTTTTGGAGTCTGTAGATGAGAACAGAAAACTGATTGAGAGGGGAGTCTTGAGGGAAAAACCTGCCTTGGACTGGGGCTCAAAACCTTCAGCCAAGAGCTCTTCCCCAGTAAAGCAGCACTGGCTTGAAAGAAAAATATTATTATCAAACACAGTGCTGGAAGAACATTGAGTTTAGCTCTGTGGAACAGCTTGGAGTGGCTGTGCCTTCCACAGAGCCAGGGGGACTCAGCAGAGTTTGAGATTTTAAGCTGTGCCCTGCAGAGCTCATCCTGCCAGAGCATCCCAGCCCCTCAGGGCAGCTCAGGGTCCCACCAGGGCTTTGAGCTGCTCCTTTCACAGGCTCAGAGCCTCAGCACCCAGCAGCTGAAACCTCCTGCCTGAGCTCCAGTGTGCAATCTTGCAGAACAGGACCTGAAACCCTCCAAGCACCCACTGAGTGCCTTAATTTTGTGAAGAGAAGCACAGGAAGCTGAGCTTTAAACCACAGAGTGGGAATTCACACAAGCACAGCTCGAGGGAACCAGGAATCTCCTTTGTCCCAAGGTAAAGGATGGGAAAGTTTTTGTAAAATACAACTCAGCACAAACCCTTGCAAAGTGAGTTTTAGCAGAAGTGCATTCTTAGGACCTCAGTGTTCCTGAATAGTTCTCCATGCAGCTGCTAAAGGTTAGCACAGCCAAGAGAGCCCTTTTTCCATGAGTCACTGGACTATTCTGAATGGGGAGAGACCATCCTGCACATGATCTCTTTATCTGGTGGTGGCTCAATGGGAATCTTTGGCTGCTGAGACGATTCACGACCTCTGTGACATTTTGGGATCCTGCCTCCCTGTCAGGGTAACAAGCAGGTTATCCCTGGGTGGATCAGAGGTGAGAAGGTTTCTTGGAAAGCATTTTGCTTTCTCCCCTCATGCTGGGAATGCACTGTGCCCATGCACACCGAAATTCAGCGCCTGTGCAGCCAACCCCACCAAAGCCCTGGCTGCAGAATGCTTTAAAAATTATTAAACTTTAAGCCAAGTATTTGCTGAGAAACCAGCTCAGCAGCAAGGCCAAGACAAACCTCAGTTTTTAGGGCAATGAGAGTCAGATGAGGAGAGCTCTTATGCTGAGGCACTCTGGACTCCCAGATGCAGCTCGTGGAGCTGAGGGAGACTCAGGAACTTTTGCTGTGCCCACCAAAAATGCTCATGATAAAGTCACTGTGCTCCTGGAGCCATCAGGGCACAGGATCCTCAGTGACACTGCTGAAAAAACTCCCCACACTTTATCAGGCAGCTGCTTTCATCCCAGGGCTGCTGCAGCTCTGGAGTTCTGCTGAGTTTGAGAGGTTCTGGAGCGAGGATATTTGCTTTGGACTGCAGGCAGGAACTGTCTATATTTGGACAGAAAAACCATTCCTGGCTCTGGTTTCTGCAGTGTCTCCAAGCAATGGAACACATGACAGCGAGGGAATCCATATGGTGCAATGGGGAAGGGGAGGAGGGCAGGGCTCAGAACTGACTCTGCTTTGTCTTCCCTGCGAGCAGAGGAGCTGGAGATGCTTTGGAGGGAGCTGGGATTTTCCAAGCAAACACTCAGGGATGCAGATGCCCAGCTCTGTGAGGCAGCAGGCTCTGCACAGCTCTGCACAGTCAGGAGGGAGGGAATGCTGCAAAAACCCCACCATGGCCAACCAGAGACTCTGGAGAACGTAAAGCACAGGATCATTTGCACAATTTCTCTGTTAAATCACCTCAGTCTGGCTTTGTTCTTTTCACTCAATTGCTGAAATGTTTGGTTTAAAGCAGGGCTGTGTTTAATGCACAACACATGGCTTCTTTCCCCAGGGCAGGCTTTAGCTCAAAAATAAATATTTTTTCACCTCTATGGATTATTCTGAGCATTGCTCTCCTTTCCTTTGTTCAGCACCCATTAAAGGTTATTTTCAGCACGATTTTCAGCATCTCTGCTCCCTTTCAGAGGACACTGCCACTGCTTCATCCCAGTGCCCAAAACAGCACAAGAACAATCGATGACAACAAATATTGCACCAAAACTTGTGCTGCCCAGAGAACAACCATCAGTGCTGGGACTGGAGCTGTCTGACTCTCCCACAGCAATCTCCCTCTCATTTATTCAGCATTGGAACAAACCACTCCCATCAGCTTCCCCTGCTGGGGACTGGGAATTCCACACGGAGGTGGGGAAGACAGGGAAAAAGGAGAAGGACCCAAGAGCTGATGGCTGAAGGCACCAGGATCAGGATTTCATCTGCAGGGCTCTGCTCCAAGGGCAGCCCACAGGGAATGTGGTTTAGCACAGCTCAGCTCCTCGGTGGCCCATGTGGAAGGAATCAGGAAAGCCTCCCATGGCTCTGCCTTTAAAAAGCACTCCCAGATTTAGCCCTTCAGCTCTCAACTTGGGGGGAAAAGAAAACAACCCAACAACCCAACATTCCTGCGTGGTTCCTGTGGGAATGGCACTTCAAACTTGTATTTTTTCAGTGGGGTATGGACTAAAAATGGGTTGGATGTGCTGTAAGAGGGAGCAGCAATCCCCAGGGAGGGGGAGAACAGGAATGTTTGGGGATTAAAGAGCATTCTCCCACTTTCTATCATGCAGCCCCTCGTGATCAGCATCTGCTGATGTTCCTAGAAAAATCCATGCTCTGATGAGTAACAAATGAGCTGCAAGCAAGGCCTTGCTCCAGCTGGCAAAGAAAATGGAATATTTTGCTTAACTGTCAGTTTGAGCTGCAGCTCACAGAAGTGCCTGACCTGACCTTGTGTTACCAAGGAGCCCTGACCCCAGGCACGAGCTCAGCACAGCAGTCCTGGCCACGCAGAATTTCAGGAATGAAATGAGGGAGAAACTCTTCTCAAAACACAGATTATAATAAAGTGCATCCACAATGAACCAAGAATTACTTCTTTTTATCACTGCTCTGTGGTGAGCTGTACTAATAACTTGTTAATAATATCAATAATCCATTGGTGGATGGACAATTCTCCTGAAATCCTGGGACCAGCACAGATTATGGGAACATAATCAGAGATGTCTGTACCTGACTCTGCTTTACAACAACCTCCTTTCTCTCTACTCCCTCAGTCCCACATTGTCTGTAAAATTCAGAGTTTTGGCCACACTTCCAAAGGAATAGGTTAAAAATCCCTTTACCAACTATGGGATGAGCTGGCATAACTGAAGTTGCACATCAGAAAAATTCAGGAATATCTAAGGCACAGAGCTGCATCCAGGAGATGGCAGAAGCTCCAGGAGCCCCCCAGCTCCTTGGCACAAGACCCATCCAGTCTCATTTCTGGGAGACCAAGTGGTCACAAACATCAGAAAGTTTTTCATTATCCACACCAATTAATTAATGTCAGTATTTGCCTTTAAAGCAGCATTTCCCACTGCTCTGGCACCTCCTTCCCTCCCTTCAGCAGCAGGAACAGCCTCCCTGTTCCCATAACCAACAAAAAAACCCAACAGGAAAAGGGTAGAAAAGAATAAAAAGGGGATGAAGATCTTCCCTCACCTCTCCTGTCTCAGGATCTCCCACCACATTTGATGCAGGTTTATCAAGGAAAATAAAACAGCAGAACTTTCCTTCCTCTTCCAAAGCCTGAGCCTCCCATGGAGCTGAGCCTGGCGTGGGGGCAAAGTTTGCCAAAAGCATTCTTGGCACAAAGGGGCACCTTCTGCCACTTCTGGAGTTTAAAAAAGATAAAACATAAAATTGAGAGGAGCTCTTCTTTCCCTACAAAATCTCTTTTCATTAGCCAAGAGGAAACAATTTGTGAAACAGCCTCAATTTTCTGCAGCAGCTGCACAGCTTGGAAGTCAAAGGCTGAAGTTTTCCTACCATTTTTTTTTTAAATCTTTAGGGAAAATCATCACTTGGAAGCCTCTCTTCATTTAGCACCCAAAGAAACTATTAAAAACAAATTAAGTTTTTTCTGAATGACACCTTTGGAATAAGAGATGAGAATTACAGAGATATTGAACATTTTGCCACCTCTGTCCCCTCTCTCCTGGTGCCACAACATCTACAACACACATGGTGAAATATCCTTTAGCAAAGGGCTTTTGGATTTATGGAGAGGATCATAAAAGAAATTATTAAAAAAAATGCTTAGCATGGGGCTGGGATAATAAACAGTGGTTAAAGCAGCTCTTCCAGGATAAAGCTGGCTCAGACTTGGACTTTTTGTAAGCAGTCTTTGCACAGCACTTCTGTTTTGCTGCCCCAGCAAACATTTTTGGGAAGTTTCTGGCTTATTTCAAAGGAATTCCCCTTAATGGGAACTTCTAGGAAATGAGTCAATGAGAATCTGCACCTCTGATTTTTATACCAAAGCTGATGCTGAAAGAAAGCTTTAGGTTATTTGGGTGTTAAGTACGACCCAAGCAAATAATTTAGGGGTTAAATCTGATCCATTTTCACAGCTCAGAAAAAAAAATCTATTGAAACTGTAACAAGCTTAAGTGAGGATTTTGATAAATATTATCTACAGGAGTCAAAAATTTGTGAAATAACTTTCTCAATACACCACAGGGTTATAAAGTAATAAATATTCCCACAACCACCATACATTCCCCACAGGTAAACATTTCTTCAGAAGATTTGCCACCTCTTTGCTACTGAACAAAGAGAGTAGAGGAACACAGAAGTTTTTTGGTGTTTTGGTTTAAATATTGCTTCCAACAGGTAACAAACAGGATGTTTGGGCATCATTGTGTCACCAGAGATACCTCCACACACAAACAGCCACACTTCCACCAAAATGTACTTTACAGGATGACTCAGTGGATAATAATTCTTCACTCAGCTGGAAAACAATACAGCTGGATCCATAGTGCAGCTACAGTTTGTACATTCATTTTTAATGCTCAGGAAAATATATATTTTATTTTATTAAGTTTTGCTGCAAAACAAAGAAACAAAAATGAAATCCCTTTTATTTTGTTTTTTCTCTCTCATATCTTAATTATTACTATTTATTTTCTTTACACTTTGATTGGAGTATTTAACACCTGCCTTTGGCATTATGGATAGAAAGCTCAGGAGTCTCTGAACACACGGTTGTGCCAAAAAAAAACCAAAAAACAAAACATGGAAGAAGAGTGTCACTTAGAGGTTAGAAATATTTGTTGTAACAGATTTTCTCCAATCAGTGTTCACTACTTTTTCTCTAAGGCACACACTGTCTTTTGGACCTCCTGACATCCAGGTTTCATCCCAGGGTTCAGAGGGGGCTGGTTTGGGACATCCCCTCCCTGTCCCTGACAGCTGGGAGAGCTGATCCCGGGCATCTCCTCATTCCTGGGATCTGCTCATCCCTGGCACCTCCTCATTGCTGGGATCTCCTCATCCCTGGGATCTGCTCATCCCTGGGATCTCCTCACCCCAGGGATCTCCCGGGGAGTTGTGTGCTCTGCCCAGGGCCGAGGTGGGAGGCAGCTCCTGGTTGCTCCCAGGGGCTGCGGGCTGGGCCAGGCTGGGAGCAGTCCCGGGGCAATCCTGGGCCAGTCCCGGGGCAATCCCGGAGCAGTCCCAGAGCAGTCCCGGAACAATCCCGGAGCAGTCCGGGGGCAGGCCCGGGGCAATCCCAGAGCAGGCCCGGAGCAATCCCTGGGCAGGCCCGGAGCAATCCCTGGGCAGGCCCGGAGCAATCCCTGGGCAGGCCCGGAGCAATCCCTGGGCAGGCCCGGAACAATCCCGGAGCAGTCCCGGGGCAATCCCAGAGCAGTCCTGGGGCAATCCCGGGCCAGACCCGGGGTAATCCCAGAGCAGTCCCGGGCTAGGCCCGGGGCAATCTCGGAGCAGTCCCGGAGCAGGCCCGGAGCAATCCCTGGGCAATCCCGGGGGAGTCCCGGAGCAGGCCCGGAGCAAACCCGGGCCAGTCTCGGAGCAGTCCNCCCGGGGCAAGCCCGGAGCAAACCCGGGCCAGTCTCGGAGCAGTCCCAGAGCAATCCCGGGGCAGTCCCGGAGCAGGCCGCCTCTGGCCCCTCTCCTGCTGGAGGTCTGTTCTCCGGGGGCTGCACGGGTGGGTGGTTTCAGCGGACAGGCGGGCGGTGTGGGTTCGGGTGGGGCGGACGGGCAGAGCCGGTGAGGGGCTGTCCCTTCCCTGGCACTGCTCCCTCCTGGCGCATCCCTGTTTTTGTGTGTTCCCAGGGAGCCCGGCCCGCACTCCTCATCAGGACGCAAAGCAGGGGCAGGAAGGAGGGAGATGGGGCGGGAGGGGAGGCAGGTTCCCCTCAGACGAAGATGGGGATCCGCTCGCGGATGGCCTGGCGGCAGATGGGGCACACGGTGAGCGCCGTGCTGCAGTCGGGGCAGGAGCCGTGGCCGCACTGGAACACCAGCTTGATCTGGTCGTCGATGCAGATGGGGCAGGTGATCCTCTCCTCCATCTGCCGGTAGCGGCTCTGCAGCTCCTCCATCAGCTTCCTCTGGTCCGTGGATTCCGAGCTGGGGCTGCACTCCACCTCTGTGCTGTCTGCGGGCAGAGCGGGGCTCAGAGCAGGGCGCAGCTCGGGGCTCTGCCCCTCACCGGCAGCGCTGCACTCACACCAAGCTCCCTTCACTGAGCCTTACCCAGGGACCAAATAAAAACCCTTGGGATGATGCTTTTTACACAATGGCCACTGTTTATTTCCTCTGTTTAGCTGCTCAGCTCTGTGTGTGTGTGTTTGACATAGTTTAGTGGGGGTTTTTTTAAATCCTGAGATGTCCTGCCTTGGTGCTCTGGAACATGCTGCTACCTTCAGGTGAAAATACTCAGTTGGTTGTGATGCTCTGCCCCACTAATGCAGAGCCCTGTGCTCTCTCAAGCTCCTGTTCATACCTAGGACTCAAATTTCTGTCAAGTCTTTCAGGACACACATGGGCAAACAAGAAGAAACCATCTGAATGAGTTGTGTTGATTTTTGCATGCATGACGCTATACAAATAGGAATCATTTGGTCAACTGTGTGCAATGAAAGAACCCCAAATCCTGCCTGAGATTCCTGTCTTGGTGCTCTGGAACATGCTGCTACCTTCAGGTGAAAATACTCAGTTGGTTGTGATGCTCTGCCCCACTAATGCAGAGCCCTGTGCTCTCTCAAGCTCCTGTTCACACCTAGGACTCAAATTTCTGGTCAAGTCACTAATACAAAGCCCTGTGTTCTCTCTAGCTCCCGTCCACACCTAGGACTCAAATTTCTGGTCACACATGGGCAAATAAGAAGAAACCATGTGAATCAGCTGTGTTGATTTTTGCATGCATGAGGCTATACAAATAGGAATCATTTGGTCAACTGCGTGCAATGAAAGAACCCCAAATCCTGCCTGAGATTCCTGCCTTGGTGCTCTGGAACATGCTGCTACCTTCAGGTGAAAATATTCAGTTGTGATCCTCTGCCCCACTAATGCAGAGCCCTGTGCTCTCTCAAGCTCCTATGAATACCTAGGACTCAAATTTCTGTCAAGTCTTTCAAGACACACATGGGCAAACAAGAAGAAACCATCTGAATCAGTTGTGTTGATTTTTGCATGCATGAGGCTACACAAATAGGAATCATTTGGTCAACTGTGTGAAAATGGAAGAACCCCAAATCCTGCACAACTGGAGCTGAGGTAAATAAACTCCTAATACAGCTCTCTCACTGCTCATCTTCTGCTCCTCAGTCTTTGATTAGGCAGCTTTACATTTCACTACAAATGTCCCTTTCCTCAACATTCTGGAATGAACTGCACATCAGTTCAGATCCATAAAGGTGAAGGTTTGGGGACAGGGAGTTTGTTAAGGGCAAGCACTGAGGACATCACTGCTAAGGAAGTCCTGCTGCTAATTTTTCAGAGACCTTGGTGATATTCCTCCATTGGAAATCTGCCTGCAAATGTCTTATTTGGAATTCTCATCATTATTTTGCTGCCAGTCTGCAGCAAAGACAAATGCTTCTGTCCACTGTCAGGTCAAAGTGATATTTTTGGCACTATGGAGTTCCAAAGAGGAGTTCTGGCTTTGCCAGCTGTGCATGTCCAATGCCATGGGATTGATTCCTGCTTTTTTCCAGGCATCAAGTCACAAGGCCTGACTCCAAAAAGGAGCCCACAGTGCTCAGTCACGAGCAGCAGGACATGCAATTGAATTCTCACGTGCCCTGAGAGTGAGCTCAGCTCTCACAACCTCTGTGGAAAAGGCTTCAGTGGCAACTTGCATTCATCCCATGGCAAAAGCAAACCCTGCTGCTCCCTTGCTGACATCATAACTCCTCCTGACACTGGGTAATGTGGACAGGAGACAAATCTGTTCAAAACTGGGCTAAAGAGCTTTATTGCAACAATCCAGCTCAGATTCCTGGAGAGCTGGGTCGTGCCAGCCCTGCACAGGCACTGTGATCTCAGCCCAGGGAGAAGCAAGGCTTGCACAATTCTTCCTTTCTCATAAATGTTCACTCTTAAACCACCCCATGTGAAAACAGACTGGGGAACCTGGTATTTGCTTTCAACACACAAAATAAGGCAAAGCTTCCTGAAATGCCCTGTCCTGTCTCTGCAGCTTGAGCTTGGCCTGGGACAGCTGAGGGAATGTGCCTTTTTCTCTCTAAAGGTGGGCAATGCAGAAAAAAAAAAAGGCCAAAGTAAATGAACTCTCTTATTTCACTGAGTATCACTGATACTCCTCAGACTAACACTGTGCAGGGCCCTTCCCACAGCCCTGCTCAGCAGGAACAGCCAGCATACCTTGTTTCAGTTTTTTGGTTATGGTCACTTGACATTTGATGCACTTCTTCATCCTCCTGGAGCATTCTAGCACAGGTGACACAAGAAGAGATGACAATTAATCCCACACCAGACTAAAGAACATCAGCTTTGAACAACCTGAGGCCTCCCTGGGTGATTAAGAGATTGCTCCTGCACAGAATGAGGTCAGGACCTGCTTTCTGACCTGTCCTACTCTCTTATTTAATCTTTCCTGGGCCAGTAGCAAACACACCACCCTTTAAATCCTCCCTGCTTTGTGCCACTGGAGCTGCTGCACTGATCCAGACAGCTCTGGGGGAAGAGGATGCAGCTCTGGCACAGAGTCCTGACCAAATTCCCTGTGGTCACACTGTGCCTTGTGAGATAAACTTGCTGACAAGTCTGAGCAGGCTGCCCTTAAATCAACTGAAATGCAAAGAGTTACAAAAGCCAGAGGAGAGGGAAATCCTTCTCAGGAGGTTTCTGGTGGATAAAGCACTGACAGCCAGAACTGAGGCATCTGGCTTTGCCCCTCAATTACCCAGGCATCTCTAAGCCCATGCAAAGCTGCCTGGAGTCCCAACCAGCAGGTGGGCAGAACATTCTGTGTTTTTCAGAGATAACTTTGGCTGTCTGAGATGCTGAAATCATGCTGGGGTTGTCTGAGGACACAAACAGCATAATAGCTCTGTGTCTAAGCAGAGCTGGATTTCTGACAGTGCAGAGAGGAGGCTGGGTGGTGCAACAGGAAAGAAAAACATTTTAAAAGAAGGGAAAAAACCAGGGTGGACTCACCTTCACACACAATGCTGTGCTGGCATGGGAAGAAATGGATGAGCAGGGCCAGCTCTGAGCAGACCAGGCACTCTGTGGGCACTGCCACGCTGGACACACTGAGGTTGGTCATGGTGTTGGGCGTGGTGTGCACACGGCGAAGGCTGCAGGTGATGTGTGAGCTCTCTGAGGAAATCTGCTGTTCCCTGCAAGCAGGAACCATCAGGAAATGTGAGCCACATGCTCCAGGTCATCCCTCAGCAATGGGGTAACTCTGAATTGCTCCCTGGCAAACACTCCACAGGGACAGAGCAGCACAGGCTCAGGTAGGATAAACTCCTGAACATTCACTGCCCTACTGGGATCAGCTCAGCTGGGATTCTGACTAGTTCTGTCCAAAAAGAGAGGAAAAGAGCAGGGATCTCTGCTATTTACACAAGTTCAAACTGCTCTTTTGGAGGTCACAGGAAGGTATTGACAGTAAAACCATCTGCTGAAACCAGTAATGAGAAATGTCAGTCTGAAAGAAAGGATATTCTTTAAGCAAAGAAACTCAATCCAACCCAGTGAGAAAATGCCTGTGGAGGATGTTTGAAGGGACACATTTCACCTGTTGTTTGCAGTGGGCCAGAAGCATGGCCAATTACAGCACTGCTGTGTGGTTCCTCCTCCAGCAGCAACAGGACTGAGCCTGTGCCCTCAGATCAAACAGAACTCTGCTTTCATGTTTGCAAAGTCAAAATCCAAACAAATGCTTCTCAGAACCCGAGATAAAACCATCCTTGACTTGCTAGACTCTCCCTTTGGCATTTTCTCAGCTATTTCTCTTATCAGCTGAAAAACAAGCATTTATCTAGCCCTAGAATAAATTCTGCAGATTCTGGTGCCCACACTTTTGCTGCACTGTCTTTAAATATCTGTCAATGAAGAATCAAACGAAAGTAAAACAGAACCCAGGATTACTCTGCAAAGTTGCTCTTGGCCTCAGTGGCCAGACTCCTCAGATTGCCTCAGGGCTCTCTGCAAGCCCAGAGGCCAAGTTTGCACAGAGCCACATTAATGTGCTTTCCCCAAGCCCTTCCAATTCAGCACACACCCTCACATAACCCCCCAGAACCACGGGACAGCTCCAGAAGAAGCAGGAGGTGCTCAGGCTGACAGCCAGAGTGTTTCAGGGCTGCTTCATCCCCCTGGAGCAGCTGCAGAGACACCAGGCCACCACTCTGGTTTGCAGGGCGGTTTCCTGAGGACAGGATTTACCTGAATTTCTGTGAGAAGTCTTTGACAATCTGGACAATCCTTCCATCTGTAATGAGGTCCAAAGGAGACTTTCCCCGATGGTTTGCATAATTAATATCTGCTCCTTCTTGTGCTAAGTAGCAGGCAATGGCAGTCCCAACATTCAGCTCTACATTTCCCAGAATGCCAGAAGCCTGCAGAATAAAGATGTTGAGAAACACACTGTGTCAACAGAAGAAGTTTCTGATCCTCTGCTTTGATTTGTATCACAATTTAAATAAAGTCCTAAACCTTGTACTTACAGTTTGAAAGTGCAACTTAGCATTCTTTTGAAAGCACACAAAGATGCTTTTTGTCTTTATATAAATAGTGGATTCAAATTTTTATATTCCAGGGACAAGAGTGCCTCAGACTCACCCTACCTGGTGATAATCCCTACAAATCAGAGTAATGGGCTTTCACTTCTCCAGGGAGTGAAAAGGAAGAAGCTGAAGACACCACACAACTGATGAGCAGCTGACAGCTATTTAAAGAACCAAATTTTCATGTACATGATCCCAAATAATTTGAAGTTAACTCACATATTCCACTGACTTAAAAGACCAGAGTGTGTCAGTCAGGGCAAGTAAAATTAGATGTGAAGGAATCTACAGCATTTAGATATGATGTGACTGCAAATAATATTGGGACTGACAGGCACAGATCCCTCTTTAAGACTTCCATCCAGGACTTTGGCCATGCACTTGAGCCACCAACTCCTGCTACCACGAGTTTGGTAATGAGCAGGATGGCAGAGCAATGCTTTTCCAAGCACCAACAGCTAAAAAGGAAGAATGGGTGGTTTCACTTATTCTAACAATTTCAAACTAAACTTTAAAAAAAGTCTATGCTGGATTTTGTAGTCCATTAAATTATCCCTCCACCTTTGGCATATCCTGCAGTGATTTCTAGATCTTTATATCCATGAGCACAGAGCAGCACAAAGAAATCCAGTTCAGGCTGGATTCAGAGAAATCCTTCAGCCAGAGCCATGTCCCCTCTCCCCCTGCAGCACATCTGCAGATAACTGGGGTGTCTGTGGTCAGCTCTCCTCATATTTTCCATGCCATCAGACAGAAATGAATTGCTGTGGTTCTGGGGCATGAATTAAACCCAAGACTCTTGGCTCTGCAACCGGATTCATGACCTTTCCCACGTCAGGAAAGAAGTGCACAATGCTCATAAAAGCATCAGAGACAGTTATGAGTTGTTGTCTGACTATGTCAAGTTTTGTGCTATAAATCCAAGCATCCCCTCAGAGATCTATTCCTGCTTTCCCACAAGCAAGGCTTGTTCCACGCTCCCCTTCTGGACTGGCTTTAGAGTTTCCCTTGCCCCCCTTGGATGCCACAAGCTGATGCTGTAACATGGAAGGTTTTCCTGCCCTGGGTGCTGGAATTGCTGCTGCTCCCAGCTCACCTTGGAAAGGAGGGAGGCCCCCAGCTCCCCTTCCCGCTTGTCCATGACGAGGGCCATGAGCTGCTGGCGCTCCAGGGCGATGTGCATGGCCGTGTCCCCGTCCTCATCCTCGGCGTTGACATCGCTGCCCTGGCTCACCAGGAGCTGCACCATGCCCACGTGGCCCTGGATCACAGCCAGGTGCAGAGGGCTCTGGTTCCTGTTGTTCTTCAGGTTGACGTCGCAGCGGCCCTGGGGAGGGGGAATTGCACCACAGGGAGTTGGTGCTGCTGGGCTTGGCTGGGGAGCAGGGCGAGTGTGGGGCCTGGGAGGTCCCAAATCCCACTTTGTCTTCTCTGCACAGTCCAACCCACTTTGTTCTTAGCCAAGACACCTCTCTCCTCCTCCCTGCCAGTGCCAAGGGAAAGCACCCCCAGGAATGCCAACTCCTGCTCTGCAGCCTGGCAAACACTGCCAGCTCTTCAGAGGGACAGGGACACCCCTGGGAGTGCCAGCTTTAACTCCAGAATGGCTGGGAAATGTGGGAATGGGATACATAGAAGCTTTTCTTGATGGTGGCCCTGGGGTTTTTTCTTACCTCTTTGATGAGAATTTCAGCCACTTCCATGTGGTTGTTGAGAGCAGCGAGGTGCAGGGCAGTGAATCCATCTCCCTTTTTGGAGTCCACCAGCTGCCTAGCTCTGGCCAGAATCTTCTTTATGGCTCTGCAGGGTTGGAGGTGAACAGAGATGGAAGAGTTACTTCTTCAGGAAGCAAGCTTCTCCTGCTCAGTTATGAGTTATGAATGTCCATGCTTTAACAGGCAGCACCATGAGCTGACACCAGCAGTGCAGAGCACTCCCTCTAACTCACAGACTAATTACAAGAATACAACAAAAGCCCTCAGTTATCATTTAATAAAGTAGGGTAAAGTCACACTGCTTTGAAAATAATGAGCAGATTTATCCTTGGAAGAGCTCCAGAGAGTCTCAATCTTTACTTCAGACCTTCTCCTGTCCTTCCATGTGTGAACCCAAACCTCTAAGGGCACTGTCCAGAAGCAGAAAAATTTCCTAGCCTAGGGAAGTATGAGAAAGATGGGATGGGGAAAGCAGGCAGGAGTTTCCTGGGAAGGCCTGAAGGAGGGCAACAGCCACATTCAGCCACATCCAAACCCAAGAAATGTACAACCATTTCCTTCCCAGCTCTCCAAAACTACACCTGCCACCTTCTTACTGTTAAGACAGCCAGCACTAGCTAAGATCTGCAAAATAAATTTAAAAAATAAAAATAGATTTCAAAAAGGTCACTTACAGCTTGTTGCCTTTCAGAGCAGAATAGTGGAGCAGGTTGAAGCCTTGACAATTCTGGACAGTGAAGTCTATGTTGGGAACTTCAGTGAGAATCTCAATCACGACTTTGTAATCCAGAGTGATAGCATAATGCAGGGGGGTGTCTCCCTGGGCATCCTACACATGGAGACCCAAGCAAACACAGGTTACCAACCTCAGAAACTCCAAGAAATCCACCTATGAGCTGCTCTGACCAGCTCTGAGGGACACTCCCCACACAGCCCAGCACCACCACCACACCAGCACACCCTAAAAACAGGCTGGGTCCAAGTCACCATCACTGCCTGCCTCAAAAATCTCACCACTCCCTATTGCTGGGAACAACACACAGGAGCAGCAGCTCAGCTCTTCCTGGAAGCCTGAGTCCAGCAGGGAATGCTACTGGGCTGAGCTGAGCAGACCCACATCTGGAATTTCTGAAATTCAGGAATGTTTCCTGTGCAATGCACAGCAGTGCATTTTAAGAGAAGGACTTTCAAATTCTACACAGCAACATATGGTGTTAAACACAAAAAAGCACCTCCCCACCTTAAAAATCCCCCAAGAAACCTCCCTCAAAAAACCCCCAAACACCTCCCTCCCCCTAAATCCCTGAAATCCCAAACTTACTGGGAGGTTGACATCACAGTTGAGCTCACAGAGGGCCCTCACCACCTCTGTGAATCCTTGGCTGACAGCAACGTACAGGGCTGTGCACTTTGCATTGTTCAACAGGTCTGGGCTGGCTCCCTTAGCAATGAGCACACGAGCAACCTCAGCTTGGTTTCTGGTTTAAGAGCAAGGAGAAAACCAGATTAGAGTCAATCCTGTGCACATAGGAAATTCTTCCTCCTTGCAGAGCAACAGAACTCAGGTTTTGTATCCTCTCAGCCTCACCTCACTTCTTAGTATAAAAAAACTCCCCACACAACAAAACCTTCCTAATTTGTGCTCTCTGCTCTAAATCAATAGGAATTCCCACTCTTAATGATGAGATCTTCCCTGGTAATTGATGATACAATTCAAAATCTCATCTTCCTCTGGAAAACACAAACAGAAACCACCCAACCACATCGATCTCAATCGACCAAACCACCTCCCCCATGCCTTGAAAGGAATTTAATCACCAAAACCTCCTTAGCACCTTTTTTCTGATTCCCCCTGAAAATTCCTAGCATGGAAACTGAACTAGCTGTGGAGGGCAAGAAATCCTTGTGCTGAGAAAGGCCGTGCTAGAAATCCTTCTTGCAAGAAGGATGCTTTAGTAGAAGAAGAAACCCTCCTTTGGGCTGAAGCTCAAAGGCCAATTCCCAACATAAAAATCAGAGAAAAGCTTCCACCAGCCACACATCCTTCCCACAGCCCATCATTTCTATCTAGGATGGAAGTTTTCCATCAGGGCCAGCAAGAGGGGAGGTACCCTACCCAAAGGCTGCGTAGTGCAGCGCCGTGTCCCCCTCGTCGTCGCGGAGGTTGACGCTGGCGTGTGCCTGCAGCAGGGTCTTCACCACCTCCAGGTGCCCCTGGTAAGAGGCAATCTGCAGGGCAGTCCTGCCCTGCTCCTTGGCATCGACCTGTGGGAGGGGCACACACACAGAAAATGAGCAATGACCTTGTCTGGGGGCTGCAGCAGGGTGGGAATTGCCGGCTGGGGTGAGCCCAGAAACCCCCCCGAGTCTGTGCCCTGCTGGCTCTGCTCCCTGTCCAGCAAAGCCCAGCTGACCTTGTCCCAGAACATTTTGGAAGGGGAAGGGGACAGCACGTTTAGTGAAGAGGGGAGAAGTGAGAGAGCAGAGCTGGAAGCCAGGGCTGTAATTGCAGCCCTGCTGCCAGATCACTCTGTGCCTGCGAGCACAACGCTCCTCGGTTCCTCTGCCAACAATTCCCTTCCCAATAGGAAAATGTGTGAGGAAATCAAATTAGCTTTGCATAAGGCTCTGGAGGTGCCAAGTCCCCACTGTTCTGTGCTGCTGCAGGTACTTCAGGGGCTGGAGGGGAGATCACAGTGCTCAAGTGCTGCAATGAGAGTTTTTGACAATTACAGGCGCTGAAGAACAAGGAGAGGCAAGAGGGGAAAAAAAAGGCAAAGCAGCTGCTGAAACCAGTGGGAGGCTGAGGAGAAGGAGGTACAAAACCTCTGCAGACTGGCAAGGAGAACAAGTTAAGGAACAAGGCTGTTTTCCTGCAGCTGGTTTTATGCAGCAGTCAGAGAACAGGGCAGGCAGCACTTCCCTGGATTGGCTCAAAATGATGGACATTTTGGGCAAAGGGGAATTCGAGGTCACTGCTGTTCTCCCTTTTATACAAGACAGTGCTGATAAGCTGGAAAAGCCCTGCCAAGCAATTCCAACTTGCACTGAGTGAGCTTCAAATCCAGCCTGCTCTTGCTGGGTGCAAGACTCTAAGAGAAAGAACTAATTTATTAATATAAATATTAGAGTAGAAAATGAAGTCTAATCAAAATAACTTATCACATAATGGATTCCTTACTCTTGGGACTTTCCTATCTGGGGTCAATTGGAAAATGCAGGTATTTTTGTCTTCTTCTCAACCCCAGAAGCCCCATGACTTTGTAAATAAAGAACTACAATAAATACCAGACAAACCCCCCCTAAATCAGCTTCAGAGGGGTTCCTTCAGAGCTGATCCTACTTTTCCTGGGTCACAGCCCCAGCTGCTCCTGCCAGCCCTACAGACACAGCCCAAAGAAAACCTCTTTTTGTTACCAATGGTTTCTAAGGACACTGCTGAAAGACTTTGGTGGTTCCCTCTTTAACCTGTTTATAAACCCTGAACCCCTCCCTGCAGGAGGTTTCAGGGGATGTGATCCTCACAGTTTGGCACTCTGCAAGCACATAAATTGTCCAGCAACAAGTCCAGCCCAGTTCCCTGCTCCAGTCAGACATGAGATAAGACACTGCACAGATCTGGGCAGCTTCTCTCCCTCCTGATTCCAACAATATGATTTTGCAAGGTCCTCTAAGGACAGACACAGCCAGACACAACCCATGGCTTTCTTTTCCAGCAGATACTCTGATATCTGCTCCTGTTTTCATATAGATAAACCTCCCTCCCCTCTCATTCTACAGCTGCAGTGTCCACACAGGAAATCTGGGAAAAGCCAGTTTTGGAGATGTGCTGTAAGGACTCAACTCTGGTTCAGATTTAATGCCATAAACTAGAGGCATAAAATATGCACATTTAACATATGAATTTAATCCTAAATTGCAGCAAAATAACATTACAACCGTTAGGAGATGTCACTCAGTTTGAAAAATCTATTCTTTTTCTCACATTCTTTTCCCCACTTGACTACAAAATTTTATGACAGTGCTTTAAAAGAAACAAAGAAAAAAATCACCATTTTTATCCTCAAAACTTGCCTTGTCTGGGTATTTCTGGAGGAGCTCCCGGACTTTGGCTGCATTGTTGAGGGCTGCACAAATGACCAGGCACCCTCCATGCTCTGACTCTGTCCTCTGGGACAGCAGCTTCTCCAGGACAGTCACCAAAGTACCTGAAAGAGAAACAAAAATAGACCTGTCACCACACACTCCTGAGTGTTTGAGGGAACAGAGGTGTCACAGCTCTGCAGACAGAGCAAAGTGAAAAAGTTTGCAAGTTCTCCCTCAAGTCTGACTTGAGCAAACAGTTTAAGATCCATCTAGAGAGCAAAACAACAAAAAAAACTGGCAACTCTGTCCTCTCTCCCACATGATCCCGACATCCAGAGGAAAGAAGGATGGTCAGGCCACAAAAAAATGTATGAGCAGATGTGCAAAACACAAAAAAAAAAAATCCCCTCCACACATCATGTGATCCCAAACACAATTTCAGGGAGGATGAGGCAAAATAATTGTTGATTTCACAACACTTCCACGCACAGACCTGGGAATATTTCACAAGCTTTCAAGAATTAGTGTCCTTGCACAGGAAACAGGATGGAACAGGGAACTGAGACAGAGCAAGGCTGCAGCAAATACTGAACCTAGGGCAGTGTTGTGGTTAGCAATTCTGAGTCTTAAATTCTGTATTTTCCTGTTAAGGCCAGCATTTCCAAGTCCTTAACCCTGCATTTTCCTGTCAAGGCCAGCTTTGTTTGCCCAGCAAGGCACAGCTGGGCTTTATTCTGTATTTTCCTGTTAAGCCCACCATTTCTGAGTCCTAAATTCTGTATTTTCCCATTAATCCCAGCATTTCCAAGTCCTAAATTCTGCATTTTCCTGTCAGGGCCAGCTCTGCTTGCCTAGCAAGACACAGTTGGGTTTTATTCTGTATTTTCCTGTCAAGGCCAGCTTTGCTTGCCCAGTAAGGCACAGCTGGCTCTTATTCTCTATTTTTCCTTTAAGCCCAACATTTCCTAGTCCTCAATTCTGCATTTTCTACTCAGGCAAGCTTCCCTTGCCCTGTAAGGCAGAGCCAGGCTTTGTATCTCCATCCGGGGAAGAACAGCTGGATTTTAGCACCATCCCAAGAGCTGGAGCCAAGAGCTCCCAGCTCCTGGGGGATGAGCCTTGTCCCTCACTTTTGGATTCCTTGGCACTCTCTGTTGTCATGAGGTTGGCCTCCTCCTCCCTCTGGTAGGCTGTCAGGCAGGCAGGGTTGAAGGTCCAGGACTGTCCTCCCACCGACACGCGCAGATCTCCGTCCCCGTAGACCTTCACCACCTTCCCAATGTGCCCCAAGGTCTGCAAGGAAAAGAGAGGATTTTTCCCAAAGCTGCATTCCCCAGACCCAAAGGCAGGTTTTTTTCTAGGAGTGGTTTCACAAGCTGCAGCTCCTGCTGTGTGAAAAGAAGCACGGGACAAGCGACACACTCGCAGACAGCTCCCACTTCGAGGACACCAGAGGGTTCTCACCAGTTTCTCTCTCAGTGGTTTTGCATGGCAGGGTTTTGCCAGACACATTGGAAATGGCTGGGGGGAAGGTGCTGATGAAGAACTGATCAAACTGGGAGTAGGAAAGGTCTCCTCTGGGCTTTTACTGCTCCTGGAGGACACCTGCATTCTGCTTTTTAGCCATACTGGGCTCATCATTTTTCCACTTGGACACCTCCCTGCCTCATTCCAGAGAATCAGGGAAGAGGACTTTGCTTAGTGAAACCTCTCAGAAGAGTGGGTGGCAGCCAAATCCTTTTTTTTGGTCAGATTCCCCCTTTTTCCCCACTGGGGTGCTGTGGACACGACGGTGCCACCCAGAGCCACCAGCAGCAGGGGCTTGGCAGGGACTTCCCAGCAGGAATCCTGGGGGGAAAATGCAAGCCCATCACTAAGTGCTACTGGCTTGGGGAAGCTTCAGGAAGTTACTGGACTGTCCTGGAACTGGAGCACACTCACAGGTGCCATCTCATCTGTCCACTCCCCATGACCAGGTTGGAACCGCTTCACTGTTTCCATATCATCTATCACCCGGACCACATCACCAACCCAAAAGGTGTTGAGCTACAAGAAAAAGAAAGTCATAAGCTTTTTTGGGGGATGAAGCCACACAAAAATAATAGTGATCAGCCCCTCCAACCCGCCATACCCCCAGCAACCCAACAAACAAGACACCCATTGAGACAAAAAACAGCATTGCAAGACATAAATACAACTACCAAGAAAGCTGTAAGCACTGAGCTGCAAAATAAATACAGTCCAAGGGCTGGGGTAATTCTGGTTTAAGCCAAGTGCACATTTAAGTAGGGAAATAATTTGGAACAGGCAGTTTTCTAATGTCTTTTCCTCCAAACCATTTATAATTAATAGCAGTATAAAGGTATAACGGTGAAATGGAAGTTTTCTTGGTCCATCTCCTCACTACACCTGACTTGGCACTGGAGATTTTAATTCACTTTAATAAGGAAGTTAAATCTGTTTGTTATTTAAAACAGACGAGGGAAACCAGGGTTTATCTGTGCTGGTAATTTGCCAGATGCTCCCTCTGCTCACTGAGCTAGGAAGGGAGCACTGTCAAAACACACTTTTCAAAGCAGACTAATTCTGTGCAAAACAGTCTGACACTGCATTTTCCACTGGTATTGGAGTTTTCAGCATTGTGACCTTGCTGAGGTCAGAATTTTGTGGTCTTCCAGCAGCTTCTCCTATACCTAATTATCTCTATTTCTAATCATCCACATTTCAAAGTCCTCAAGCCTCTGGGGAAGGCCAGAGCTGTGAGCTTTAGAAATGCAGGCACAAAATTAGAAGGGCTGGATTAAAGACTCGGAAGAAACAGAGAGAAGAGAGACAAAGATGCAAAAAGAGCAACATGGAGACACAGGAACCAGGAAGAAAACAAAAATCAAAGGGAAATTATGTGGGAAAATGTTCCTCACAAGGGGAAGGCAGCTGCAGAAGGATGAGGTACTGCAGGTCTACTGCTAACACTCTTATCAAAGAAGCTGAAATTAAGAAATTCAGTTTACCTTAAGAACTTACAAATGCAAAAATTCATCAAACTGTACAACTGTGTTCATGAGAGCAGGGTGTTCCTTCAGCACTTGCTGGGGACACACTGAGCCCTAACCCAGCAGGTTCAGTGAGTTCCCTGCAGCATTTCCAGCACCTACCTTAGTCAGGGCTCCAGGGTGGAAAGTCCAGCGGGTCTCACTGTTGAACTGGACCCTCACGTCCCCTCTGTCTGTGATCCTGTGCACAGTCCCTGTCTGGCCAATGAACTTTTGATAGGGGGAAAGAAGAAAAAAAAAAGGAGGGGAAAGCCCCTAAATAAATGCTTAATAGTGGGGAAAGCAGGCAGCAAGCAGAGATGGATAAATTACTCAGAATTTCCCATCCACAGACCAACAGTGCTCCCCAAACCTGCTCTACATGAGGTGCAACCATTGTTTTGCTATAAAATGAGGGAAAGACTCCTTAAAAAGCTCCTCTGAAGGAGTAGCGTGTTGGGGGAGGAGGGGGATAGGAATACAAAGTGCAAAAATCCTTGAAAATGCAGCACAAATTGTCCTCTTTCCAAATGACAAAGGTGGGCAGAGATTCCAAAACTGTTCTGCATTGTAACACTAGCAAGACACACTCTGAGAGGGAAAAGGGGGCATGGCAGAGGAGACTACAGAAAACAAAATACAATTGTGTGGTGCAGGGTTCTAGATCTGCTGTTCTGGCAGGTCCTGAGCAGCTCATGGTTTAGAAAGAGGTGAAAAGTACCAATTTCTGAGGTACAGGAGGTTCCTGTCTCTGTGTTTAACATCCCTCTCTACCCCTGCATTCCCCAGCAATGGGAATTCAGGAGCACAGGGGTTTAACAACCATCAGACACAGCAACACCCAAAAACTACAGCTTTGGGGCTGTATGGCTTAGCTGGAATTAAAAAATTCATGGCTCCACTGGCAGCCTTGTTAAAGTTCATCAGAAGATGCCAAGTCCCTGAAAAAATAAAAAAGCCCAGCTCTGCCAGGCTGGAAAAAAAGCAAAACAAGAAAGAGGCTGATGCTCAGTTAAGAGATTTCCACATTGAAACTGAAATGACAGAGTTTATATTGACATTTTCAAGTCTGATTTCAAAAAGTCTCCTCACCTACAGGCCAGGTTGGGCCAGGATTCATTTATTACATGCCTTTTATAGTTTTATAGCATTTATTCATGCTATTCTACAGTAATAGGTGCTATTTCTATCTTTATTTCCTCTACTCTCTGGGTGTTTTTAGAGAACAGGTGACAGCAGATTGAGGGCTCTTCAATCCAAAGAAAAGACTAAGCTCCAAAACACCATATGGGCTGAGAAATTTCAGCCCTGGCCAGGGACAGAGCCCACTGTTGACAAAACACATAACTTTCATTACCAGTAATGCTCAGTACAAAAGAAGCCAAACAAGGAATTGATCCACAAGTCCAAAGAAAAGCTCTGTGGCTCATTTAAAAACAAACAAACCAGGCTTTTTTTTTTTAATTTTGCTTCCAAGACTTTTGAGCAACTCTTATGCAGGGATCCACAAGGCCATTCTCATACAACAGAGCCTAAAAATAACTCTGACTCCAGTGTCCTATCACTAAAAAAATCTGTATTTGCAATTCAGACAACTCAATGTAAGGTCACACAAAGATGTTCTGGTAACTTCCTGAGCAGTGCCAACTTCTGCAGTCTGAGGGAGTGGCTGGAATTGCAGAGGAGCACCCAGGGACATACCTCAGCCATTTTGGGATTCCAGCCCCCGTGGCCCTCCTGCATCTCCCTCAGGATGTCGATGTCCAGCAGGCACTTCACCTTGTCCCCGTGCTGGAAGGGATGCCTGTCTGTGCTCTCCTTCCTCTGCAGCTCAGCTGGTTTCCCTGGGGACAACAAGGACACCCCCCGAGACATGCAGGATGCAGTAACACACCTTGTGTGTCTCACTGGCTTCGTAACAAGGCTTGAAAATTAACTTTAATTGGGGCAGAATGGTGCAAAACCCCTTTTCTGTTGTGGGGCGTGACCTATGCACTCTACAGGGCAGCACTATGCAGGGAAATCAAGAGGATTTAGCCCTAAATGGATATTAATATCAATTAAACACGAGACACATTTTGTCTCTCTGCAGAGCAGGGAATGCCTCTCAGGCCATGGCAGACACCAGGAGCTGTTCTTAGCAATTCACTCACCCACAAGTGCTGTTCATAGACACACCCACATAGCACCCAAAATTAGTTCTCTGTTCCACAGGCAGCCACAGAAGTGCTCTGAGGAGTCCCTTACCCTCCTACCCTTCCCATGCAGCCATAGCCCTGGAATTAAGCTCCTCACCCAACCCTTCCCTCATGCTCTTGCCACGCTGTTCAGGGAGAGAGAAGTTGGAGAAAGTCCTGATTCTGCTGCTGCAAACACAACAGGCCCCTCTGCTTTCCTTCAGGGGAGCCCAAAAGGTGGTCCCTGCACCTCATTAAAAAAAAACCAAACAACAAACCCACAACTAAATTACACCTGGGTAAAAAAAGCTGCAAGTTCAAAACCACACAAGTAGTTTCCTTGGACTTATGAGGAAAGGTGGATTGCAGCCAGTTGCCAGTATCACCTTTTCCCATCACTTTTTCTAATCTTTCTGCTGGGCAAGTATTTGGCAACTCCACTTTCCTGTGTCCCTTTGGTCACATTCCCCTTCAACACACTTTTGGCTCCACCAGAAGAGTGTTTGCTCTCTAAAAGCACAGTGAACAACATCTTGCCTGAAGAATGAAAAGCTCTGCATTAACCAAACTGACACTGGGTTGGATTCTCTGTAGCACTGTGGGAGTTTCCTGCATTCCCAGCAGAAGATCCCTCCTGTGGGCCTCTGATGGTTTTACCACCATCTCAGCACTGAAAGGCCAAAGTATTCCATTAACCACTCCGAGATCAAGCAGTATGTTCACACACAAACCACATTTTTTCAAATCAAGCTCATTATGTGGGAACTTTAGAAAATCAGGAGGTGGTTTTATGTCTTCCAAGCAAAATGGCTTCAGTGACAACAGCAGCATGAACTTCTCAACAAAGCCTTGTCTCCACAAAGATTTGTCTCCACCCACCTAATTTTGGGAGATGCTCCTTGTAGTAGAAGCCCCCAGAAGCCTCCACAGTACATTTCAGGTCCACTTTTCCCTTGTGGCCCACCCTGTAGACGTTGGTGGTGCCGTCGGCCCAGGTGACGCTGGCGACGCTGCGGCCGGTCTCCACATCCCAGCCGCGGATATCCACCACGCGGCCGGTCTTACCCTCACCCCCTGAGGGCAAAAAAGGGGAAAATTAGGACAATTGAATCATGAGACAATTCATTTGACCAATTAGGAGGGAATCTTTGTGTTAAACCTGCTGAAACCCACTGTTCACTTTAAGGAAAAGCTGGATTCTGTGCAGAATTCCTGGTGCGCGAAGCACGGCCTAGTTAGGGAACACACGGTGTCATGGCACCACACTGTGGCAAGACAAAAAACTCAGCAGTGCTGCAAAACCCTCCCAGGATCTTTAATCTCTCCCCAACACCAGCCACGTGGAGGAACAACAAATAAAGTTTGTTCTCTTCAGAAGGAGCAGCTTGGCCAAGAAGAAGCAGGACACTCAGAGAATCCAGAACAGGAGGATGGGTGTGTGGAGGTAAATGTGGGCATTGGGACACGCTCTCATCCAAGAGCCAACACTGAACCATGTGAAGGCAGTCAGGGTTTGCAGGTTCCCAACCCCACTCTGCTGCCAAGTCACTCTGTGCACTTGGGCAAGTCCCAACACTTTCCCAGGACATCCCCAAAAAGAGACAACATCATCTGTCTCACTGAGTGAACAGTGAGCTTCTCATTGCCTGCAAAGTCCTGCAATTTAACAGCTTAGAGGAGGTGAATTCCCCATCCATTTGCACATCTGAAAAGCACAATATCAACACTGAGCTTTGGTGTCAGTTTTAGCCATGACAAGACCAAGAGGCTGTGGATGGGACAGCTAGACCAAAACCAGTGCTCATGGGAGACCAGCTGAGGGCTGGAATCAGGGTTCCTCTCTCTGCTCCTGCTCAGGGAGCTGCTTTCAGGTCACCACCATCGCAAGCAACACAAGTCTCAGACATGTAAATGCTGCTCTGAGCTCAAAAGGATGGATGAGCTGTATTGAGCATAAGCTGCTTTAGCTCTCAGACCCTGCAAGTACCACGTCCTCCACTGAACCCAGAGCTGCAATAAATGGCAGAGTCAACTCTGGAAACCTTTGAACTTCTGACTTAATTCTTATGGGGCAAAAGCAGCTGTAAACATCACAGTGTGTACAGGGCTCTGGGGCAAACGGGCAGGAAAGTTCCCTTCACCCTGCAGCACCACACAGAAATTGGTATCAGTGAACTGGGGACAGGCACTACACCCCAAAAGCAGCTCTAGAAAAGGCATTTTTGTCCCACTGCATTTTCAGCCTGAAGTTACAATTCCTACAGAAAGCAGAAACCACTCTCCAGGAATCACAAAGTCCTTCCTTAGTGCTGCATGTGAAACCCTCCTCACACAGCACTCCCCACTGTTCTTAAAAGTACCCAAATAAGGACACCCCACAGAACTCCAAAAGAAAAAGGATACTGCACACAAAGTCAGATAAACCTTTCCACTATCAATGAAAGCTTTTTCAGGAAAAAATGGGTCTTTGTTTTCTTGTAACATAGTGTGCATTTAGACTATTATACAAGAACTCCCAGGATGCTTCCCGGAGATTTTCACATCTATGAAACAGGAGCAGCAAAACCTCCTTCCCACAGCCTGCACATGGTTTATGTCACAAATCTGTGACAAATAACAAATACAAGAAAACAAGGAATATTTAATACCCTAAGGAACAGGAACCTGAGTCATCTGAACAGCTCCCCTAGAAGCTGCTGCTCAGCACGTGCATTTTCAACTAACAATTTGCAAGAATAAAAAACTATAATATATTTTTTTAAATATTAAATGGTGTTTTCCAGCACATCCCAAAAGCAGCTTACCATCCTGGTTACCCCACTCCCAGTCAGGCCCACGGACCACTTTGGCCCCCTGGAAAGTCCCTTTTAATGTGATGCGAGTCAAATTCTGTCGAGGGCTCACCAGGACCCTGGAAAAACAAAATCAGAGAAAAAAAATGAATTTGTTGTTATGTAGAAAGCTGTGCTCCAGCCCAGGTCTGTCACATGAGGACCACCCTTCACTTCAGGGCAATGGACACTACTGGGGTGGCCCTCCATGAATGGAGCTCAGCAAGTTCCACAACCCAAGGGCACACCTGGTTCACCTGCTGGAAAGCAGAGCAGATTAGAGCAGAATGCTGAGGTTGGGCCATTCCCAGGACACCACAGACCTTCCCAGCTGCCCCACACTCCACATCACAGGCACACACACCACCCCAGCTGAAGGGAAAAGGAGAAAGGTACCTACGTGATAGTGAACAGGGGGTCTGATGTCCTGTTAAAGCAGCTCCCAATTCCCATAATGTCACAGCAGCCTCTCTGCTGGCTCTGTGTGTGCTCTTCCCAGTCTGTTCTCCCTGGCACAAAGCCTTCTCATGAGTTACCAAGCCACCAAAATCCACAGGGACCAGCCTGGCTCGCTCACAATCCACTTTTCTAGGTGACTGCAAAGGTGCCCCAATCCATGCCCGTGGAGCCTGGGAGGCTCTTGGCAGCTCCCAGCCCAGACAGAGCAACCCAAGTTCAGCAGCTGTTCCACAGGGCAAGGGGAGGGGAAGCTTCCTGGGGGGAGGGCTGACCTCAGAACACTGTATTTATTTTCCATCTAATACCTACAGAGGGAAGGTGGAGACTCAGAAGGATAAAAAGCTTAGGCCTGAACTTACTGTTTACTTATCCACCAAGTGCTTAAGTCTTTTACCTTTCTTAACCTGTTAACAGATCTCCCACCTGTGGTTTACAACCTCATGTGTTTCAAAAGAGGGAGAGATTATTTATGCCTGCTCTTATAATCACTGAATGTTCATTACCCAGACTGGAGCTCAACAGGAAGAAGATGAAGGCCCCTAATTTGCATGGTTGAGATTTTGTCTGGTTTAAGCACCATCAAGGCTGGATATTGTTATGAAAGAAGATAATGACAGTGGAGGGAAAAGCTCAGCTAAAAAGAGACACTGATCAGCATTCATTTTATTGCACTGTGTCAGGCTTCAAAACCCAGCATGGATTTGGGTACTGCCTCTAAAACAGCTTAGATGTTTTCACTGCATTTTGTTCAATGTTTTTCTAATAATTTATCAAAGAAGTCTTAGTCAAGCCCTGAGACAAAGTGATAAAAATATACTTCTCTCCTCCAAACCCTTCTCTCACAAGGGATGGGATTCAATGCAAAGATTCTTAGTGATAGTAAAATAAAGCACCGAGCTAAGCTTAAGATATTTAAGCAGCAAAATAACCACCACTCATTCTATTCTTAGCATAAGTTCCCTTTTTGGATAATCATGTACCAGTAGTCATTTCCCAGCTCAACAGCTCTCACATCAACCTGCCACTTCCACTGAAATTTGTGGCTGAAGACCAAGAAACAAAAGCTGACCTTCCTTAAAGGAGGAAACTGTAAGAAATTCCATCTCCTGTCCTACTGAAATCCTGGCGGCCACTCACCAGAACTGCCTTCTTTCCCCAACCTGATCAAAATTCTGACCCTGCTGACCAGCACCACCAAAGAGGGATGCAAGAACCAGATGTCCTGAGCCAGTGTTTTAATCTAATTCAATGTTTTGATCCAAATACTGGATAACAACCAAAGTCACCAGCACGATGCAAAAATACCCCAGGGATAAATTCAATCACTGTGATACTGCCTTTAATAACAATGTTAATTATGACAGCACAAGTCTGCAGCCATTTCTGCCCCACAAATTCCAACTGTATTAAATTACTGTAGAGTCCAGAAAACACTTGGGAGCATGTACTGTACAGAATGAAGTTATGCCTCTCTCCAGCATGCTGGGAACCACTCCCTGGGGATATTCTGCCTGTGCTCAACTTTCACTGAGGTGCTCACTTGGCTTTTGACATCCCTGAGAACTCTGCTGCAGACAGCTGGAACAGCAGCATCACCCCTGCTTTACAGAGAGGGGTGGGAGACCCTAATCAACTGACTGGAGCAGATTAAACAGAAATTACTTTTAATTTACAGTAGGGAGTCAGAGCCCCTTCACACCAGGCACAGTTGATGTGTTTTGTGAGACTTTGCTGCTGTAGAAAGTTCTTATGTTTCAAAAATGTAAGAAACAAGCAGAATGCTCAGGACTGGGAGGAAGGAGGGATGGCCACCCTGGAAGGTGGCAGGCCATAAATATCACAGTAATCTCCTCAGAAAGGCACAGCCCTAAACCAGATTTTCAACTCTTGGGAGACACAAACCCACATCCCTTCTAGGGCATGCCTCCAGAAAAGCCAGCACCAAGATTCTGCAGAAACTATAGGTAAAACTGACCTTAATGCAAGAAATTCCAGGGTCTGTAATCCCCCCCAGCAAAGCTTTTCCTGAAGCTCTTCCAGCAAAGGATAAAGGCAGGCAGGACTGACAGATGGCTGCTGGTTGCTCAGGCAGGAACCAGACTAAGACAAGGATGCTGGGGAGGGATCAGGATCACAGGAACCTATTTCAGGATCTGCCTTCACCCAGATTTTTCCTTTTCAATCCCATCCTTCCCTGACAAGGCACAGTTCCTCACAAAAGCAGCTGCATCTTTATAACACATCTTTCTAACTAAAAGCTCACTGTTTTTTTGGGTTTTTTTGTATCTCAGATCAGACCCTGTTTTGGAAAGGCACAGCAGGGAAGGTTTCAGACCAAGGCTACTAAATGGGAACTAAAAAGGCTCAACACTGCCCTGCAGAGAAATTTTCACAACTGTGCTCTCAGAGATGTTTATAGAGAGCCTTTAGAGGCAGAATATTGCACTGAGAAGATGCAGAAGCACTGCTGAGCACAACTCTTGTTATCATCCTTCAAACATCACTATTAATTCAAAACACAGGCTGAGGATCTTTTAGGGAAGGTTTCCCTTGCTTACAGTTTTGATCATGTAACTCCAGAAAAGATAAAGGTAAAATATGGCACTGAAACACAATCCCTGTTCCACAAATCAAAGAGAATATTCCAAATTACACAAGGGAAGCCCCAATGTGGCAATACACCCTGCTGTTCATGTTGGGGTTTTTTCAAGGAGTCACAGGCAGTTCACCTGGCAAATCATGACTGGGTTATTTTAAAGTAAAATTATACTAATTTATTAATAGAAAAATAATAAATGCATATGAATAATTTCATTAATACTTAATGAGCACTTTTTACAAATTAGGAAACAAAAATGTCAGCACAGAAGAGTCACATTTGATTGCAAATATTCCTCACCAAAATTTCTTAGCCTAACAACTTCAACTGCCAGTGCAGAAATAACACATGCTGGGGAGGTTACCATGTAAATAAACCTGCATCCCTTTATTGCCCAGTAATCAAACACCCAGCAGTTGTCCCTCAGCTCCTGGATTAGTTCAGGCTCTCAGCAGAAGCAGCCCCAGATGGGAGGCTGGATTATCAGAGCTGCCTTGAATGGGGCTGCACTGCTCAGAGCTCAGAGCACGCACTTGTTCCTGGATCTGATTTCCAAATCCAGCTGGTAACTACACCAGACAGAGCTGGTTGAAGAATTACAGATGAAAATAACTGCAATCTCTGTTTTGACTACAGGATAAAACACAATGTGAGAAAATATTTGTATTTCTTATGCTTGATTACACAAAACATTTCCCTGCGTAGCTCGCTGGCTCCTTCAACTCCATTGTTTGCCAGGAAAAAAACAGGACTTGTGAAAAACCATTGAGCTGTGATTTATTGGGGAGTGAAGCCTAGAAAACAGCCTGGGTAAAATGCACCACACAATCCCTGCTGAAATTCAACTCAGCCCCATCCCTGAGCACGTGAGCCAAGCAAAATGCCAGTGCTGCTTCTGCATGGGAATGTAAGAACACTGATATTTTGGATGAGAGAAAGATTATCTCAGGCCTGATTATTTGCAGAACTCACCAGAGTGTGCCTGCCTTTTCCAGCCCTAATATAAACTTGATGAGCTTTGCTTTGCTGCCCTGCTCACAGACACTGATTTATCTTCCCATTACTAAGCACATATTCAGCAAATGGATACACAACTCTGAAAAAAGCTCCTCACTAAAACTGAGCTCTTCCATCCTTACAAACAGAGAATGAGATCCTCTCCCACAACAGCCATAAAATTCAAACCAAACAAGACCAATAAAAAACAATAACAAATTGGGAGGTCAGGAAGAGATTACCTTAAATAGCAAAATTTAAAAAAAAGAAATCAGCACTTCCTGTCACCAAAGGTTCAAACTCAGGTCATTTTAAGACCTGAAACAGCCTTCAGGTAAAGGTGTCTTCAAAGCCTCTTTAGAAACCTGATTGGGAACCCTCTGCAGTGTCTGTCTGGGGTTAAATCCTCCTAAATCCTGGGATTAGTGACCTGCTACAAACAGAGATGTGTTGGCCTTCCACTCCCTGGGTGGCCAGAGATGGCTCTGGCAGCAGCAGGAATTTGTGAAGAACCAAAGGATCCCCACTCCCTGCCAGAAAAGGGAGCTGGGAGAATCCTGGTCTCTAAAGGAGGCTCATCCTTATTTCAGAGCCATCCAACAACAAAACCCAAATCCACACAGCATTTACCATGGCTTTTTAAACACTCTGGTTTGGGTTTGTTTTTTTTTTTGTCCTTAGGGAACTGCCAACGGTGTTATCTTCTACTTTATTTAGAAGAAAAGAAAAAAAAAAGAAAAAAAGAAGAAAGGAGATGAGTGATCTAAGCAATAGTCCCAGTGAGTCATAAGCAGGCAATTTCTGTTCTTGGAAAAGGATGCTGCAGTGCCTAAGGCACGGTGTCTGCACAGCTCAGACCTCACTTATTCCAAAGAAATCCTCTCCATGGCATTGTTCAAAGGTGATCCATGCCCTTTGTTTCACACCAGGACATTCCATTCTTAATGCAGAGCACTCTACACAACGCTGGACCAACAAATCACAGGATGACATTTGCATTAAAGCAAAGATGTTCCCACTTCTTCCTGCCCCTGCACTGCAAGGGATTTTTGAGTAGAAGTGTTTTAATTTGCCAGCTCCCTGTGTGAAAGCTCCTGCAGAAAACACACACTCACTGCAGTTATTGTGCCACCCAGCCCAGTCAAATGCCCCAAAAAAACCCCATTTCTCACAACCTGTTTGCTCCAAAAGCTGAGTGACTTCCAGGAACCACAACATGAACCTTCCATTCATCTTTCAAACTGCAGCTTTTCACAATGAGAAGCTTCTTCCTTGCAAATTTCTAATTCCTCTCCATCCCAAAACTCAGCTGGAACCAACACCTGCCAGACAGGAGCAGCAGGAAAGGTGTTCCATTACCCAATTACAACTGCTGTTTTATCCTGCCCCTTACTGAGGCTCCCAGAAATCACTGCCACACCTGACAGGCTCATGCTGTGTCCCTTTTCTTTTTGTAATTCCTTTTTTTATTAGCTGCTTGGTGTTAGGAATCATTAGATCATTGCTCCTGCTAACACACAGCAGTGTAAATCTGAACAGTGCTAATTTTACAAAGACTTGGTATCAGACACACTGGCCTGTGTCTAGAGTTCTTTTTGTCAAATAAAGTTAATTTAGCTCACATCTTCTCTAACCACCCAACCAGCCACACTCACAGAAAAAAAAAAAAAAAAGAAAAAATGCCAAAATAATTTAGGAAAAGAACCCAACCCAACCCAAAAGCCACCAAAGCACCATCAGAATCACATTTTGCTCTGCACCTCCAAAGAGCTCTCCAGTGCTTCCATGACATTCCAGAGTGGTGCTGCAATTTCTGGGAAAGTCAAACAATTCACACAGGACAGCTCTGGCCCTGGTAAGTTCCCTGGCCATCCTCCAAGCTCCCTTCCCTCCCTTTCCACCCTGGCAGCAAGAGCTCCACTGCCCAATTCCACCAGCAGCCTGGACACAAGCCTTAAAAGAGAAAATTGCTCAATTTCCATCTTCCACCACTCAGATCCCTCAGAAAAGGGAACAAGTTCTGCAGAGGACGAGTCCTGGGGAGAAATCACCTAGAAATTTGCCTTTTGATCCAGGACAGCATTCCTGGGGAGAGTCAGCTCCCTGCTGCCCAAGGGATTCGGCACCTGCAGGGTTGGGAGATCCCCTGCACAGGGCAGAAAATTGGGGCTGATCTGCAGCAGTGCCTTTTTTATTTTAATTTCAATGTGAGTAAAATGATGTGCCTTACTCTCAAATAAAAGACACAAGCAGGCATCCCTGAGTAACTACTTGGAGGTAACTATGTTATTAATAGAAAGAGAAAAAACCCCCACATGTCTATTTTTATAGAGATGTATATTTTTGTAGATACACGGAATTGTGAAGCTCATTTCACAGTAGGATTTGGCTGGCTTGTCATATTAACACAAGCTCCAGAAACACCCTAATCTGGTGGATAAACACAAGCCTTCAAAGCTCAGAGGGGAGATTCTTTGGACAGCAACAGCCATCCTCTGCTAGCACTCAGAATTCTGGCTCAACCAACACTGGCACAACTCTGGCAATCAGCTCCAAGGGAGAGCTTCCCACATGGGAGGAAAAGCAGCTGCAAATCCCACACCACTGTCTTCAGCACAGTAATTACACTTTTCATTCCACAGATGGATGCAAGGCACAGTGATATTTTCAAAGGGAGGCAAGAAAAAAAAAATAAAGGAAAATCAATGACAGAGATAAGCTGATTTCTTATTCCTTCTCCTAAAGGCAAGAGGATTACATGATTCATCTTCATGCCCACTTTAGGAGGTGCAAATAAAAGTACTGTTGAGACTATTTTTGAGTTCTTCCTCAGGACAGGAGAACAGATCTCCACGTTTTGGCAAATCATGGAGGAGCATAAAATTACAGATGCTGTTCCACAGGCATCATGCAGCAGTCATCTCCAAAAAAATTAATGTGCAGAGGAGGAGTAAATGAGAAAATCCTGTTTTTCAGTGAATAGACCTCAAGAATAAACCAACAATTTGGGAGTGCAAGACCCCTGTCAGCCTCCCTGTGGCCTGAGAACAGCAAATAGCGAAACAATCTAAGAAATTATCTAATTGTGGGGGGTGAGGGAAAAAAAAACAGAGCAGGAAAACATTCTTGTGTCACTTCACAAAAACATTCTGCTGATTTCTGTTGGCTGCCTTTTCTTCACAAAACTGCCCAACCAAACCTTAGTGTTCCCCAAACCTTTTTGGTCATGCAACCCCAACAGCAAAACCTGAGCGCCCCCCAAGATATTTACATTTATTTCTTTATAAATTACACAGAAATGCCCCAGTTAGGTTCTATTATGTTATTGCTGCACCTCAGTGGATCGTTTTGCAGACTCCTGGGGTGCACACAGCACATTTGGGGCACATTTTGGGCACATTTGTGACAGAAGTGAGACCCAGCAATGCCCGGGGGTGAAGGGGACTCACGGCTGCGAGTGAGCGGTCTCGTAGCGCTCGAAGGAGTGCGACAGGTCGTGTTTGTTGTTCATGTAGCACTGGGTGCACAGGTCGTAGTCAAAGCACATCTTGCACTTCCACCTCATGCCCCGGATGCCGTGCTTCTTGCAGCAGTCACAGATGATGTTGGGGTGACGGACACCTAAGGGAACAAAGGCAAGGCAATGGGAGAGCCACAGGAAATCCAGATTATGTGGGGGTTTAGCCACCTTCCCAGGAATGCAGAAGGGCAAATCCTGCCAGAAGAAGTGGCATTTTGGAGACCTTTCACTGAGCCCAAGGTAAGCACAAGTGCTTCATGCACAAACACAACACACCTAGAAATCCTGTGAATCCTGTGTTCAGCTCTTTCCAGCTTCTTACACTCCCATTTTTTATCCTAGTCGTATCTAAAGTAAATATCTCTGTTCATTACAGTGCTCCTGAAAAAGTGCCATGCTTAGTGCTGGGAAAGAGCTCTGTTTCTAAAGAGAAATTATTTAAGGGCTAGAAAATCCTGGTGTAACTCTTCTGAATGAACCTGCTCCAGTCCACGCTCTCCAGAATCAGGAGGCACAACTGCAAAGAGGACTTCACTGAAACCTGACGAAAAAAAACCGTGTATTGAAGATGATTCAATAATACAATGCAAAGTGATATGTGTAATATGAAGTACCCATCTCCTGGCTGGAGGGATTCCCTTCCTAAAGCCATGCCAAAGCCAAAGTGTTCATCTCACAGATGGAGAGAGGGGGAAAGCAGAGCCTGTGCACTGAGGGAAGCAGCAATGTCCTTGCCACGGACACGGGTGCCAAAGCACGGGGCACACGGGGCAGGGGGTGGCTTTGCCAGTGGCTGTGGCCCTGGCCAGGCCCTGCTCACCTATCTGGGCGTTGTCATAGAGCAGGAGGTCGTAAGCCCCCTGGAAGCCGGTGCGGTAGTTGGTCCTGTTGCCCTGGTCCCACTGCACCACCACGGTCTTGTCGGGCGTGGTGGGGCTGCCCGCGCGGCCGATCTCCACCACGGTGCCCACGTTGCCCTCGCCGCTGTCCTGGCTGCCCCACTTCCAGTCCACTCCACGCACGACCCTCATCCCGACCTGCATGCTGGCATAGGGCTCCACGTCCATGGATCTGCTCAGCAAGCCCTACAGCTGCTCCTGGCCAGGCCTCTCGGAGACGGGCGGGATCACCGGCGCTGTGGGCAGCATGGTCAGCAGGCCTGAAAGCACAACACACACCTAAGTGATGTCCCTCCACGTGTTACATTGCCCCCACAATGGCCTGGGTACAGAAAAATCCATGTAAGTGATGCCACCCCACACATCACACTGCCCCCACAATGGCCTGGCTGCAGAAAAACCCATTTAAGTGATGCCCCCCCACACATTACATTGCCCCCACGATGGCCTGGGTGCAGAAAAATCAACTTAAGCGATGCCCCTCCACACATCACACTGCCCCCACAATGGCCTGGGTAAGAAAAATCCATATAAGTGATGCCCCTCCACACAGCACACTGTCCCCACGATGGCCTGGGTACAGAAAAATCTATTTAAGTGATGCCACCCCACACATCACATTGCCCCAGAATGGCCTGGCTGCAGAAAAATCAATTTCAGTGATGCCACCCCACACATCACATTTCTCCCAGAATGGCCTGGCTGCAGAAAAATCCATGTAAGTGATGCCACCCCACACATCACACTGCCCCCACAATGGCCTGGCTGCAGAAAAANAAAATCCATTTAAGTGATGCCCCTCCACACATCACACTGTCCCCACGATGGCCAGGGTACAGAAAAACCCATTTAAGTGATGCCACCCCACACATTACACTGCCCCCAGAATGGCCTGGCTGCAGAAAAACCCATTTAAGTGATGCCACCCCACACATTACACTGCCCCCACAATGGCCTGGCTGCAGAAAAATCCCAAGATGCTGAGCAGATAAATCGTCGTTTTAGTCAAAACTGGGATCCTCTTGAGCACAGGAATGAAAGACAAACTAACCAGGCTCCCATCACCATCTGCAATAATTTCCAAAAGCTTGTTCCAGAGTGCTGGGCATGAGGGAAGAGAGCTGGACAAGGAGTCTTTACACAACTCCACCCCCAGCCCTTGATTCCAAACTCAGGAATAAGCACAACAGCCTCTGGAGACACAACAGCAACAGAAACAAGAAAGCTCAGGAAATGAAATTGAAAGAAACAACCAGGAGAACACCAGCAGCATGAAAAAAAGCAATAAAAAGTCAATTCCGGTCTATTTTTCAGGAAGACTCCTCACATGCATCTTATCTTAATACTGAACTCTCCAGTTTCACTTGCCCTTCAAGTCAGTTTTGGTTTTGATTTGATGATACAGGAAGTTTTAAAACTTGAAAGAAGCATTTGTCCACTTCCCCCAGTAACTGCAGTTTTTAAAAAACATTGCCAGTGTCAGACAAATTTCAATCCCTCCTGATATTTATCCATGAGCTACAGCAGGAACAGGGAAGGGCTATTGCTTAACCTGCAATAAACACAGCAGATTTAGTGCTGGGATCAGGCAGACAGGGATAGCCTTCCCAACTGTTGCCATGACAATGGGTAAATGAGGTGAATACCACACAGATGCAGCACATCCTCAATTCTGAAATAAATGAAACAGATTCTCAAACCTTGGTTTTTCAACAACAAGACAGAGGAGCGTGGCTTTCAATGTTTAGAGCCTGGAAAAATCTACTGTAGCATCCTTTTATTGTTGGGCATCCCTGGGTCTCCCTCCTCCCCTCCAGCTATCCATAACACCCCAGATTTTCTCACCCCTCCTCCCCTCGAGCTATCCATAACACCCAAGATTTTCTCAGGCCCAAGGGGATGCCAAGGGCTGAGCAGAGCAGATGCCACAAGCAAAGCTCCCCCAGGGCCACCACACAAAGGCAGCTCAGCCCAGCCTGCTCCAGCTGCTGGGATGTGCTCAGAGCCAGCAACACGAGCAGCTCTGGGCCCTGGGATGTGTTGTCAACGCTCCCACCCACCAATAAAAGCAACTGAAACCACCAACCCTAAAAATAAACCCGTCCTGCAGCCAAACATCCCCTTTTGAATGCATGGAGGAGTCGTCTGGTGCAAAACCGTGTTGGCAGCGTGCAGGAAGAGCCTCATTTCTGCTCAGCTTCAGCAGCTCTGCAGCCTCACACTCCCCCTGCCACACATCTCTGTGCCATCCAAGCACCTGCCACACGAGACAACATCAAACCCCACTGTCCTTGTGAATTTCACATCATCTTTCCTTCTAATCCTCACTGAAAGATGCCCTGGGCCACTCTTTCATTTGGGTTTGTGGAGGTGGATGTGACATTGCTGAGCTGAAGGTACCAGTGTTTACTGTCTCTATGAAAGCAGGAATTACCAAAGAATATCCTTTCTAGAAAGCAGTGCAGAGCCCAGTGAGATTTTCCCTCTTCCTCCAGATCAGAGATGAATAAATGGACTATTTATCGCTGCAACTGCTTTCTTTAAAGGCTGCTGTGAACCAGTCAAGGCAGTCAAACAGAGAAAACAAATGGGAACACCCAACAATGCAGAGGTACAAGAGAAGCACAATTCAATTATTGTTACAGGACTTTTCCTTAAAAAGAACCACCACCCCTCCTTCCTGTTTCATCCACGGATGAACCATCACAGGCTTCAGCACTCTCAGCATTTCAAGGAGGGCAATGCCAGTTCCAGCAATTATTCCCCATCAAAGAACATTCCAGGCTGTGCCACAAACCCCTGACATTTAAATCTCAGCAGTATAAAGGAGGATAATCCCTCCCTACCTGCAAAGGGCAGGGCAAACCTCAGGTCCCAGACAGGCAGGAACTACAACCAAGCTTTCCCTGTGCACCTTCCCACTAATTTTGGATGCTGCTGGAGCTCAACTGCACACTTGTGATGCTGAATGCTTCTCACAGGAGCTGCCAGTGCTGCAGAGACCACCAGCAGCCCCTGGCTGGCTGATCTAAGGACATCTGCCTAATGGGAATGCTCCATTTTCCACACAAGAATGCACCCAGTGCATCCTGCATTCCCATCTCCTCCACAGGGGCCGTGCAGAACAGGAGGAAAAGGGCTGTTCAAAATCTTTACAAGATGAATTACAGTGCTCTTGTGGTCTGAGCCTTGCCAGAGCAGCATTATTGACTTCCTAAGTGGAAATGTTTCACTCACTGAGGCAAATACTCCTCCCTTGATGCTGCCTGGACCATAATTATTCCAGGGAAGGACAGGTACAGCTGCCAGAAATGATTCACAGGGAAAACATCAGCTTCCCATGGGAATTTCAAGTGACTATGAACAAATAATCCATTCTAAGACACAAGCAGATTTCTGAATCCTGATCTAACATTCTGACCTTGTCTACTGTGACACAGGAAAGAGCAGCCCAGCTGTAATCCAGGAGTCCAGTCTAAGGAAATCCCACTAACACTTCACTGGAACAAAAGGAAAATACTTCAGCTTTCAGTCCATTTTAGCTGCAATCATTGTGGCAATTTTTTTGTCAATATTCAACTGTGACAACACAATTTCCACCTCATGGGAGGCAAAGGTTGCTGCTGTTCTGGCCACACAGCAAACAGAACCCAGCAGTGCTGTAAGCAGTTGACAAAATCAGTGCCTGGAACCTGGTGATCACATTATTTGAACAGCATGGTAAACAGAGGAAGTGTTTAAAATGAAAAAAGGCAGCTTTTTTTTTTTTCCTTTACACATATTTTGCAGTTTGAGTTTCTTCTGAGATGAATTGTGCTATTTTAGAGAGATTTGCCTATGCAGAGGATGCTTCCTCAGGCAACTGCAAGTCACACACTTCTCCAAAGAGCAGCACAAGCTCAGACTTTGACATTTCTCTCATTTCTGGGCATTTTTTGTGAATACACATGAAGGTGACTCCAGGAAAATTTCTATTTCAGGGTCTTTCCCACAACAGCTCCCTGGAGCCTGGAATTCCCAACTTCCCCAACTCATTGATAAGCCCCAAAAAGAAGTCAGTAGTGCACTGCGGATTTTGAAAATACCATCATCCCCCATTTCTTACTCCTTTTGTTCTCTTGGACTCTTCCAGTGCCATTAAATAAAGTCTTATCAAGCCATTAAATGTGCAGATTGTATAAAGCTTCAAGGCTTACTTTTGTACATCCTCACACCAGGAATATCAACACAGATACAATTTTGGCTGAATTAAGTCAGCTCACACTGGCTTAAAAGCTGCTGGTTTTTAGCAGCAATACCTTCTCCACTACTGTGAGCATTTTTCCTACAGAAATCAGGCTCAGCAGGGTTTTCCCTCCTTTCTTGACACAAATTGCACAGCTCAATGCCTGGCCAAAGCTCACCTACACCATCAAGTATTGTTCCCTACCTGCAAACCAGAAATAAATACTTTTGTATTCTTTATTAACAGACAACAACGAGGATCAAATACCTCTGCTCAAGGCTCAAAGCTGCCAAGTTAATTCCCAAAGTTAGCATTCATGCCAAAACCCTCCAACTGCCACAAATAGAGTCACTACTGGATAAAAACAGAGCAGAAAAAGAACAAAGCACACAGTAAATCATCCTTTTTGACCCACCGCCACATGGACAGTGCCTGGCAGCAGCCTGGGATAGTGGGAGGTGGCCCTGCCCATTCTGGGGTGGAACTGGAAGGGCTTTCCAACCCAAAGCAGCCCAGAATTCCCTGATATTCCACTGCAAAGCCACAGGGCCTCAATGCCACTTTTCCTGCCTTTCCCTTGTGCAGTCAGGAGTTTTGTTTAGTCTAAAATTTTGCAAAATGGCATCAATGGCACAGGGAAGGGGGAGAGGAGCAGATGTTGGTTTTGTGGCTTAAATACCAACAGCAGATAAATGAATCCATTTTACTGATAAATGAATCTCAGCTGAAAAGAAAAAAATCAGATATGGGGCAGCTGCCACGGGTAAAACCAATCAATCAAAAAGAAAAAAAAATAAAAGCCTGCCTGAGGTTAAATCATTTGCAGGGCCCAAACCTCACCTGCTCCCAAAGTATATTTAACTGTATTACATAAACAGAATAAAGCAGGTGATTAATAGGCCTTTGCTCAGGGATTAATATCTTGTCATTTCAGCGTCACTGTACGAGAGCAGCACAGGCACATCCTGAAACACAGCGAGGAAATGCTAAAAATAAGCCAGGCTCAGAGTCCCCACCGAGCATTTTATCTCTGCAATCAACACTTGGCCTTTACAAATGCCAGCCCATTGATCTGTTTTGCCCAAACTGAATTTTACATTCCATTTTACGCTGGTTGTGTTCTGGCACTGAGTTGTTCCCTTCCCTTGCAAGCTGTAGGAGCAATATTTCTCTGCTTTTCCATTTATTTCTTCACCTTGTTAAAGGATGCAGGTCCAGAGGAAGCACCAGCAAATTTATTAATATTCAACAGCAGTAGTTTTGTGCAAACTCTTGAATCCAGCATTCTGGTTTCCTAAAAAATGGCAAACAACCTCAGAACAGATCTTAAGGTGGAAGAAGTTATAGAGAAGTTACACATCTTAAATTTTGGGTGCATTGTGTGGGAGTATGGCAGGACCCAACAGCTGCAGTGGGCACAAAAACCAAAGTGAGTTGGCCTTGAACCTTCAATTCTCACTTCAAACTTCAACCTCCCTGTGATGACAACAGACACAGAGAAGTGAAGCTGCTCCAAAAACTAAACAGTGACCTGCACAAAATCCAGACTGGGTTTGTCACTGAGATCTGTGGACCGAGAGAGGATTTTTGTCAGCAGTGAGTGACAAAATTAATTAAAAAGAAGTGACAGTGATCACCCAGGAGCAAAGACACAGCACGGTGTTTTTCATGAATCAGCTCTGTGCTAACCAAAGGCTTAAACCACAAAATAAATTGGATTGCACAATGGTCAATATTTGCTTTAAAAGACACAAATGCAAACAGTACCTTCAGGAAACAGCACCACCAGCCAAAAATAAAGCTGGCACAGGCTGCCACCACCAGAAGCTGTGGGGCACCACAGAGAGCTGGGATTGACTTGGTTTTCTTCACTGCAGCTTGTCTGGTGCTCTGCTTTGGATCTGTGAGCAAAGCAGTGCTGCCCACCGAGGGGTGTCTGAGCTGGTGCTGGACAATCAAAGCCTTTCCTGTTTTCCCCACCCTGCCCAGCCAGGAATTTGGGAAGGAGCAGCCAGGACAGCTGACCCTGAGTGACCACAGGGACAGCCAATGTGACACAGTGCTCAGGAATAGAAACTGGGGGGACAAATAGGAAGGGGAAGATGGCTGGGGTCTGTCTTTGCCTTCCCAAGCAACCCTAAAGGAAGTTCTGCTTCCTCAATTTTACCCTTCCACTCCTCTTCCCTGTCCCACTGGGGTGGAAGGGATTTGCCTGCCAGGGTTAACAGGTCAGGGAGGTTCAAAATTCACATTTCTACATCGACATAAATCAAACCCTACAAAAGCACAATTCCCCCCAACAGCTTCTACTCCACAGAAAAACTTCAGCCTTCAAATTGCTGAGATCAGTGCTCATCTGCCCAGTGCAGAATGCAAAGTGATTACAAGTGAAAGTTCACACTGGGCATCTCGTGGATCTCTCTTGTTACATCCCATGAGATAATTGCTCATGAGCCCGATGAAATTTCCTTCTGGCTTTTGATGAACTGTGTTCTTTCCAGAAGGGAGGAAAAACAGCTCCAGCCATTTGCTTTAATTGGACCCGACAGTTTGCAGATTTGAGCCTGGAGCCTTGAAAAGCTCAGTGGCTGATGAGAATCCACTTTTTCCTCAACAGCAGATCTCAGAGTTAAATTTACACTGCTTTACAGTAAAAACAAATACTCCCAGCCCACACACACAACCACTAGGTAGTGTTGTTTAAGGGGAAAAAAAAAGCAATTATTCACTAGGTTTGAATTAAGGCCTTTTTCACTTTGCATAGAAAAAAAATGGGAGAATGGTATTTTAACTTTCCCATGCCCTCCATGTGGCACAAGGAAAACAAACAAAAACTCAGCAGCATTGCATTGAATGCCTTCTCTCCCATCTCCTGCCAGGAATCACCAGCACTTTTCTGGCCCTTGGCATTAAAAGGTCAATAATCAACCACCTGCATCCCTTGTTTCTGTGCCCAGAACAGTGACAAGTCATCGTATTAAAAAAAAATAGTTTAATAAAGTCAAATACAACCCACCCAGGGCAGCTGGAAAATCTCCATTGCTTAAAGATCAAGCTTAACAGACCCATGAGGAAGGGTTTCAGTGTACTTTATCATGCCTTGTGGAAAAGGATGGACTAGGTGGCCTCAGCAAAATCCCTTCCAGAACTATTTTCAATCATCTAGAAATAGAGGATCAGACAGAAACATATTCCAACAGTGAGAAATCTGTCTTGGCAGCGGATTTCAACTGTGCTCTTACTTGACATTGCTCTAATACATTTCTCAGAGGCAAGACCATCTGGCCCAGAGCTGATGGTGTTGAGCCCTGGTAAAACTCAGGTCTGCAGCTCTCTCACACCAGCTATCAGCTCCTATTTACCATTAAAATCTGAGTTAGAGCACTTAAAAGTTCATAAACCTCCAATCTAATGAGACAGTTGCCTTGTCTGTCCAGAAAGGCAGCCAGTGTCCCCACAGGTCATTCAAAATCAAAATCCCAACCTCATGTAGGAGTAAAAAAGACAAGAGGAATTAACTCTGAAGTCCTGAGGAGGTTCAAGAGTGGGGCTGAGGAAGCCCAGTGCTGCTCACAGACTCTGGGATCCTCAGCAGTGCTGCAATGGGATTAACTAAATAATCTGAGGTAGGAACACAACCTCCTCCAATTTTTCCAAATGCAAAGCAGCTCCTTCAGACTGGCACCGAGGGAGCTGGAGCAGAAAACCTGCTGGATCCCTCATAGCTCATCCTACCAACTTGAGACTGCCCTTGGGGCTTCCAGGACGGTCAGCACTGCACTCCTGCCTGCTTTCAGCCTGCAACTTGCCCTTTCTGTGCTCTGAAAGCAGATCAAAAGCTTTAAGCCTAATCCATCCTGACGTGCCTTTGGCCAGGCAGACGTGTGGGAGCAGAACAACGTGAGTGGGAGCTGCTGCTGCTTTCCTTGCTCAACCAAGGTTTGAGGATCGGCACGTCCATCAATTCACCTACAAGTCTGTGCATTTTACAAGTCCTGATGTTATCTTTGTGCTCTGGGTACTTTGGAGAAGACAAAAGCACTTTGCAGGTGGGAAATGGAGCCACCACATGGAGTTGGTGGCAGAGCCAGGAATAAAGGTCACAAATCCCAGCTCCAAGTTCTGTTCTCCACTGCCTGGGCCGTGCCAGTCTCACAAAAAGAGGCAGCACCAGTCCATGATCCAGCATGCATCCCTGCTTTCCTTGCAGTTCCATCAGGGAACGTGGATTAAGGTCCAATATCAAGTCATTGATGTCCTGCCAGCACACACATAAATTCACCAATGCCATTTTTTCCAGCCTAAATGCTGGAAGGACTTCTCTGTATTCTTGGAAATTTCAAACAGAAAGAGAAGAAATATTTAAATTCTCTAAATATCTCAAAAAACAATAGACACCACTGTGTCTTTATTAAAGGAGAGAAGAGCATCCAGTGATCTCTCTCCCATCAGAGCTTCCAGTGAGGTGTGTTGGTCTCCCTCTGAGAACACTGCATTACAACACTCCAAAAATGCCCTTGATAAGCCATGAATTAGAACCCTTGAAAAGCAACCAGAACTCAAGCAGGACTTTCCATTCTATCCCTGGGAAACAGCAAGTGGAGTGGAAGGGCAGGATCAGGGCTGCTGTACGGTCACACTCAGCTCTGCATCCTGCCAGGGCCCAGGAGCACCTCGGGAGCAGAGATGATGAGCAAGGCAAACAGATTTGATGGGAACAGGCAGGGACAACGTGACCTCAGAGAGCTGAACTAGGTCTAGCTGAACTAGGTCTAGCTGAACTAGAAAGCCTTCAACTCCAGAGAAACCACCAGGACCAGGCTCTGTGAGCAACAAAACCAAAAGTACACAAGAACAAGGCAGATGAGCTCGCTTCAGGGTATCCTGTGCTGCTGGAGCCACACACTCCTTCATCAGGGCAGCTTAAAAAGCCAAGCCCTTTCCCAATAAAAGGGGAAGGAAACAATTCCAACCACCATACTCATAGGATTTGCACAGTTTTTGCAGCTTCCCACATATCTGTCAAAGTTTTAGTGGCAAAGGGCCGTGCAGGGCCTCCAAATTCTTCCAAATGATCCCAACAGTGGATCAGTGGCTATTGCAGACCGAAGCAGGAAAATAACAGATTCTTTACACATGAATTTGGCACAGGATTTTTGCAGTCACAGAGCTTCAAACATGCACTGAAAATAAATGTCAAAACATATGATGCTATACAGCAATATCAGAATAAGCAGAGAATTGAGCCAAGCCAAATATCACACAAAGATGAAGATCCTTCTCATGTCAGTGACTCACAGAGCTGTGCTGTGCAGAGAGGAAGGGATGGGAAACACATTTACCTTTGTGAAGCTAAAAAGGGAGTAACTATTCAATAAAACAGAGTCTGTGGTGGTGCTGTTAAATGACAACTGGGAAGCTGTTTGTTAATATGCTGCAGGTACCCTAAAGGAACTCCTGTTCTTCCATCACAGAAATAAATCGGTCTGAAAAACAGGCATAAGGTACTGAAGATACATCAGGGGTAGAGCTGGGACTACGGGGAGTTACCTGACACCCAACCTGCCCTGTCAGCTAGAAAAGAACTTCTTGAAGGGAACCCAAAGGATGTTGCCTGCTCCAGGCACAAACCTACACCCCTACAACTCGGAGCAGAAAACAAAGCTTCCAACAGCGTACGAACTTCTGTCAAGGCTACCAAAGCTTCCCCTTCCTGATTTCCATTATCTGCTTGTCACACAGCATCATTCCCATCATAAAAATGTGGCATGTGGGTTATTTACAGCATCTGCAAGCCCTGACAATTCACTCCTCTATATCCTGAAACCATGAATGAAAAACTCAACAGGTAATGAAGGACGGAGGAAGGTCCTAGAATGATGAACAACTGCATCATTCCTCGTAGCAAGCAGTTTAAGGAAACCATGGAGTTGCTAAACAGAAGAGAAATAAAAATGGTATCTCATTTGAGCCAAATAAACTCCTCCTATAGCAACAGAGAAGTGCAGAGGATGTCATGAGGCTCCCAGCCAAAAAGAGAGAAGGTTGAGCAGTAAAGCCAAGCTCAAGTGACCTCCATGAAGGTGAGCCAGAGCTCACTTGTTTCTCAGGGAGGTAGAAATCAGAATTTGTTACGTTCAGAAAGTAATTGTGCAGCCGAGGGCTGGCAGCGAGATCAGAGCAAACACCTCCCGTGCTTCCAGCGCAGCTGCACCAACTTCCCCGGGTTTAGCCCGGGTTTAGCCCGGCCCTTGCCTTCACGTCCCCGTCTCCATTCAGGAATATTGAAAACGCACAACCACCGGAGAGAAAAGGGCACATGTGCTTCACTCCGAGCTACCCCAGCACTCGCTCCCGGGCCACGAAACCCCCGCAGGAGCCCCGGCCAGCGCTGCAGCCCTGCCCTGGGCCGGCCGGGGCTGACCGCAGCACCTGCCCGGAGCACGACGTGTTTACACCCGGGGCAGCCCCGGCACCACACACCGAGCAGCAGCAGCAGGCAGGGGCGCGCCCAGCCCCGCCTGGAGGAGCCGGAGCCGCCCCGCTCCGCGCCGGGGAGCAGCGGGAGCAGCGGGCACGTACCTGGGCGCTGAGGGAGAGCCGGGCGTCCCGAGAGCCCCGAGCCCCGCGCTGCGCTCGCCGCCGTCCTTCCTCCATCCCCTCAGCCGCGGCTGCCCCGCCGCGCCCGGGCGGGCGGAGAAGGCGGGGAAGGGGCTCAGGTGTGGCCGGGGCTGGGATCCGCCGCGTCCCGGAGCCGCCGGAGCCGCCGCCGCCGGGCCGTGCCCCCGCTCGCTGCTGCTGCCGCAGCGGCGCCGCTCGGCCCCGGGGCCGCCCCGCCCGCGCTCCCGCGGGCCGCCGGGAGCTGTAGTCCCGCGGTGCCGCTGCGGGCGCCCCGACTACAACTCCCGGCAGCCCGCGGGGCGCTCGGCTCGGCCCGGCCCGGTGGTGCCGCGCCTGGGCCGGGCTCGGAGTTCAATGTTTGAGCGTTCGGGTGAACTTAGTCCTGCGAGGCCTTGGGTTAGCGGGAGCAGGCTGGAAAAGAGTGCGTTTAGGTGGGGTGTTAGGAAAAAATTCTTCCCTGTGAGGGTGGTGAGGCCCTGGCACAGGTGGCCCGGGGAAGGGGGAGGTCACCCATCCCTGGAAATGTTCAAAGCAGGGCTTGGAGCAACCTGCGGTAGTGGAAGGTGTCCCTGCCCAACGAGATGATCTTCAAGGTCCCTTCCAACCCCAACCCTTCTACGGTTCTATGAATTCTGAGGGAGATTTGTGTCTTTGCTCAGCCAGGAGGGCTCTGAAATGCCCCAACCTGTGCCTGGATAAGATCAGTGGTGGCTTAAGAGCCACCTTGGAAGGGACCTTAAAGATCATCCAGTTCCAACCCCCTGCTGTGGACAGGGACACCTTCCCCTCCACCAGGTTGCTCAGAGCTCCATCCAGCCTGGCCTTGAACCCAAAATCATAAGTTACACCTATTTTTATAATTACTTTCAGAGGCAGTTTACGAGTTTGTGTCATATCTGTGATGATAACACTGGTGACAGCGTTCCTGTGGATCTCTCCTGGCTGGGGTAGTACACACACCACTGACTTTGCCCCTGCTGAACACCGTGGGTAAGTGAGGCAAGACCTTGCCAGTGCTACACCCTGCGCTCACAGCAGGAATAGGGCAGCAAGGTCACAAAAAACGTCACATGTGCCACCCCTTTCCCTCCAGCCCCTCAGGAGCACCACCAGAACCCTCAAACTCAGGCAGAGGAAAGGAGGACGTGAGGCAGCAGCATTGCCGGAGGGTGTGGAAACTGAAGAAAATAAATTTCTGAGGCTGTCACAGCACAGCAGCCTCTGTTTTATGGCTACAGGGTACAAAGGACCTGTCCAAAACCAAACCTGTCATTGCCATTTGATAAAGCCAACGAGGAGGACTCGGTGTCCCTTGTCCCCTGTGTTGCGTAAAGGTGACGTTGGCCTGGCCAGTTCAGCACACACTGGGCTGAGTGTGGACATGTGAGCATGAAATGGGTGAAATTTTCTGCCCTGGTCGTGTCCACAACTGCATTTGATGTCACCCTTTGGCCAGGAGGTGAAAAGTGAGTGCTGGGAACTGTTTGGGAATGTGGTGAGTGTGTCTGGGCATGCACTGGTGCTCCCTCAGCTTGATTTTTGCCAGATTTATATTAGTGTAAATACAGAAATACAATGGAGACAGGGGAGTGCAGCCAACATCAATTGTCCTACAAGTTCCATCCACATCTAGAGTAGCTGCTTTTGGGCTCACTCAATAAATACTGAGATAATTTAGGCCTTACTTTTGCCAGTGCTTGCTGTAAACAGGAGCTTGCATGCCCAGGCTCTGAGTTATGTCAGCTTGGGGGTTTTTGTCCAGGCAAATCTCTTCTTAAACAGGGATTAAAAAAATAAACCTCCAAATTTTTAACATTAAAAAAATCAAATTCAACCTAACCTCTCTTTAAAAAATAAATTAAAATTTAATTCTTTTGAAATAATAAAAAAAAAGAAGTAAAAATCAAGCTAGTTTCTCTTTAAAAAATAAAACTAAAATTAAATGGATGGTTTGTGAAGTCACCTTCTTAGGCATTGGGTCAAAATGCAGCTGTGAAAACTCAGGTTGGATGTCAGGGAAAACGTGGACTTTGCAGTGTTTACTGCAACGGGCTGGAGTTGCACCGTGTAAATGATGGGAGAGAAAGCTCTGCTTTTCCACGGCCTTATCCTGGTTTTCCAAGGACATTGCCAGGAACGGTTCTTTGCCCACTGGATGCCGCTGTTCCACAGAAATATTCATGGACTGTTGCTTAAGCACCTTCTGTCAGCCATGCAAGCTGCTCCAGGGTCAGCCAGGCTATCTGGATTTAGCCCTTTTTCCCCAAAGGAATTCTCCTTAATATTTTTCACCTTCCAGACACAGCACTTTAAAAAAAATTGGGCCGTTTGAGCCCTCTGTGATGGCAACACCAGCAGCAGGAATCGAGTGATGTTCTTTGGAGGTGAACAGTTCATGGATAAAAAGGTATTGGTGATGGAGGGGGAAACAAACTGTCCAAAATGTGGTTTTAGGACTTGTATAGAACACCCCCCCTGCAGTGCTGTTTGGAATGCTGAATAGAGGAATTTGTGGGTGGGAAAAACTGGTTTGGAGAATTCTCTCCTTAAAAGCAGAGCCTGGAAGTGGCAGCTTTGCCTGGCTGCAGGAGGATGTTACCTTGTGGCACTGCCTTCAGAGGCAATGACCTGGATAAAGCAGCAGGGATGTGTGTGCTCCCACTTTTCAGAGAAAAACCAAGGGTATTTATAGCTCAGCTCAGTCTCAGAACAAAGCAAAGTGACCTACATCCACCCAGTGCCCAGCTTTGGGAATTAACTTTGAGGAAATTCACTTCCACATTTAGGTTTCTCTCCTCTGAAGCAAATGGAACCACGGCTTAATAGAATCCAAGCCCAAGGGAATTCCTCTTTATCCCTTTCCAGCAATTTTTAGCACTGAAAAACAACTGGAAAATGTATCAAAAATAATAATTAAGGGTAGCAGTACCAGACAGGTGACAGACCCTGTGTGAGATGATCACCTGTGCCAGAAGTTCTGCTGTTTGAGGTGTGTTTGGAATCTCCTTTTCCTACTCTGCCTGCTCCAGACAATATCTAAGGCAGGATCCCTCCAATGCCCAGCTTCACTGAAAAAATTAGGAAAATTGGATCAGTCTTCTGGCCTTTGCTGGGTGTCCAAGTAGTGCCAGGTGGGAGATTGGCTGAATTCTGGGCTTTTTACCTAAAGCCCAGGGTTGAGTGGAGGAGTCTAACAGCAAAAGTCTTAATAAATTGCTAAATATCAAGTTTTTCCCCTGCACTCTGCCCACTTCCACACAAGCACATCTAGAGGCTGAGAAGAAGCTATGTGAATAAAAAAAAAAAAACGGGCAAATTTCCTTTCAGTTATTTCAAGTGTTTCTGACTTCAGGGTTAGAGGATTTCAAAATCAGAAATGTCTTCTCAGCCTTCCCTCTTTCATATGGTTTATTTATTGTGCTGGATGAATAGAGCATATGGAATTGTGCAAGGGAAGCCTGTCCATGCTGCTATAATTAGCTGCTGGTGGTGACAGCAGGCATCTTGGCTCCTTTATTATTTTAAAATTCTCAGCACTGTATGATGGGATGAATTTCTACCACCCCAGCATGCTAATGTGTGGGAAAGCCTGGCAGTGCAGGATCCTGCTGCATTAATGGAGCTTTCACAATCCCAAAGTGATCCCAAGAGTGACTGCAGTGAAATCAGGGGGATTACACCAGTGTTGAACCTGGGCCCAGGGTAGACAAGGAAACCAATCCTCCTTTTTTTTTTCCCTGCTGCTGCAGTTATTTAAGCAACTCACTCATGTGCCTGAGTCGAGGTCTGGGTGGCTGGAAATGAATGTTTGGCTTTGTTCCTCCCTGTGCCAAGGGGAATTAGGTCCTTGTGCCTCCCTGGCTGGAGTGGACACACAAGAATTTGATGAATAGTGCTCGTGCTGTAAATCTTGTCAGATCCTGCCTTAAAACAAGGTTAATTTTTAAAAGGGAACCTGCACACAACAACCCCGCCCTTTGAGAACTTGATGAACCCCTTGAAAGCCCAAGGCTGGAAACCTTTACAGTCACTGGCTCCTGCTGGCAGCAGAAGAAATGAATGGGAAACAGAATGAAATCCTGGTGCAAGTGCCCTGGAGGAGTCACCAGAAGGGAAATCCCATCTTTGCTGCAGGAAGGAGACCTGGAAGGCTGATCATTCCCTAGCAGAGGCCACTCTCCCCTCCTGTGGTGCCCAGGGAAGGGCATTCACTGCCATCCCCTGACAGGTATCACCCTTTTCCATCCCTACACCAGGCAGGGAATCTGCTGGGAGCAAACTGCAGCCAGGAGTGTGAGACACTGCAGTGTCCCTCTGTGCCCAGCTAGAGGCAGGGAGGTAAATAAACAAGGCAAATAAACAAGGAGCAGGGGGAGAGGGGAAGAACTGGCAGAGTTTCAGAGAGAAAAAGCTGGAATAGCAGCATAATTGTCCTGTGCTCTGCTCCTCAGGGTGTTGAAGTGCACTGAGCCCAACAGGCAGTGCACTTCCCAGCAACGCATCATCTGCAGAAGAGAGGCTTGAATTACTTTGCCCTAAAGGGGCTTTTTTCTTGTCTAAATGATATAAGGAGTGCTGGGAGAGTCACTTTGCACAAGGTCTGTTATTGAGGGTTATGTAAGAAACAGCGTTGGAGCTCCTTGAGGTTGACTTTGCAGGCAGTGCTGGCTGGAAGGAGCATTTTTGTGCAGCCAAATTGGCTGCTGTGCCTCCAGCCACGGGACCTGGGAGAGTCACAGGCACTGCTGCAGGTCTGATCTCCCCACACAGCCTCTGGGGTGTGTGCAGGGAGGAAAATCAACAACAGCTTTAACACTTCTGGGCTGCTCAGACACAGAGAGCTGGAAATACAAACAGGTAACAACTTCTCGGTCAAGCTAATACTCCTCATATTTAGAGGTCTTTCTGTAATTAGCTCATGGTCAGCTCGATTGTTGGCCACTGAGAGAATTTTTGACAGATTAATGCAGAACAGGAGCTGATTTCCATTTTTATAACTCTGTGTTGTTCTCCTTATCAAAGTTTTTCTACCAAACACATCCATTCCTGCCAGCTGGAGATGCATCCCTGGAAGGAGGCTGCTGAAGACAACCACCTTAGGAGGGTTTGAGATAGTCCCAGGTCCTCTCATCACTGCTCTGAAAACTGATGTGAACCTCACACTCCACACCTCTCTGGCAAAACCATTTAGACCGTGTTCCCATGATGTGTGTGCAGGAAAAATGCTGAATGGAATTTACAGAACCGAATGGGTGGTTCAGGAAAGTCTATTCTATTTAAAATAAACAATGATTAAGCAATGTATAAAATCTCAGCCTAAATCTGTCGATGGCTACAGTTAACACAGAGTGACAAAGCAGAGATGACTTAAGCTCTTGGCTTATGGGGGTATTAAAAACCAGACTGAAATCTCCCTGGCTGACACCTCATGTGTAGAGATGCCAGCTTGAGTTGCTCATAAATGATCTTTCCAGCTTGCTGTATCATAGACATCTGCATAGCATGAAGACAAAGAAGCCCTGTGTCCAACTGATGAGGCTGGCTGATTCCAACAGAATGCTTGTGCAGGCATGAAGCACTGGAAAAACACTGGAGTGGGATAATGAGGAATTCTCATCTCTGTGTTGTCCCAAGATGCCACAGGGTGCAGTAGAACATCCTGGAGGAGGGACCAGAACGTGCAGATCTGTTGCTGAGTGTTCTGTGTCAGCTCCACACTGCTGCCTCCTCCTCCTACCATCACATCCAGACACATGGGAATACAATTAAAAAGTTCTCTGTTTTCCCCAGAAATTCCCCCCCAGGAATACAGGGACAAATGGCACAGCAAGGAAAACGTCTGTCCCTCCAAAATCCTGCCTTGTGATGGTGTGAGGAACTCCTGGATGATCCAGGATGGTGGGGCTGATGCAGACTTGCTGAAATATATTATTGCGAGGTAAATCCAGGGAGCAATGTCCTGCAGTGTGTAGAATGGGGCCTTGCTGTGTTTCTTTATGAAAAGGAAGAAGGAAAACTCAGCATCACAGAGGTGCTGGGAAGAATTGCAGAGCCCTGTGCTGCCTTGGCCATGCTCATGTCCAGAGGCCTTTCCCAGCCTGTGAGAGTGAACCCAGGGAGTTTGGATCTCAGCTCTGCAGATGTTATTCATCACTGCAAACACTGGACTTTGTAAAGCTCTGGGGTCCTGTAGGAGGAAAAATTTTTGTGCCAGTGCCAGTGTTCTCTCTCTCCATGGCACAATTTCTCTCCAGCTAGAACAGAGCCCATGTGGAACAGCAGGAAACTGAAATCCTAGAGACAAATTCCTTCACTCTTAAGGTGAGGAAAGCTCATATCCCTGGCTGAGCCCAGCAGGCTGATCAGTCCTGCCAAGCTTTCCTCCCCTGGGCAGGGAGTTCAACCATCTTTTTCCACTCAGGCTTCTTTGGAATGGACAGCTGAGGCTTTATCCAGGTTAACCACGTGCAAAGCCTTCTCCTGGCACCTCCTTTTAACCTGGCAGAGACAAAGGATGCAGTGGAAGAAGAGGAGCCCCCACCACCATGGATTTGGCTGCCTGATGCTTCAGGGCTGAGCAGAGCATGGACTTGGCATCCCCAGCTCCTTCAGTTTGTGAGCAGAGGCTCAAAAGCCTGAGGGAAAGATTAATTAAACCCCTCAGAGTGCCCAAGGCCTGAAGGATGGAGGAATTTGGGAATACAAGGTGTCTGTCCTAGAAGGGGGGTGATGCTGGAACCCTGGGAGAGGCAGTACCAGCAAATTTAGCAGCACCTCAACAAACCAAAAACCCTTTTGCTATTGTTTGCTGTTGTTTTCTGGCACTGTGCATTTTTATTACCTTTGGAAGCTGGAATGTTCCCTGGCTCTAATAAAAATGTCTGAACCTTGGAAAGGCAGTAAAGGCCTTGTGCACAGTGAAAGGGGACTGGCTTCCTTTTAACAGCTTCATGTGTGACAGAGAGCAAAGAGGCAAGGGAGTCAGAGGCCCTGAGTGCACTGTGATGCATTTTCTATGCACAATGTGCTCTTTGCCCTTTCTTGTTTGATTTTATCCCTTTGGAACCAATTTTTATTGCTTTTGATTAAAAACTAACCCAAATCACAGACTGGTTCAGGACTCAAGGCAAAGTGTCCCCCATGCTGGAAGCTTCCCAGTCCGAACTGTAAAAGATGAGGTGGAACTAAAAGGCAAAGGTTTTTATTTTTTCCCAGAGGATCTAAGATGCAATAGTTCACGAGGTGTAAGTTCTTGGAGGTGAGATTGTTTTTTGAAAGAATAATGAGTTTTTCTCATAATACTTTGGGAGTTGATGTTTTAAGGAATACCAAGTGACTGCCAAAATATCCAGACATCTTCTAGTAATTGTGGATGGAAGCACAGTTCTCCTGGCACTCCAGTTTCTATGGAATGCTGTTCTAGATGATGAGTTTTACCCTAGAACCTTGCAACTCAAAAAAAACCCATTCCCATTCCCATGTATCATGGCCCTGGCCACAGTTTGCTCAGGCTTCTGGGATCTCATATCCCGAGTTTTTTGGCGTGGCACAGCAGTGGGATGGCTCCAAGGACATCCATAGACTTGGGGAAGAGAACTCAGGGCACTGAGCCAACGTGTCATCCTGAGATGAGAAATAATTTCAACAACACATCCTGAAAAATGGTCCCATCATCTCCCCAGGGCAGCCTCTAATGAATTCTAATTAGGAGCTGTCACTTCTTGTTATGGGAAGGCAGGAATGGTTCAGCTTTCCCACCCTTTAACCTTGGAGACACCCAGATGAGATCTGTCCCCAGGAATGGTTTCATTTCAGCCATTTTTGCTCCTGTAAGAAATTAACTTGGAATTTCTGTGTGGGGAAGGGCAGGCACCTCCAGGAGTGCTGGCAGGTTCCTCTAATGCTCTAAACCCATGCACATGCAGATGCCCACTTGAGAACATTTTTTAAGCATTTGTGCCTGTCATTTCTCATGCTCTCCTGCCTCCAACTCCTCCCCTGCTCAGCCTATTCCCTCCCACATTTGTGCACTGGATTCCCAGATTTGCTCTCCCTGGAAGGCACATCCAAGCCCCATAAAGCTTTTAGGGTGAGCATCCTGCTTGGCCAGTTTCAAAGGGCTGTGGATGTTGCCAGTTTGATCTGTAGCTTTATAAAGCTCTGGTGTAAAACCCTAAACAATCCAGCCTCCCCTCTGCCTCCTCCCAGCACATTCCTCACATCCATCTTTTTCAGACACTTGCTTTCTTGACAGCATTTACATAACCTGGCTGAAAACACTCCCACAGCCGATTAAATGCCTGCTATGACATCCAAAGCTCTGATTAAAAGGCTGGAGCTTTCTAGGACTGCAATACTTGCACAGATGGTTAATACTCATGGTTTGTTCTACAGGGGAGAAAGTGGCATTTTCTTTACAAGTACGAACACCCAGAGCTTTCCCATGGGAATTGCTTGTTTTGTTCAGATTATTATTTTAAAGCTGTCATCAGATGTGATCACCCACTGGATTAGAGGGAGCAAAAGGAGATGATCAGATAATCCCTGGGGCACAAAGCATTTTGAGTTGGATTTGAAGGGAGCTGTCACCTATGGTCAATTTGTTTAGCTCAGGGTTCTTTCCTCCTCTGTATCTTCCTAAAAATACTCGTGCCTAGTGGCTGTAGACCTTTAGAGATGTGGGATGTTGTGGTAATTTGCATGAGAAAGAATCCCAAAAATCACATAAATACTGCCAAAGCAGGAGCAAGAAGCAAAGCCTTTGGCCCTGTATCTGGTGCAGAAATATGGGGGTAAAACTATCCCCGAGTTTATTGCAGTGTACAAGAGTAAAGTGCTTGATCATAGAAATTCTGTCAATCAAATCTCAGATAAACATTCCCTAATTCAGAATTTTAACCTTTTCCAGACTCCTCTGTGTCAAAAACCTCAAAATCTCCCAGTGTTTCTCAGGCAGGAATCAGCACACAAGGAACTAATTAATGAGTGCAGGAGGAGAAAAAAAAAAAAAAGAAAGAAAAAAAAAAGAAGAATGTGCTGAATAGAGGCAAAATTGAGACTCACGCCCCTCATCCCACGGGCTGCCTGCTCAGTCCTCAAGATGAAGACAAAAGACATTCCAGCTCCTGACAAACAGCTTGAAGAGATGCTGGAGCATTCAGCAACCCCCAGGGTTGGGCATTTGTGTAAAGACACAGTTGGACAGTAAATGTGTGTGGTACAGTGCAGGTGGAGTGTCTTGGACTGAGGATCTGGGAATCAGGAGCATCAGGAATGTAGGAATCAGGAATTCTCCCTGGTCCTACATGCACATGATCCACGGCAGCCAAAGGCTGCATGAAGCATCCCATCAGTGCTCTTCTGGATTTCAGGAAGAGCTAAGCAGTGAGGCTGGAATAATCAGTTAATTCATTAAGGAAAGTCTATAAATTTAGTGGAAGCTGCACCCAGAGCTTCACTGTCAGCCAAATCACCCCATTCCAGCAGGCTGAGTCTCACCCCAGGCCTGGCAGACACCTCAAACCAAACCCACCAAACCCACTTAAAATGCTAGAGAGGAAAAAATTCCTGCCATTAAAAAGTTCCTTTGGATAAATCATAACCTTACAGGAACACTGTGCCTCAGTTTTCCCATCGACAAAGCAGGGTGACAGAAGTGCCATTCAACCAACTCCCAGCAGTGCTGTAAAGCACATTTGATTAACATTTATGAAGCCACCACACACGATTCTTAGAGGGGAATTGCTGCTGAAGAACTGTTATGATTGTTGCTTATTCCCCAGGTGCCTGAAAGAGGGAACTTGGCAGAATTCCAGAGGAAATATCCTTGTGAGCTCAGATAAGGGATGAGCCAACCTAACAGTGAGACTGTTGTTGCAGGGAAGATTCATTATAAACGCGAGGGTCTTAAATTGATCTAAGCTCAGAACCCAGGCAAGGCTCCAGGCAGCTTTGTCTGTCCCACAGAGTGCAAAATCGTGGAATGGTTTGGGTTGGAAGGGACCTTGAAAGGTCATTTGGTCACTTTATCACTCACACGGCTAAAACAAGCTGGGCTCTGCCAGAACAGCCCACACTGAGGGCAGCTCCTTAGGAGAGGCTCAGCTCCAGAACACCTTGGAATTCCCATCCCTGGGAGTGTCCCAGGCCAGGCTGGACGGGGCTTGGAGCAGCCTGGGACAGCGGAAGGTGTCCCTGCCATGGCCGGGGGTGGCACTGGATGGGTTTTGAGGTCCCTTCCAACCCAAACCAGCCTGAAAACGCCAAACTCACACCTTGTGCCGCCCTCCTGCCTTTATCCACTCCCATCGCCCCGAGGAGAAGCCGCAGCCCTTGGCAGGTTTTAAAGAACTGATGTGAGGATGCCCTGGCCGCTCATCCCTGCCCGTGTCCCCCATCCACGTCCCGGTAGCAACAGGTGCCGGCAGCCCGGGTTGTGGCTCTGTCGGCTCCCGGGGAGCGGGGAGAGGACACCGCACCAGGGAGGCAGCGCCGGGGGCTCCGGGTGATGCTGGGGCGGAGGGAGGCGGCTGCGACCCGGGGCCGGCGGGGCTCGGGGGTCCGGTCCCCCCAATTGTCCCCGGTCCCCCCGATTGTTCC
>VZRZ01007018.1:244169-267659 GCA_013398175.1 Climacteris rufus
AGCGCGGGGCCGGAGCCTCTCCCGCCGCTCTGAGCCCGGCACGGAGCGCAGGCGACACCGGCATCGCCTCTTCCAGGGGATTCGGCCACTTTGCGGAGCGCAGGGCCCGCCGGGCCGGAAGAATCGGATGCTTTAGCAGCGCCGCATCGCCGCGCCATGGGCACCGGGATGTGCTCCCGGAGGCAGAAGGGGCTCCTGCAGACCGCCTTCTGCCTGCTCGCCCTGGCGTGCCTGGGCTCCGCGGTTTTCCTCTACAACCACTTGCAGCAGAAGGTGCGGAACGCCGAAGCCCTGGCGCAGAAATACAAACAGCAGCAGGAAGCGCTGTCGGCGCAGCTCCAAGGTGAGTGACCCGCCCGGGCTGTGCCCGCCCTGCCCTTAGCCAAAATGCTGCCCCCGGGGCTCCGCTGCCCGGCCACAAGCGGGACCCTCGGGGATGCTCAGCCTGAGGCTTTGAGGAGCTCTGCCGGCTTCCTTCCCCCTCTGGCTGCCTGGAATCAGAGCAGCCCGGAGTCTCAATTTGCTGCTCGCACGGCAAAGCGGGGACGGAGCGCGTTGGGTCGGCGAGTTCGGCTGCGTCACGGCTGTTCCATTTCTTCTCCCTGTGGCTGGAAATCTCAACCTGTGTCATGCCAAGCGGTAAAAAGGCGGAGGGGACTCAGAGGGATGTGAGACGGGACTCACTCAGGTGTGGCTCCACTCTCTGTGCCCCGTGGAAGCGAGCGGAGAGGGAAGGGATGCTTTGCTAAAGTTTGTTGGCACTGCTGCCCCTTGCCTTTGCGAGGCACTAAACCCACCTCGTTCTCAAGAGGTTGATCCGGGACTGGAAAAGTCTCGCCAGCATGTTTGGGGCCGGTGGATGCTGCAGCACACAGCTCCCTAAAAACGGGGGAGGAAGAGGAGGAGGAGGAAGACGAATTGGCTTTTCTGATCCCACTGACCAGCACTTGGTTCCTCTGGCAAGAGCTGCCAGAGACCGGAAGGCAAACACAGAGTGTGTATTCCTCCTCCTCCCCCTTCCTCCCCTCGTTTGTCCTCCTTACATAAATGCCTGACTGTGGGAAAATGGGATTTTAGCCCACGGGGAGATCTCAGCGGGGAAGGCTGAGGACACACGTTACTCCAGCGCTGAACTCTTATCTCCTTTGTCTAGCCCATCATTCCAGCCTTACTGTGCCTGCCAAGTAAGGTTTCCAGCAGCTGTCACTGGATTTGGAGTCTCTAGAGGGATTTGCTGAGCTCCCCGTGGAGAGGTTTGGTGGGAATCCACTCGGGGTAGCCAGCACTTGGGTGTGTAATGCTGGAGTGCCCACAGAATGAACTGTATTTAGCCAAAATATTGTTCTACTCAGGGTCAAGATGTTAATTTAACCCCTTTTTTCCCCTATAAAGTCAGTTTAGATCACAGTGTTTATATGGGAGCTCTTCCTCAGCTAAAATCAGACACAGACTAAAATCAGGCTCCTGACCTCCCTGAACACATCCAGGGGTACTCCTACAGCCTGTGTTGCTGGGGAATTCTGCAGATCTGTGACTCAACATTTATGTCCTTTAGGGTTAAATCTTCCCTGGTGTTTTTGTGTGCAGTGTTGTGATGCAAATGTAGTATCCTGCAAGGGCTGCTTGTGCCCAGGGCCGTGTGTTTCTGTTTGTGGGCAGGCAGAGCAGAGTGTGGGGCGTGTGTTCCTCTCCAGGAAACAAAACCCAGTCAGCCTTGGGAATCGATCTGATGTGTGTTCAGGTTCAGTGCTGTTCTCTTGTGGTTTGGTTCCATTTTTCCTCACTCTGTGAGGCAGTCAGACACCTACAGCTCCTCGTGTGCTGCTCAGTCCCAGCCACAATTTCCAATTTCCACCTGAGCCTGGGCTGTGCAGAGGCCAGCAGGGCAGAAGTTAACCCACATTCCTTTCTGGTGTGTCAGCATCTCCTGCTCCTCTTGGAGAGAGGGGCTGGTTCTTCAGAGAAGGAGATGACAGTGGTAGCCTCAGGGAAGCCCAGTTTTGGGAACAACAGGCCAACAGCCGAGCCAAGTTTGCATTTTTTCTCCCCAAATACGTGTGAATGGCAGAGCTGAGCCTGTTGCTGGGATTTCTAACCCCCTGTCAGTCCTCCTGTTCCTAAATACAGTTGTTGCCATGGCTACCCTTTTTTATTTTGAGAAGACACTTAACTTGTCCAAGAGTTTTAACAAAGGCAAGGCTTCTTTCTGGGTTTGGCTGGTGGCAGAAGCCTGCAAGTGGCAGCTGGGAGTGATGCTGGTGGAAGCCGTGCAGTGCAGTGTGTTTGCCACATCTGGCCCTGCCTCTGCTGCTGTGGCTGCTCCCTGCAGTGCTCAGGGCTCAGACGAGGGGCTCTGTGCCTGCCCTGTGCTCACTTGTTGCCTGACTTTAATTTCTGCTTCTTCTGCATCTGTTGCTGTGTTTGCAGCAAGGCCCTGCGAGGGATTTCCTTGTTTCAACAGCTCCTCTGGCAGCAGGTGATGGTGCCCCAGAGCTGGATTCCAGCCTGGATTTAGACACTGACCACCCTCCATTCTCTCTTGTAAAAGCAAATTGTTAAAGACTTCTGGCTCCCTGGCCTCCAAAGCTGTGCAGTGCCAGCTTGGTCGGATGAGTTGTTGCTCTGTCCCACCACAGAGATGAGCAAAGGGTCATGGAATTATCGATTATCCTGAGCTGGAAGGGACCCACTGGGATCACCAAATTCCAACTCCTGGCCCTGAACAGCCCCAACAGCAGAGACACTGCTGTGTGCAGTGCTGACTCCCTGCTCTGTGTAAAGCTGAACCCACTTGCTCTGGGCTCTGGGGACCTGGAGGAATGGCAAGAGAGATGAAAACTTTCTTGTCTAGTCACTGGAGATTACTTCAGTTTATCTGACCTATAAAAAATGGCTCAAAAGAGCCAGATTTTGTGTTCTACAATTCTGAATAAACAGCCTGTGATACAGAGCTGTTCCTGAAGCCTCCTGTGCTCTGGGATGGTTGCATTAGGATCTGTGGCTGAGGATGTAAGCACAAACCTATGGCTACAGAAGCTTTTCTTTGCTGGTGGGAAGTTCTTATCACATCAAAGCCTTGCCCTCAGGAGCTCTTATCCATGAGATAAGACTGCAGGAAAGTCAGATGCTTCTGGCAGAACCATGAGTGGCCAGGGTTCCCAAATCCTTTGGGAAGTGGCTGATGTTCTCAAGGTGACAATTTCATTGAACAAGGCTTTCTAGCATGGAGTGAAGAAGCACCCAGGGCCCTTTGTGCTCAGGAAGCCCTCAGGGTGACACCTGAGAGTCTGTTGGGAAAAATGTTTCTAAAAATGAAGTTGTCACGGGGGAGACCCTGGGCCAGCTGCAGAGATGGGTTTGCTGCTTGGCAGGGCCTTCCTGCTGGAATGGTTTGAACAACGTGGTTCAGAGGAGTCTCAGTGGAGTGGCCCAGTCCAGGGGAGGCATCTTCATCACTGGGATGTCTGGGTGTTAACAGAGAGAAGGAAGGAGAGAGCCTGGCTGAGCTCAGGCACTGCCTCTTCCTGCTCCTTGAGGGAGGTCAGAAGTGTCAGAGGAATTTGCTGCTCCACTCTGACCTGAGTGGGGCTCAGGCTCCACAGATCCACTTGGAGTGAGAGCATGAGTAACCTGGGGCTCTTGGCTTGCCCAGATTCCAGCAAGGAATGGATTAGCACTGGTTTTGTGCATGCAAACACCACCCCACTTGCTTCCTTCTCCTGGTGTGATGGCACCAGAGGCCTTGGCTCTGGGCTGGGTTTCTTTTGTCACCTCTCCCCTCTCCACCACCCCTGTGCCAAGGGGATGAGGAGCCTGTTGGAGCTGAGTGTGGAGGCTCAGGGAGAGCTCTGGGCTGGAATTCACACTTCAGAGTGCATTAAAATCACCATCCATCAGGAGGCTTCTCTGGCACTTCCATTTGTCATGTGGCTGCTCAGCCCTCTCCGTTTTTCACTCCTGGGCAGGGCACAGGAGCTGTTTGGTGTGTGATGGGAGAGGGAGCTGCTTGGCTCAGGTTTCCTCAGTGGCCTGGGGGCCAGTCAGGGGCTGGGTTGTGGAAGGGGGAAAAAAATCTCTCCTGCACTGTGGGCCAGTCAGGGGCTGGGTTATGGAAGGGGAAAAAATGTGTGTCCTGATGCCTTTACAGAACAGGTGGCTCTGCCTTGAGCCTGGCAGGGATTTGGCCCACACAGACACATTTCAGCCACTAAAGCAGCTCTTGGGCATCACAGCTTGGGCTCCAAAGCAAAACCTGAGTGCAGGGTGAGACCCCAGGTGTGTTCTGTGGGAATAGCCGTGGTCTGCAGCCCAACTGCCCCCTCCCTGCTCCAGACAGGAGAATAAATATGTGGCTAAATGTATGTGGGGAGCAATTTTGGCTTTGTCTCACGCTGTGCCTCTGGCTGCTCCCACAGTGGTGTACGAGCACCGCTCCCGGCTGGAGAGGTCCCTGCAGAAGGAGAGGGGCGAGCACAAGAAGACAAAGGAAGGTGAGTCCCTTGCAGGGGTGGCTCAGCAGTGGCCAGGCTGTCCCCAGCTGTCCCCAGAGCCCTGTGGGGCTGTCCCTGAGTGGAATTTGGGAACAGTGATGTGCCCAGTGCCTGGGGGAGCTGGGATCTGTTCCCTCCCACTCCTACGTTTATCCTCAATCTGTGAGTAGCAGTCCCCTTGCCGTGGTGCTTGAACACTTCAAGTGGTGACTAAACCTGGCACTGGACCGTGCTTTTGTCTTGGAAAAGTGACAACTTTCTTCCAAAAGTAAGCTGAAGATGCTGAGCTCCACAAGTTCTGGATGGTGTCAGCATCACTGCCCTCCACGGCTCACGGACAGTGCAGACTGCCAGATCCTCAGAGCTGGTGCACACAAATAGACACAAAGAGAGAGATTGTAAGGCCATGAAATACAGCAGGAAGCAGAAAGCCAGCAGAGGAATCCATGTGCCTTCTAGCAGAGTGCTGGGCTTGGATGTCAGGCCCCTCTGCACCTGGTTGTTGCTGGCAGCTTAATAATTTGGGCTTTATCTTTAAAACTTAGTAGCTTGGGCTTTATCTTTAAAACTTAATAACTCAGCTTTTATCTTTAAAACTTAATAACTCGTGTTTTATCTTTAAAACTGGTGTGTGGAGGAACATCCCTGCTCCTCACTCCAACATGCTCCATGTTTCTGGATGCTGCTCCAGGTTTGGCTGCAGCTCTGGGGCTGCTTTGTTGAGGGAGAAGCTGTGTTTTTGTTCCTCCTTTAATTTATTTAGTGGGGACAGACTGAGAAAATGGAGCATCCTAATACACATCACCTTGTCATGGGACCTCCTCTTTTTAATAAGGTGGCACAGAGGAGATCAGCAGATGAGTTTGGGTCTCACAGAAACTTTGGTTGCTCTTTTCCAGACTCATCTCTCATTTCAGAGCAGCCCAAAAAGTTACTCAGCTTCCTTGACCTCAAACTGGAGCTGTTTGTGTGCTGAAGTAGGAAATCACCAGTGCACTTGCCTATGGAATGGGGCAGGAAGGACATTTGGGTGGACAGCTCTCCTGGAAAACCTTTCCAAGGGCATGGAGTGGTGTCCCAGCAGCATCTGCATTCCAGCTTATTGACTGGCAGCCTTTTGCTCAGCAAGGGGCTGAGTTCCTTCTTCCCTCCCCCCCCACCAAAATATAAACCAGATCCTTGTTACATTCCAGCTCATTAACTGTCTCTTCTTTTCTCCCTTTCCTAGATTTTTTAGTGTACAAGTTAGAAGCTCAGGAAGCTCTCAACAAGGAGAAGGTGGGTGTGGTTTATCCCAGGGTGTCCGTGTGAAATTGGGAAATGTTTTTCTGGTGCCACCAGGGTGGTGAGGCCACTGGAAGGCAGGGAAGGCTCCGTGTGTGCCTGGTACAGGCTGAACTTTGGCTGACTCCACTGCTCCAGGCTGGTGGTGTGCAAGGATTTCCTTCATCCCAGGGAAAGGCTGTGCAGTGCTCGAGCTGCTCTGCCTGTTCTCCCACCTGTGCCAGCCCAGGAGATGTTTCCCAGCCCCTGGTGTGGCAGGGAATTGCAGTGGGAAAGGGGAATTGCTGCTCCCTGGGACAGCAGAGTCCTGGGGAAGCTGAATGCAAGGCACACCACAGGGAATGTGGAGAAGAAAGGCCACGGTGGTGCTGGGGAAAGCACATCCGTTGTTTTCTGTCTCCAGGGATTGGCAGATGATTTTCACCAGCCTGTGGACTTCTCACTCAGCAGGGAAAAGGACTCTTCAGGGAGGGCTGGGAAGAAATGCATCCCTGGGATACAGTCTGTCACATTCACTTCAGTTCTAAGGCTGCTTTTATTCCTTTCCCAGAGCATCTGCTGAGGAGATGCTGGGGCAGGGGAATCACTTTTAGCCTGCTCCTCCGTGGGTGAATGTCAGCCTGTGACAGAAAAACTCAGGGATGAATATCTGAACTTTTAATGGTGGGCAGCTCCCTTGCAATTTGTGCTCGTTTGCTGGTGGCATTTCAGACTGATTCAGGGATTTATCATACAGGTTATACTGGGGGTTGCATGCTGCTTACTTTGCACTTCCATGGTGCTGCTTTCTTGCTTTAAAATGCTCAAGCACAGGTCCCAGGAGATGTTTGTAACCCTGCCTGTGCTGGGATAAACCCAGATCCCAGGAGATGTTTGTAACCCTGCCTGTGCTGGGATAAACCCAGATCCCAGGAGATATTTGTAACCTTGTCTATGCTGGGATAAACCCAGATCCCAGGAGATGTTTGTAACCCTGCCTGTGCTGGGATAAACCCAGATCCCAGGAGATATTTGTAACCTTGTCTATGCTGGGATAAACCCAGATCCCAGGAGATGTTTGTAACCCTGTCTATGCTGGGATAAACCCAGATCCCAGGAGATGTTTGTAACCCTGCCTGTGCTGAGATAAACCCAGATCCCAGATGTTTGTGACCCTGCCTGTGCTGGGATAAACCCAGATCCCAGATGTTTGTAACCCTGTCTATGCTGGGATAAACCCAGATCCCAGGAGATGTTTGTAACCCTGCCTGTGCTGGGATAAACCCAGATCCCAGGAGATGTTTGTAACCCTGTCTATGCTGGGATAAACCAGCTCCCAGATGTTTGTGACCCTTCCTGTGTTGGGACAAGCTGCAGCACGTCCCCTCTCAGGTGCCACTGCTGCCCTGGGGACAAAACTTTTGGGCACAGGGGGTGGTGGCCTCCTGGGGAGGAGATGATGGTGCTGGGGTGCAAAGTGGTGCCTTGGGGACACAGAGGAAGGATGTGACCCTTAGTGAGGCATGAGCAGAGCTGTTGGATCTTTCCAGGGATAAATCCCTCTCCAGTGCTGGGTTGTGCCAGCTGAGCTTAGCTTGGCTGCTGTGCCTGCTTACAGAGTTTGCTTCAGGCTCCCTCCATTGCCTAGTGATCCATTTTTTTGTGAAATGGTGCAGTTTCTGTGTGTGGGCGACAGTCTGAGCTCTGCTGCTTTCTCTGCCTCCCCCTCTGCTGCTGCCAGGAGAGCTCAGCCTGCAGGGAAGGGGTTCACTCTGCAAAGCTCCTCCAGCACCAGGCCTGGCCTAGATAAAGGGCTGAAGGTGGGGAAAGCTGCTGTAAATGGGAATTAAGCACACAATTAGTGAGCTGGTGGATGGGTTGGTTTGAAAAGGTTCTTTCCCTGCCTTGCATGGTCACCTGGGTGGGCTTGTCCCAGCCAAAGTGGGTGTGAAGGGGCAAATGGGGCTTGGGCAGGTGCTTGTGGGTGTTTTTCTCCTTGCCTTGGGTTTTTCTGGCATCTAATGGGCACTGTTGGATCTTTTTCTCTCCAGCAAGACTCCATGAACAGATATGGGGCCCTCAGTTCCCAGCACAAGATCCTGAAGGTAAGGGAGGTTTGTGTGCTGTGTGTTCAGGGATGCTCCTGGGCAGGAAAATCCTGGGCAGGACTGAGGGTTTCCTGCATGTTCATCCACATTCCTTCCTGCCTGCTCAGGTTCAGGGGAGTTCCCTGTTTGTTCTGTGTCAGGTTTCACCTACACCTCGTTTCAATGCAGCCTTTGTGCACTTTATCAGGCAGGGTTCTGCTGTTCAGCCTGTCCTTTGCTGGGTGTCTCAGTGTGAAAATGGGTGTATTCATTGTAGCCTGCCCTTTGGGCTCACACAACATATTCCAGTGCATGGAAGAGGCTCAGAGCAGGGCAGCTTACAGCATTTTATAGCATTTTATAGCATTTTGTAGCATTTTATAGCTTACCTGAAGCACATCTCGATGTTCAATTCTGCTTTTGTTAGGGCAGTGGAACTGGGGGCTGGTGTGGTGGTTTTTTAAACGTTTTTAGTTCAAGCCTTGGCACTGAAATGGTAATTTAGTTGTGGGATGGAGAAGGAGGGCTGGGTTCCAGCAGCCCTTAGCACCACTGGGCTGTGTTTCCTGAGCTGAGCTGGACCTCCAGCTGCCTGGCTTTTGGATTCAAACTGGGGGAAAAGGGAAGTACAGTTCTGTCTCTTGGGTATTCTCCAGCACTGTGGATTCTGGGAGAGCTTTGCAATAGCAACATTCCTCTTCATAGCAACTGCAGGCTGAGCAGAATGCTCTGCTTTGCTTCTCTCAAGGGGGCAGTCAGGGCTTTTCGTCCTGGCTCCCTTTCTCTTGCTTCCTTTTATTGGAGGGGGTGGGAAAAAAAAACCCATCTGTTTTTTTAAACTACATTTACAGCTGGTGAAAGACAAACCAGCCCTTGGCACTGGGGGAGATTTCAAACTCCCCAGCCTGAAAAAGCAGTTTTTAGCCTCGTTAGGAGGCTGGGGGGTAACATTTCTGTAACTGGAGCCAAGGAAAAAATTATTCCCACTGGGACTGGCTTCCTCAGGAGGAAAATTCCTGCTGGGAATATCACCTCAGAAGGGGACCTGCCATGCTGAGCAGAAGCAGCTAAACTGGAGGTCCCAAATATGACCAAAGGGTTCTGTGAAGCCACAGCAGCACATCTGGCTGTGCTGTTCCTGGCACTGCTGCCACCCTGGTCTGCACTGAACTCCTGGATGGCTGAGTGACATCTGGAGCTGGCACAGAGGGGCAGGGGGCTTGATTTGGTGCAAAAATAGCAGCTGGAGCTGCTGCCTGTGTCTGGATTCCTGCTGGGGCCAGGCTTTGTCTTACAAGTCCTTTCTTCCTCTTGAGTGGAGATGAAAATGCTTTGCTGCCATCACTCTGCAGGATCCAGCCTGGCATTCCCTGCAGCAGGGAGGGGGCTTCAGGCTAAGGAGCTCTGACAGGGACTTCCTGAAGCTGCTGGAACATGAAAAATGAGGTGTGTCCTTCCTTGGCTTGTGGGTTAAACATCCAAGTTACTGATTCCACTTTGCACAGAGCTGTCCACAAAGCTGCTTTGGAATCAGGGCAGAAAGAGCTGGGTTTGAGGTGCTGTGGTTGTCTCCTGATCATTCCCAAAGCTCTTGTTGGGACAGCAGAGGAAAGGTGGGATGGGAGAACTTGCTGCTTGGAATTCTTACAGCTGAGTGGCAGAATTCCTCATTTTTGGGAGATTAGCTGACTTGGGAATGATATTTGCAGTGTGAGGCACCCAGTGAATGCCATGGCAAGGTTTTAAGGGGAACATTCTCTTTCAGATGGCCATGAGAGGTTCCTGAGTTCCCCTGAGACTGACTGGGTCAGGAATGTTCTGCTTGCACATCATTAAATTGCTTCTCTGAAAAATAATCCCATGTGGGGTGTTCCAGACCTGCTGCCTGCAGCTCCTGCAGCATCTTTGGATTCCTCCTGGGGTTTGCACACCCTGGTCCCAAACACCCCAGGAAGCAGCAGAGAGCGGGGATGCTCTGTGTGCTCAGTGAGCAGCCAGCCCTGGGTGCTGTGGGTGACCCTGATCTCCCTCCCCAGCTTCTGCTGCTGTCAGAGGATGAACATTTCCTCTCTCCTTCCTGCCCCTGAGCAGTCTGGGGACACACATTATGCACATCACCTTGCAGGCTGAATATGGGACAGAAAATAATTGACCTGAGCTGATGAGGACTTAAAACTCCTTGAATTTCTGAAGAGCTTCTTGTTAAAATCAATCCTCCCTCGCTGAAGTTGTGTTTAGTATCAAAATGATTTTAGGGAAGTGGTTTCTCTGCAGTGCATTCTGCCAGGGGCTCTGATGAGAGCTCTAAGTACCTCATGCCTTTGAAAGGCAAAGCAAGAATCTTCTGTTCTCTTTATTTTCCCTCTGGATCTTGTGATCTGATTAACCTGACATCCTTGTGTCTCTTTGTGTTGTCTCTGGGACCCCTCCACCCCGACAGCCTTTTCCTCTGCACTGCCTGTATTTTTGGAGCACAGCTACATCTCTTTTAGTGGAGGACAGCTGCTTCAGGGGGAATGCCTGGGCCACAGACACTTTGTTTTCCTGGAGATAAATGAAATCATCTGTAGCATTTAGAGGTTTGGGGTTTAAAAAAAAAGAAAAAGATTTTTTTTTTTCCAGGAAGCCTGATGGAAATGACTGCCTGAGTCCTGAGGAGGGATTGTGTGGCAGGGGAGGGTTCACCTGAGAGCCAGTCAATCTGCATACATAATTGGTGTTGACAAACTGAGTGTGGAAGGAATCTCTCTGGGTTACCATGGGAACAAAAAAAAAAAAGAAAAAGGAGGTGAATTCTGGTTCAGCGGGTCTGAGCAAAAGGATGTTTCTGCGTGTTTTGTTCTTGGGCTCTGCAAGAGGGGAGGGCAGAAGAGAGCAGCTTTCAGCCCACTTTTATCTGGGGAATTCTTGGCCTGAGATAGTCTGGTGGTCTTGTGAGAGCCTTGTTAGCCTGGAATGTGATGCCTGTGGGCCCCGTGTTGCTGTGGGGAGTGTGGGCTCTGTCAGAGGATCCCTGCACCAGCTCTCCCTGCTCTTGCAGCAGCTCTCAGGGCTGGGAGAACAAATTGGGAAGCAAACCAAGCACAGGGAAAAAAACCTGAACATTCAGGTGTCCAATACCTGCAGGGAGATCATGGGAATTAAACCCTGCCCTGTTCCAAGGGGATTATTCCCACCCTGCAGTGAGCAAACTGCCCTTGCAGGTGATGTCCTTCAGAGGTCTGGCAGCTCTGGGAAGGCCCTGGGATTTGTGTTCCACGTTTGGTTTGATGGCAGCAAATGGTCTGCACTGCCATGGCTTTGGGCAGGGAGCAGCTCTGGGCTCTCCATCTCCTCCAGGAAGGGCCTTGCCACCACATCCTGCTTCCAAGGAGAGCCCCAAAACCTCTTCCCAGAGTGGAGTTCAATTGAATTGCACAGCTCCCCCTTGGACCACTGAGCACAGAGAATATTTCATTGTACCTGGGATTTCTGGCTGCTTCACTGAAAGAACAAACACCTCTCCTGCCCCCTCAAGCAACTCATTACACAGCCACGCTCTAAAATACCTCAATTACTCTCTTTGTACTGACTCTGGCGCTTCTTTCCCTCTCCAGAACCAGCACGATGATGTGAAGAAGCAGCTGCTGGAGCTGCAGCTGCAGCACAACAGCCTGAAACTGGAGCAGCGCAAGGCCCTGGAGAGCCACAGCCAGAAGTTGGCCCAGCTGCAGCAGCAGAAGGACACGGAGGTCACCAACTTGCAGGGTGAGGGTGATGGAGAGCTGAGAAAACCCCAGGCACAGCAAGGACTGAAGGCCTGGGATCAGGAAAAGTTCCTCTGCAGGCCCCCAAAAAATCTGCAGGCACCTTGGGGATGGTTTGGTGTGGAATGTGCAGTGCCCTGGCCTGGGCTGGAGCATTGTGGTGCTGCAGGAACAAATCCTGCAAACCCTGACGTTAAAGCTTGGGAGCAAAATGAAACATATTTGCTGTAATTAATGGTGATGGTCTATAAAATGCATTTAATAGTGCAAGTGTTGTAGACAAGGCTGATCCCTTTCATTCCCAAAGAGTGGTTGCTGTTCAGTCTGCTGTTTAATTACATTGTGGGGATTTTAAGGTTTGCATCTGTTCTTAACTTTATTAGGTCTGGAAGATCAAAATCTGCTCATGTGTGTTTGGTTTTTTTTAACTCTGCTCAACAAACTCAGTGTAGCATTCCTGGGTTAGAAAGGGGGAAATTGAGGACAAATAGATGAAACCTAAATATTTGATTGTCTCTCTTCCTGAAATACACATTGTTGGAGTGGAGTTTTTATCTCTCACTGAGTATTCCATTCTCAGTTTAAAGTTACCCTTCAAGGCAAGAGCACAGCACCCAATCTCAGTGGCAAAATATCCTGTGCCAAGGCTGAATATAAAGAAGAGAAACACCCTGTAATCAGAAATATCTGTAATTTGGAGCCTTGTGTGCCATTCAGCCCATTGCAGTGACCATCCAGTGATGGAGAAATTGCCATCCCAGCCCCCAGTGCAGCTGTGTGTGCAGAGACAGCCCAGTGCACGCTGTCCTGGTGATGTTCTGAGAGACTCAGGATCTAAAATAAGGCTGACATTTTGTGACACAGCCTTTCTCTCACACTGGAGGGCCCATAATGACATCCAAGGCAGTGAGACATCAGCACATCCTCTCTGAAGTGCTCAGGAGTGTGCTTGAAAAAGCCCAACCTGGAGGCTGCAAGGCACAACTGTTCCTTAAATGCACAGGAATAAACATGCCTGAGGACAGAGCTGTGCCATGATTATTTTCTCTGAGTGGGTTTTGGTTTTTTGTTTTTTTTTTTTGGTTTGTACCATCAAGAGGCAGCTTCTGTGTGCAGGAGGAGGGAACCTGTGGGTTCAGGAGACCTGGCAGAGCCCTCTTGGAGTTCTTCCTTCCCCTTCCAGTTCCCACAGGAAGGGCCAGTGACTCCCTGCTCCCCCTGCTCTTCATCTGCAAGGGGGAAGGGAAATAAAAAAATCCAATTATTGATTCCTGTAGTAAACACAGCAAAAGCCTGACCTGAGAGCAAAAACTCTGGAGAGAAAGAATTCCTGGGAGAGCTGGAAGGAATGATGAGCAGCTTTGTTTGTAATTCCTGGGCTTGGAGAGATCTGTGAGGTCAGGAGGAGTTTGTGGTGAGGAAGGGAGATGCTGCACTTGCAAAAATAACTCTTTTCAGCAAATTTCTTCTTCTCCTGCAGACACAGTGTTTAAACTGAGAGAAGAGAGCAAGCTCCTCAGGAAGGCCCACCAAGAGGTTCACTCTCAGCTCCTCAATGCCCAGGTAACCCACTGGGGTCTGCAGTCACATCAAATATTCTCTAAATAATAAACCTTGTTGTCAGCTGCCCAGAACAGTGGGGTGGGTGTGGGTAGTGTAGATCCATCCTGTGCAGGTAAAATCCTCCAGCCTGGAATGTGTCCCAGCAGCTGGAAATACAGGTGTGCTGCACAAATCCCTGAATTCCCAACCCTGGAATGCCTCCTGTCACCTCCCCACATCCCAAATACTTCCAAATGGTGTTGAATTGATGGGTACAAGTTTTGCATCCACCTGGTTTGCTCTGACTGGGAGTTTCCTACGAGTTCCTATCTCCTTTTTCTCGTTCCTTTTATTTTAGCTTTGCTGAGGGGTTTTGTTGGGGTTTGTTTTGTTTTTAATGTTCATTTTAAAGTCACATCGCAGGGGGAAGAACTGAAATCAACAGAGCCTGCTCAGGAATTAATATCCTGCTAAATTTTGCTGTTTGGAAGCTTTCCTACTCTGCCCAATCCCTAATTTGGTCCATTTCCAGGTACCCTGGCAAGCACATGAAAAGGTCTCCCCCCTCAATTTCCTATAAATAACCAGAGTGGAAATGAGGAGCTTTTCCTGAGAGCCTTTTTCAAGCCCTACTTTTCAGGGTCAGATCTGAAAGAAAGGAGCTGCAGGAGAGAGAGAGAAGTGTTGCATTTGCTTACCAGTCCAGGAGAATCGATTTTCCTTTGTCTTGCAAAGTAAATTGGATTGTCAAGTAGGATTATGCCAATTATTGTCAGCCCTGCTGGGATGAGCACATCCAGGGAGAAATGCCTGCACTGGCAGGAAATCAGTTGACCTGAAGGTACAGGAGGAGAGGGAGGCATAACTCAGAGCCCAGGATACAATTCCTATGCCAAGGCAGGAGTTAATCAATGGCTCATGCACTGAACAGCCTCAGGGAAAGAATCAGTGCACCAGCTCAGCACTTCCAGGGTAAAAGTGTGCAATAAAATAAGAGGCAAGACTGGCAAAAGGGGAATGCAGAATGTCCATGAAATCTGGAGGCTTTGCCATTGATGGCTGTGGATTTTCTCCAACCTTTCATACACATAAAACACATCTCCTCTTTAAAGTATCTGCTTTATGTGTCTGTGCCAAACAAATGGCCACAGGGAGTGGCTGTTCCCAGCAGGGAGATGCTTAACCCTCTGTGAGCTTTCTCCATATCCTTCTCATCCCCTCAGGCCCAGATGGAAGAGTTCAGGCAGCTCAAGGAAGCTCTCCAGAAGATGCCAGGCTTGAGAGGAGGAGGAGGAGGAGGAGGAGGAGGAGGAGCTGGGAGGCAGCAGCCCATGGTGCCAGCCAGCAGCCAGCTGCAGCCAGGCAGGCAGAAGGTGTGGTATTCCCAGGAAACCCAGGGAGCAGCGTTCTGCTGGGCTCCTGAAGCTCTCAAGGAACAAGCCCAGCTCCCTCCAGCTCAGAGTTTGTCCTTTTTTCCCTGCAGGCTTTCCCAGCCAGCCAGGAGAACCGGCAGGCTGGGAGCTCCCTGCCCACGGTGCCCAGGGCTCAGCAGCCGCTGGCACTGAGCTCCTACAGCCAGGATGGGCTGAGGCCACAGCCCAACGTGCCCCTGAGCCAGCCAGCCCCTGCACACGATGCCAACTCTCTGCCAGAGGCTGTGCCAGCCTGGCCAGCGGGGCACGGGGACGGCCACGTGGTGAGGTTCACCCGGACCATGAACAGCCTGCCCAACAGAAACCCAGTACGTTCTGCACCCTTCTGCTGGGTTCACTGGGCTTTGCTGGTGAAGCTCAGAGCTCTGGTGTTGGTGATGCTGTGCTGGTCTCAGGTTTAACACGCTGAGGAGTTGGTGGTTTCACGGCCAGGCTCGGGGAGTGGGTTCTTCTGCCAGGTCTGCAAAGAGGGAAACACCAAAGCAGCACCCCCTGCCTGCTGGGGTGATGGAGAGGGAGTTATGGGCAGCAGATCTCTAAAAAAAGACAGTAATTGCAGTGTGGCTGGGCTATAATTACAGTAATGTCAGTGTGGGGGGGTTTTTAGAGGTGGTTTTGTTGTTCCTCTTTCGTGGAGATTCACTCAAGACAGGCTTGGGTCACAGAAGTTCTAAATTCTTCCTTTTTGGCTGTATTAAAGAAGGAGTCTCCTGCTGCAGGGTGGACAGGACTGTAGATTTGTTCTGGAGCACTTCTGAATCTCTGTTGTTTGATAAAGGATTTTCTGGCCCATAAAGCTGCCCAGATTTGGGGCTGTTGATATCCCTGTGTGCCTTCTGTGCAGGACGTGAGGATGGTGATGCGCATCCAGGTGCACAGCCACGAGGAAAGCCAGGCTCCTGGGCTGTCCCTGCCTGACCCAAGACAACCCTCTCCAGCAGAAAAAGCTCCCATGCTGGACAGCCACCACCCAGCAGGGAACAGAGAGGTGCAAATGCAAAGGTTGGTGACACAAAGCTCCTCCTGCTCTCAGCGTTTGGGCTGGAGGCACCAAGCAGGCACACCCTGCTCTCTCTCTCTTCTTGGGTTTGTTGTGGGTCTGCTTGAAAAAGGTTGAAGGAACAGCCTTTCTTTGGTGTGGAAGTGGTGTTGGTGTAGTTCTGGGAGTCTGGTCAGGGAGCAGGATCCAGTGGATGCTGTGCAGGCACAGGGGAAGGCGTTTATTGTCTCAGCAGCACTTGCAGGAGACGGGTCTGTTTTGGAAAAGGAAGAAAATGTCTCTCTGTGGCTGCAATTCATCAAAGTCTGGCCATAATCCAAGAAATGACTCTGAAAATAGTGCTTCCTCCTTAAACTTACTTATCCCCTGTGTGTGTCCAGGTCTATTCAGCTTATTGGAGCAAACAGGATTTAATTTCTGTTATATCTGTAGAGGAAACTTCTGGATTTCATTCTAGACTCAGCCTCATCCTGCCTTTTCTTCTCTTCTATTTTTGTCTGTTCACTTAACCTGTGACCTTTCCAGGGCAGAGACTGTGCTCTGCTTATTTCTTTCAATGGCCCTGTCCTCCCCAAAGTGCTGTGATAAAAAACATCTGCAGGGACACAGGAGTAACAGCTCAGGGGATGTTCTTTGTGCCAGGCAGGGACTGAGGGTGAGATTGTGGTGGCAGAATGGCCTTTCCTCAGCCCCACAGAGCCCAGCCACGTTACTGCCACTATGTGAGGCAGCACATGCAAATATTGATTTGTTTGGCAAGGCATTTTGGCCAGGCCAGGGATCCTGGTGTGCCTGGTGTGCTTTGCTTTTGCTGGATGTGTCACCAAGGAGTGACAGAAAGCTGGAGGTTGTTGTTTGCACTGCCTGGGGTCTGTGATAAGGAGCACATAACCCAGCCTGGTCAGTGCCAAGAGCAACCCAGAGCACAAAGGGGCCACACATCCAGGAACTGCTGCCCTGGGTGCCTCTCACCAGAGGGTTCCAGATGAGTTCTTCATGGCCAACTTGCATTTTGATGATTTTATAATGGGGAAATCTCAGCTGAGGGCTGGGCTGTGATTTTGCTCACTGAAGGGTTTGTGTGCTGGCTTAAAAAGCTGCTGAAGCTAAGGCCACTTGTCCTTTCTCAGCAGTCAAAAATGTATTAAATAAACTTTTAAATCTCGTGTAGAGGACAGGCTAGAGCAAAGTCATCCTGCTTGGAAGTGCTGTAACTTACTGGGGTTAGAAAGTTTTGCTTCACTTATTTCTCAAAGTGCCTGTCACTGGGATTTCATCCCTTCCTTTGCCCTTCTTGGCTTCTGAAGCTGTCTCTGAGTAAGGACACTCAGATATTTGGGAAGCAGGGAGACAGCCCTGCCTTCTGGGCTTTCCCAGGGCTTCACTCAGATGAAGATATTCTTCAGATATCTCAGATATTCTTCAGAATCTCAGATGAATAGCTTCATATGAAGATATTCTTCAGATATCTCAGATATTCTTCAGAATCTCAGATGAATAACTTCATATGAAGATATTCTTCAGATATCTCAGATATTCTTCAGAATCTCAGATGAATAACTTCATATGAAGATATTCCCTTTTCCCAGTTTGTTCCCATGCAGTGGGACAGTGGCACACCCAGCTCTGCTGCTGGCCAGGCACCCACTGAGCTGTGCTTTGGCATCCAGGAAAGATGTGCTGCCTTTGGCACGTGCCTGGATTTAAATTTGTCCCTCTGAGGCATTTCTGGCAGATGTAGATGTTGGAGCAGCCACCAGGAGAAGCTGTCTGAGGTGCAGAGGAAGGAATTCCTGGCCCTGGCTGCCTGGAAGGGGTCCCTGCACTCTCACAGAGAGAGCTGTGGATGAATAATTGATTTTTCAGGTTGCTAGATGGATGCAAACATTTGAGGGGTGGTGGTGGGAAAAGCAGTAAATCACATTGGGACGCGGCTTTCCTCACTGAATGAACAAATGAAACATCTTTCCCCATGTTCACCTCAAAAAAAAAAAAAAAAGAAACAATGTGTGAATGTTCCCTTTCAGTTAATTCTGTTTTCAGTGGGTTTGCACAAGGGCAGATGCATCCTGTAGAAATGTTTTATATTTTATAAAGAGATGCTGGTTAAAATATCCATCCCAATTGTAAAGCTTTGTATTGCAGCTCTTCTCTTTGTTTTGAAAAGTTTTTTCCTCCTTGTAGGCCAAAATTCTGCAGTTTAATAGAATCTTCATTTTCACTTCAGCTGGAACAATAAAGAGGATTTGTGGTTTTGGTATTTTTAAACCCTTGGATGTGTGTGTTTGGGTATGTGTGAGGCATGAGTAAGGCTGTTTAAAACTGGAGTTTACAGCTATGTGCATGTCATTGTCATATGAATAATATTAAGGGAGTTCTACAATAAATTGTGTTTATAAAGCTTAACTCCCTTTGCACTGTGGCATATTAAGTGTTCTGTTTCAAGCAGATATCACGGTAATTAAGACAACCTGCTAGTTTTGACAAAAAAAAGTTAAATCAGGACCAACTTCTGCATGTGTTGAGTATTTTTTCTCTCTGCTTGCCACGATGGAAGAGCTTTGTGGAATCTCTCTGGCCGTGCTGAGGCAGGGCGTTCTGTTTGGTTGCAGCTGGAAGGACATTGTCAGCAAGGTGAACGCCCAGCAGGATGAGGAACAAGGCCGTGGTTACCCCCAAAACCTTCCCTTTGCCCCCAGACCCGGGCAGGAGGGGCAGAGGGGCAGCCCCCAGCCCCCCAGCCCCAGGAGAGGGGCACAGCAGCGCCCGGAGCAGGGAGGGCAGAAGGAGAGGGCGGATGAGGAGGAGCTGCAGATGGGTATGGAATGGTTTTCTTCATTTTCCTGCATTTCCCAGGGCACTGAGTGCCTCGGGCAGCTGGGGCAAAGCCCTGCCTGGCACTGGGGGCAGTGGCTCTGGGGTGATTGTCCCTGTCCCTCTCAGATGCAGGAGTGATCGAGAGGGAGGAGAACCTGCGCTCGCAGAAAGAGGCCGTGGTCCAGGAGCCCCTGGTGAGTAACCACAGCATCAGAAAACCGCTCCATGGTTTGGAAGGGACCTTAAAGATCATCTCATCCCACACCCTGCCATGGACAGGGACATCTACAAGTCCAGCTTGCTCCAGGTCCCATCCAACCTGGCCTTGAAACGTGGTGGTGCCGTGTGGCAGCTGGATGCAACTCTGGCTCAGAATAAGAATCCAAAAATCAGTAATTACCCAGAAGTTTCTATAATGTGCAGCTCCAAATTCCCTGGATCTGGAGGAATTCAGAGGGATAACAAAGACTGGTTTGGGTTTTTCTAACCAACACTAACAGGCTTGGAGAGCTGAACCAAGTGCTCCAGGCCGGCACTCCTGCTTGCTGGGGAAGGCATCGAGCTTTCTGCCTCCCAGAATATCCTGCCAGGTATTCACAAGAGGCTTTTTTTTTTGTCCAGATGCCAGATGATGCTGCAGATCCTGCCCAGGATCCCAACAACCAAGGGGAGGATGAGTTTGAGGAGGCTGAGCTGGAGAGACCTGACTTTGAAGAGAAGGTGGGAGGCTCGGAGAAGTTCAAGGAGCCCAGTGTTAAAGAAGAGTCAAAGGAGAAGCCAGCCAAGGTGACTGACATGAGGGCAACCACTGGGGCCAGGGAGGGCTCCCCAGCTGTGGATAAGGGGGCAGAGAGCTTAAGGGCTCAAAGGAAAACATTCTATTCCTGGATGGATCCATAATCCCACTGCAAGGACGTGGCAGGCAGGAGAAAGCCCTGAGTGAGAAGTGACAGGTTGGGCACAACCAGAGCTTGCTCTGGCCCCGTCCTCTCTGCTTGCTGAAGTCACCCCTGGCATTTGCAACAGCTGCACAGCTGGAGAGATGTGGAACAGGGCATGGCTCACTCCCAGTTCCTGCAGAGGGGCTGTGGCTTTTCCTGCACTTGGGACCAAAAGCAGAGACAATAATGAGTCTCTGCCTGGGTTCTGGGCAGTGCAGCCCTGTCTGAGGCTCCTGGCAGCAGTGACAACACATGAGAGCTCTGCCTCCTTGTTTGCCTCCTTGCAGATGGAATCCATTTATTTCACCAAGTGTTTCTTGCTGCCTGCAGCCAGCCTCTGCATCAGGGAAATGTTCGTTTGTTTTGACAAGCAGCTGAATGTTGCTTGTTTTAAAAAAGGAGTGTTTTATCTGCCAGGCTCTAAAATCATGATTAATAGTGGGATTAAGAAAGAAAAAAAAGAGAAATCCAGGCCAATGAAAGCAAACAAGAGAGAGATGCTGGCACCAGCAGAGCAACACCTCCTTGAGATTGGTGCAAATGTGGAAAGAATTAGGGACATAAATACCTGGCTTTCAGATCTGGCTGTGTTCCCTAAAGCTCTACCCTAAAAGACTCAGAGATGCCCTGAGTCTTGGGGCTTGAGGTAACAGCCCTGGGGCCCTCCTGCTGCAGGAGAAACCTCCCTTTCCAGGTGGAAGGAGCTGCCAGCAGGTGGGAAAAGAGCCTGGATGGAGAAAGGAAATGGAGTTTGGGTTGCTCTGATGCAGGGAGCTGTGTCCCTGGCAGGGAATGGGAGCAGCCTGGGGCATTCTTAACCCTGTCTGGCTGTGTTTGCAGGATGCTGGCAGACCTGCCAAGCCCAGGGAGGACCCAATGGATGACTATCAAGAAGATCAGGAGCAAGAAATTGTACGACACCAAGGTTCTTCCTCTTTCCCTCTCTGGTGTGGTGGTCACCTGGGTGTGTTGGTAGCCAGGAGCTGGGGAGGACTCAGCTTTCAGGGAGCCAGATGTGAGCACTGACTCCAGGTCTGCCTCTGCCTGCTCACTGAGCTCTCCAGAACAAACTTGGAGCCCACTGCTCCCTTTTTCAGGTGTTCAGAGTATCCTCTGTGCTCTGTTTCCCCTCCTCACTTCTGTCTGCAGCCATCTGCAGCAGCTGAGCTCTGGGATGCTTCCCAAACAGCAACAGGGAGCAATTCCAGGCTGTGCCAGTGCAGCAGGGCAAGATCAATACGTGTTTCTCCAAGCATGAGCTAGAGAGGATCACCCTGGTGCCTTCTGGCTCACAGAGACAGAAATGAAAGATCCTCTTCCAATGTCATTCCTTCTCTCCCTGCCCTTTGTGAGTGGCTGCTCTGAGATTTTTTCTGCAGTTCCACCATGACTGCTGAGGAGTTGAAGGTTTGGGCTGCCCTGTGGGAATGAAGAGAGTGGGGAAATAAGGGGTGGGCAGAGCAGAGTTGGTGTCAGGTCTCCTTCCCCTGTGTGTATCCAGCCTCTTGTAGGTGTCTACACTGGACAGCTGGACCAAAAACCATCCTTGGAGGCTGTGCTGGCTCTGCATGTCATGGGAGGGGTTTGTGACACAATTTTAGATGTCCATGTAGGATATCTGCTACTGATACCTGCTCCTCAGATCTGCCTCTCAGAGCTGCTCCTCGTGCAGCACTGGCAAGAGGCTGAAATGTTAAAGTTGCATTGCAATGCCAGGATATTAAATGTGCTTAGAACACCCTGGCTGCTCATGGCAACACCTCTTGGCTTGCCAGTGACACCTAAAGGTCCTTGGCAGAGGTGGATTCTTGCCTGTTTTCCCAGGTTTGCAGAGCTGGGCTGGTACAGTAGAGCAGCTGTCCTGGGAGCAGCACTGTGTGCTGTTAGGGAGGCTCTCCTCTGCCAGGCCTTGCTGATTTTCCCTTCCTGGCTGTTCCCTCTGCCCCCAGGAGGATCATGGAGGGGAGGTGGATGACAACGATGACCTGGAGCTTGTCCAAGAGCGGAAGGACCGTGCAGGAGTGCAGGGAGCTGCTGGCAAGAAGGATGACTACTTCTGAAAGCTGCTGAAGGAAAATGGGATGCTCTAGCAAGGAGGGGAGGGGGACTCCTCCTGGGAACTGGCTCCTGGATTAAACACTGCCCAGAACAAAGGCAGGAGGAGGTGACTCTCTGCAGGCCCTTGCAGGGGGTTTGCAGATGACAATTCCATCCTGGTGTGGAGCCACTGCTGCCTCTTGGGCCAACAGCTCTCCGACTGGGAATGAATTTATCCTGCTGCTTTTCTTAGAAGCACTTTTTGATTTACTGTGTTCTTCACCCTCTCGTTTTCCATATCCCCTCTGAAGCTGGAGAGGCTTTATTTTGGTGGCTTTTGGGGGCTTTTTTACCCCCCTGGGCAGCGGAGGGGTGCCTGAGCTGGTCCCTGGACTCACTCGACTGATTGCTAATACAAAGGAATCTGTCTTCATAAACCATTCTGCTCAGTAGTGTTTCTTTCACCCTTTTCACACCCTCTGCTCCCCTCTGAGTCAGGTGGGGAGGGAACCAGAGGAAGTTTCCCGCTGTAAGAGCAAAATCCACGGCCAGCAGTGCGTTTGTGTGTGTGTGGATGTGAACAACTGGAGCCCTTCCTGGTGCAGAGACCCTCGCAGAGCCTTGGAGTAAAACCCTGTAGAGTTCTCCTTTCCTTGGCTTTGTCCTGCTTGGAGTCTCCCCATGGGATGCTTGAGTCTTGGCCTGACATTGCTGCTGCACCCTGGGCTCCTGGAGGTGTGAGCTAAGACAGGCTCTTCCTCCTGGGGACAGGGACAGCCACTCAAAAAACAGGAAAGAAGGAATATTTGCAGCCCAACTAATGCAATTCCAGCCCTGTTTGGCTTATTTCCAGTCTCCCAGCCTTTGACAGGGAGCTAAGATGAATTTTGCTCCTTCTAGACAGGTTTTAATTGGCAAGTGGGGTATTTCTGTGTTGATGCAGTGAACTGAAACCTGTGGTACTTTGCTCGGTCTCCAAAAGACATCTCACCTGAGCTCAGGTGGAAAGAAGGAACAGGCAGCTGGAGTCCTGGAATTTAAAATGAAAGGAGAATGGGCTTAATTATGATATCTCAAAGCCCAGGTCCTGCCTTGGTGATATGAACAGGGCAGAGCTGTCACACTCCCTGCCTTGTGCCAGACCCCTCTGTCTGAGCTTCTCCTGCTTCCTCATCACCAAACTGGAAATCCCAGACTTTGGGACCCCATTCATCAAGCACAGCTTGTGGCTGAATGTCAGCACCTGCTAAAAGATCAGAGGATCTTTGTTCTTTATTTTAATTAGTTGAGCTTTTTTTAATCCCTTGCTTGTGGCATATTTTGTAAGCACTTTTAGACACTTGGGAAAACAATGCTTATTTCCCAATAAGCTCAGTCTTTTTCATTCTGACAGCATTGATTTTTTGTTCCTTCCACTGATTGTAATGGAGCTTGAAATTTAAATTTCATAGGGATTTTTGTTCTTTGTTTTTATTCTGCTTGTGTTTCTTACCAGCACGAAGAGCTGTTCAAGTCCAGTTCTGGGGTAGAGTGGAGCACTCAGAATAAGCAAAAGTGCCAGAATATAGAAAATTATCTATCAGCCAAGTGCCAGAGCTGCTCATGTAGCCCAGTAAGGAGTTCCCTACAAAACTATAGTGGAGTTTAAGGTGTCCAGAATGCCCTGAGATGGTTAATGCTGCATTAGTGCTCTCTGCTGCCAGCCCTGCTGGGTGATGCAAGGCTGCTCCTCCAGAGCCCGCTTTAAATAGCTCAGTCAGGGCAGATCAGCTGCAATTGTGGGTTCAGAGCATCCTGCTCAGAGTTCCCACTGGGCTGGGGAGATGCCACAGTTCCCCAGGTCGGAGCAGCAGCCCTGAGCACCCAGCCCATGGTCCCCATGGAGCTGCAATTGTGGGTTCAGAGCATCCTGCTCAGAGTTCCCACTGGGCTGGGGAGATGCCACAGTTCCCCAGGTCGGAGCAGCAGCCCTGAGCACCCAGCCCATGGTCCCAGTGCCAAAGCCCTGTGGCCAGGCTGCCCCAGCTGTGGGAGCACAGCTCTCCCTGCAGCTCTCCCTGCAGCTCTCCCTGCAGCTCTCCCTGCAGCTCTCCCTGCAGCTCTCCCTGCAGCTCTCCCTGCAGCTCTCCCTGCA
>VZRZ01007018.1:279300-303789 GCA_013398175.1 Climacteris rufus
GGCCCGTGTCTTGGCGAGCGGAGACTTCAATATTCCATTTTTTTTTCCTTTTTTTTCCTCCCCTTTTAAAATTTTCTGTAACGCATCGGAAAAGGGTTCAGCAGGGAAACCGGAAAGGGACTCTTCGTCAGGAGCTGAGTGATAGGACAAGGAATAATGGGTACAGACTGAAAAAGGGGCAATTTAGAATAGATGGTAGTTACAAATGTTTTATTGTGGTTAAAAGGGCGGTGATACACCGGCACATCCTTGGAACTGTCCCAGGCCAGGTTGGACGGGGCTTGGAGCAACCTGGGACAGAGGAAGGTGTCCCTGCCCATGGGTTGGGTTTTAAGGTCCCTTCCAACCCCTCCACATTCTGGGTTTTTTGAAGACTGGAACCACTCTGTGCCCTGACAGGGAGCCCTTTCCTCTCGCAGGAGAACCAGGCCACGGGTTGGGTTTAGAATGTTAAATGTCTCTCAGATTATAAGCGTTAATCTGTTTAGCACTCCGAGTGTTCTCAGCTTGGCTGAAAAGGCGAGATGGGAGGCTGGGGACAGACTGATGGACGGGAGAGACCTGATCTTCCTCAAACCGTGTCCTTAAATCTTCCCTTGGCACTGCAGAAGCTTGATCTTACGGGGTTTATTTCATTAAAATCACGCAAAGAAACAGTCACGTTAGAAATACACTTTGCAAGCTGAAGAAGTGCGTGAGTTAAGTGCTACGTGTAAATAAAAATAAAAACCTTGGAAGGAATAAATAATAGAAGCATCTGGTGTGGCAGCCATCTTACTGTGACAGCATTTCCTGCTGTTCGTGCTTGAACTTGGCATCGGATGTTACCTGTGACAGCTCTGTGAAAACAGGCTGCTGTTTTTCCTCTAATAGTGCTGGAACTGAGTGCTAATTGAAACCTGAGTGTTAAGGACAAAGTTAAATTTACTTCTCAGTTCTGGCCTTTTCCTTCCCCTGTGTTTTTGCAGAAGAAATAAAATCACTTCCGGTGTGACTGGTGTTTGGTAAATGTGGCAGGGATGGATTTTTAAGCCTCTTCTCCCTTAAGATTTTAATTTAAAAGTAACAAGATGATACTTAGAAAACGTTTGCTTTTATTAACAGCCTTAGTAATTGCAGCAACAGTAGCATAAATGGCAGAACAGAACAGCTGATGCTGCTCTAAAGAAATAAGAATAAACTTCAGGGAAATGTCTGTGTTGGCTCAAAGCCAGTTTGCCTCCCCAGTTCAGGGCAGTGTCTTGCTCTGTGTGCACTGCAGTTGGGAAGAACACATGATTAAAAGAGGAAGAAGAGTAAGGAAGAAACTGAGGAATTACAAAAGTTGAAGGTATTTTGTTAGTGCACAACAAGATGTTAAAGAATACAATTTCTGTGTTCAGTGACTGCTGGAAAACAAGGCTGGGGTCCAGCATTCAGCGTGTGCTTGTGTATTTTGTAATTAACCAGGTTTTAAACACTTTGTTCTAATTTTCCAGCAGAAATCAGACTGAAGGTCTGTCTGAAGTCTGTTGCTAGAGTAAGAGCCATCACCACAGGGCTGTGTTGAGCCATGGAAGCAGAGGGAAGCAGGAGGAGCAGTAAGGACTGTGCAGAAAGACACGACCCTTCCTTTAAAGCTGGCAGGCTGGATGTCTGTAAGCCTCCCCAGGTCAAACCTTACTCATCCTGCATTATTTGCTTTTACAGCTCTGACGTGCAGGCTGGGCTGGGCTGGGCTGAGAAGCAGAACAGGCCTTGCTGCTGTGTGAGCACTGCACAGCAACAACAAACACAGCCCAGTGTTGCCAACACAAATCCACGGCCTCCTACCAGCTGCTGGGACAAAAATTAACTACCAGCCAAAACCAGAACATTCTATAGGTGGTTTATCTTTTATTTTTTGCCATAGGGTGTGCAGACTTAGGCCATGGTTCTCCCTCAGACAGAGGAGGAAGGCAGAAGGAGAAATCTTCTCTTGCAGCCCAACTTTAAGCAGCAACTTCCACATTTCCTGTTTGTCTATATTTGGTTGGTAATACCCTGGTGGCCTTGAAAGGAAGTTACTGAGTTCAAGTTCTCTGTTCCTACTGGTGATGAAAACCTGTAGAATGCTGATACACACTTAAACCACATATTCCTTGTTTTAGGAAACTGTTGGGAAATTAGGAGTGTGAACATGAGATATCTTAGTGGCAGAGAAATTCAAATATTGCAACCCCAACAGCTGAAACTCTAAATTTGATGCTAAGACTTTTAGTTCAACACTGACCATGTAAGAGAACTTGAGTTGCACCCATGCTGTTTACATAAGTTGTGATTCACAGCTTCTCTCCTGACATCATCTCTCAGCAGTCAGAAATTGACATTTGTATTGCCTAATGTAAGAAATCTTAAATTGTATTAATAAATCCCCAAGATATTTCCCCGTTTTGATATTAAAGCACTTTCATTTGACAGCTTATTAGTGATAATGCAAATTACAACAAGTTGTTAGTGGTGAAAGTCAGTTTACAATTTGTCCTGCTGTTCATCAGTGTGGGCTTGTTTTGGAGTGGTTTTTTTTTTAATACTGAGTAGCATAAGGTATTTTCTAAGTAGCTTACAAGGGTTACTGGTTATTTTCCTGCTACCACTTGTGGAAAGGGATGTGTTAAAATCAGTGATTTGTCCCCAGAAAATCTTCTCCGCTACCAGCTGCAGTGGCACTGCAGGATTTATTGCATTTCCTTTTATATTTAGAAATATCACTGCCATTGAAAAGAGAAGCTGTGCTGTAGGAGTGTACAGTAAGCTAAAAAAAAACCCTTAATTTTATAAGAATATGGGAGATCCCCAAATAATGGTGAAATAAAAGAAAGGTGTGGACAAAAGCTGCAGGGATTAATATTATTTCTCCTCCTGGGTGGTAACAAGTCTGTGCTGTGGTAGTCCCAGAAAGTCTCTGCTTCACAAGTGCTGTTTGCAGTGAGCTCTGGGATTCTTTGGGGGAAATGCTCATGGAAATGGGAGTGCTGCTTGTGGACTCACTGGAATGAGCTTTGGACTGAGAGCTGAGCAAACTGGCTGGGAATGAGGGCTGTGCAGTGACTCACTTTGTCCTTAATATGTTGGGGCTTTATCTACATCAGTCTTATTAATAGAAACAACTCCTGAAATATGATAATTATTGTTCTGTAAGTGTGTAAGCTCCACATTTTCAAAAACAGTGCTAGGATAGTTTATTAGTCTGTCCTATCCTTTACTGTTCCTGACAAAGCTCAGTATTTTCCATTTTCTGGGTAACTTTACTAGGCCAAGAACAAATACTCATTACACATTGTCTTGTAGAAATTGTTCATTGTTAAAAATGTGCCACATTACCACAGACACTTGATGATTCACTGCCCTGGATGTGTCCAGCCCTTTAATAAAATCAGGCTTGTGGAGAATGGCTCTGTGCAGGCATTTTTCCCTCTCTGTGCCCCAGTTGTCCAAGAAATGTGTTGAAATGTTTTTAGAATATTTCATATTAGAAATATTTGGTATTTCATTGTACCTGGTGCATAAGTAATGTAAAAATTGATACTACCAAGGTACAAAGCATGACATTCCACGTGAGGAAGGCATATTCCAGCTCTTCAGGGAAGTAATTTTAAATGGGCCATGGGCCTGAGAGGCACAAATTTTTGATGTGTAAAATGTCAAATTTCAGTTTGACTTTACATATGAGATCATGCAAATTTCAGGAACATTTACAGCAGTTGGAGGGTGGGGGTTTTAATGTGTGTGATCCAAACAGACCTGATTCAAAGAATAACATTAAAGGAAAAGGTAAAAGTTAGGAGGAAAGCACAGAAGAAAAGATGAATTTGAAACCTGAATTTTTTAGCACTGCAATTTCTTCTGTACACATTATGTCTCTCTCTTCATGTCCAGCAGAAGCAGCAGCATAAAAACTTGGGTCTGCAAGTATTGCAGGGAAAATAAATGAACAGTGACTCATAACTGCACCAGTTACATGTGATGGAGGACGGGGAGGGGCAAAGAATTGCACTTTTTTCCACTTGTATCCCTTTTCAGTCATTAGTCCTGCAGAAAGAAGCAAAAAAATCCTCATGTGTCCTGTCTGTTTACAGAAAGAGGGACCTATAAATAGTTGCTGGAGGAAAAAGTGTGGGGAAGCAAGAAAAGAAAAAGGAGGGGATGTGTTCCAGCAGGAGGAATTAAAGGAAATAGGTGTTGATAGTTGCAGAGCAGTGCTTGAGTTTGGGGCAGAAGTTGTCACAGTCTCTGCAGGAGGATTTGGGATCACTTTGAAGAGACCCTTTGAAGGCACAGACAGTTTGAGTTGGTGTCTCCTGCGTTTCCTTGCCTTGTATGTGCAGAGCAGGGAGTCAAGGGGTGACTGGCACTGGGTCCCAGTCCCCTGTTCACTCTCCTTGAAGGAGAAAACCACCAATTTGGGGTTATTTCTGGGGCTGTGGGCACACAGACACTGGGTTGTTTGCTTGCTTTTTCTGTTAACAGGGTTCACTCCATTCAGTCTCTGCTAAAATCATTGGAACTGAAGGTGTGAGTCCTTAAAAAGTCAATTAAGTCATGGTCTTGAGCTGTTTCAAGTTAGATTGTCATTATAGACCCAAATGTTTCACCCTTCTGGACAATAACAGGAGTCTTCTACCATGTAACTTTGTCTATTTTTCCACCAGAAAAGGACCTTTTTGGTCCCATTATTGAATAAATTGCCATATTTTTTATTATTAATGAAGGATCTACTGAGATTGAATACAACAATTTCAGTTAATCAGCAAGAACATTTTGGCATTACCCCTAAAGACAAGTAGGTTCCTGCCTCCTGTTTTTTTTTTTTTTTTTTTTAATTATAACTATTAAACAAGTAGTTGTTCATAAGAATGGAATGAAGCTGTCCCTGGTTTACCCAAGAGTTTTAAAGAGCAGCCAGCAGAACATCTGCCCCACTTGTGAGAAGGGAATTCCACTGTGTGGTTTTCAGTGCCAGACACACAAATGTTTGTCCTAGGGTAATTAAATTCCACCAGAGGTAGTTTGGGCAACAAAGTGAGAAGAATAAGGTAGTTAGGCAGACAATCCTGGCAGGACATTTAAGCATTGATCAGTCAGTACTGTTACTTATTTGTGTCAAGAGAAAACCAGCTCTGCCTGTGTTGTCATGAATACAGAACACGTTTGTTGCAAATCCAGGATGTCTGCAAGCACAGAAAACAGTTCCAAGTAGCTGTGTGCCATAATTCTGAGAAAATTCCTGTCAAACAGAGGTGCTTCTTTAGGAATGCTGTGTGAGTTTGGATTGTGACTGCAAGGAAAACACACACTGGGTGCTTTTGGCAGTTTGGTTGCCCAGTTGTTTGACTGTGGTTTGGCTGATTGCTAAGAGGTGTTCCTAAAATTCAGTATACATTCTTCAGCCCTTTTCATGTGTCAAGTTCATCCAATTTAATGGCTTTTCCCTCCTTCCCTTGTGTCTTTCAGCAAACGAGGATTCAGCGTCCGATCCTTTGGGACAGGGACTCACGTGAAACTGCCAGGACCAGCCCCGGACAAGCCAAATGTTTATGACTTCAAAACAACATATGATCAGATGTACAATGATCTGCTTAGGAAAGACAAAGAACTGTATCCCTGTGGCATGGCCTCTTTAAAAAATCCACTGTGGTTCATCCTTGAGAGGTGTAATTCATTATTTGGCATTAAGAATTTAGAGTTGCTTGGCTGGCGAAGTTAAAATGATTGAAGTTGCTAGGAGGTATTTTTTACAACGGGCCTCTAATGCTCCCTTGTAAATTGCTATGCACACATTCCAAATGCTCTTTTGTAGTGTGTTACCATGTTTAGCTCTGAGTGAAAGCACATCAGTACCCTCCCAGATTGTCCATTGCCTCCCCTGCACTGTGGATGGTTCTCAGTGCAAAGACACTCCTGATTATGGATTTGGGAAGAGCGACCAAGCTGGACATTAATGTTGTATTTAGCTCAGACAAACTGCCAGGTAAGGCTTACAGAATACTTTCTCTAGAGGATACCTGTCATTAAAGAGCTCACCCTTCTCACTGAGGATTTTGTGATACATGATTTTTGCTCTGTGCACCAAGGAAAAATAACCCTGTAGTATTTTCTAAAGAATGGACATAGGAGAGCCCAATAACATTTAATCCTGGAGAGCAAAGGTGATCAGGGTTAGGCACACTACTAAAAACCATGGCTAATGTCAGAACTGCATGATTTAAAAAATCTATATTTAAAGTTGATTTTTTTAAAGAAAACCTACAAATGTACAAAATTGGGGCACTCGCTCTAGATGTTTTTCAACAAGGATTTTTTTTTTAATGCAAAATATAGGGTATAGTCCTACTGGATCACATGTGATGTGCTGGTTTATTTGATTTTTTTTTTAATTTATCCCTCTGCCTCTAGAGAAAAGGAAAATCTTGCAAGCCCATCTTAACGAGGTATGCTATATCCATCTCTTGATTAAAAGAACTGCTTAAAAGAAAATTCCTTGAATTGAGAATTAATTTTAACAAGCACGAGCGACTTGAGATTTCCTTTTTGCATTCTTCATTGCTGCTGTGCTGAGTATGGCAGTACTTAAGGAAAAAAACAAAACAAAAACCAGAAAGCCAACCTATTCCCCCCCACTCAGCATGATTTGGAGTCACCACTGTGGTTTTGCTCCATGCTGGAGGTGGGTGCTGTGTTCCCCAAATGTATTTGCAGTGTTACAGTTAAACCTTCACTAAAGATAAAGGAGCTTTAAACAACAGCCCCTGCAAGGGAAATAGGGCAGGAGCAATTGCCTCTGTGACTTTGCCTTTTTCATTCTCAGATAATTTCAGGTTTTCAGACTGAAGACTGTCAGCACAGAAAGCAACTCCATTTCCAGAAGTGGGTTTTGAGGGTAAAGGCTTTAACCCAAAGCAGCCCTACTCTCATCAGCGAGTTGTGGAATAGCTTTTTGTGCACCAGGGTCCCAGGGGCTCTCAGTTCTTTGGGTGAGCATTGCTGCACAGAGGTGGTGGGAGGGCCTGCTCTCCTCAGGGGCTTGGAGTGGGTTTGGGATGGGGGGGGAACAAAAGGAGGGGTGGTTCCATAAGATTGAGCTGCTTGTTCTCTTCCCCAGCCTTGCTTTCATCATCTGTAGCCTTTCCATGAGGTTTGAAATTTTAAATCTTGCTGAGAACGCCCTGCTTGTTCCCATATTCCAGTGAGGAGACACCTGAAGCTGGAGTGCTCAGCATCCTGCACTGCCTCCCTTAGGAGTGATCCCCTTCCAGTTCCCTGTGCCAGCAGGGATCCCTGCCACTGTGGACACCAAATACTCAGTGAAATTGTGGCTGTGAGGGACTTGGAACATTCTCTGCCCAAATAAAGGACCCCCAGTTTCAGAAAGCAGTGGTCTCAAACAGAAAGGAGCTGCTGCAGTGCTGGACCTCACTCAGAGCAAGGTTAAAACTGTGTTAGAGAGAAGAGATGCACTGAACCTCTCCTGCTCACTTGTGAAAAGGAGGGACAACTATTAAAAAGCCACTCTGCAGAGACTAAAAGCACCTTCATTGCAGTTAATTAGTGAAAAATAGAGCAAAGGCTCTCATACCTTGAAGGCATATGTTGAATTTCAGAAGCACAGGGATAAGGGATTAATGGAGCCAGGAATACAGATTCGGTTGAGTAGGTGGTTACAGTAGCTCTAAAATGGAAGTACTTCAAATCCTTTTAAGATGTGGTAGTTAAAACTTCGAGTTAAAATAAGTATCAGCATCTCCCATTGCATTTTTAGAGTGTAACATTTAAATTCCCTGAGCCCTAATTGAGGACTGCCACAAAACCATTTAGTGCTGCTCTGAACGTGGCTTTTGGTTGCTTTTTTAAAACATTCCTCTCTTATTTCTAGGACAACAGTAGAGGATTCAGGAGGACACAGCCTTGGGCTGCAGCACCTCTGGGGCTCTGTATGTGTAGTAAAGATGCACCACCTTGTATTTATTTGCATGTGTAACCCACCTTTCCAACATTAGGATTTACTTGCCCTGATGATTATTTGCCCCTTACAACTCCCTGAAGGGGTTTGAGGACTTAAGTGTAATTCTGTGGTGGTGACTTTAAAGCTGCAACAAAAATAGGGCAAAACTGGTGAGCCTTGCCTTCAAGTGAATGCAAAACTAGTCAAGGATGAAACTTGCTAAACAATTTTAATTTTAAACCCAATTTAAGCCTTCATCAGCAGTTGCTGTTATGCCCAGGGATAGGAGCTGTTCAGATGGAAATTTGGCCAAAATTCTGCAGCAACAGCTCCTGGGTTCTTTATCCATGGTGAATAACTCTATGACTGTTTCTTTCCTTTCCTCAACACTGCTGTGCCTGTGACCCTCACATTAAAGATACCAAATGCTTTTCACAGATAGGAGGGTATTTTTAATTAGGGTTTCTAGGCAGCTTCCATCTGCCCTGCAAGCTTGGCCTCCTGCTCTGTTCCCAACATTTTTACCTCTTCTTTTAATTTAACTCTCTCTAACTTTAGATAGGATTCCAGTTTTAGCTGCTTAGTCACATGAGGATATAACATTGAAGGGAGGGTGGAAAACATGTCCTCAAGAAGTCCTTAAAGGTGCTTCAGTTAGAAGGAAAATTCCAGAAATGAAGAAAACTGGCTTGGTGCATCTCCCTTGAAGACCTACAGATTCTTTTCTGTCAGGAAAAAAAAAAGGTAGTGATAATCTTGGTGATTGGGATCTAGTCTGGGAACTCCTTTTTAAAGTTGGATGCCAATGTGATATTTTCATGTAGCTCAGGCTTGAGGAGTCATTGACTTAAATTCTGCTTCAGGTAAGCTCTTCATGCATGTGTTTATCTTACATTTTCATCTGGTTTTCTTCCTGGATTTTGAATTGATAAGCAGTTGTCAGCTTCTCTCCTGAGCTGTCGTGTCTCTGGAAACCACTTTGGAATGTTTTATTGTAGATATGTTTGAGTTTTTTTTTTTTTTTTTTTTTTTTTTTTTTGGTTGGGTTTGGGTATTCTCCATTTTTTTGAAGCCTAACCCCTCAAGAACTAAAAATAGTGTGTCAGTGGCAAAATTCTTCCAAAAGCAGTGCAGTACAAGTCTCTTTTTCTTGCTTACCATGTCTTTCAAAGCTTTTCAGTGCTCCTCGAAATAGAGGGAAGGGATGAAGATGGAAAGAAGTGTTTAAACTGGATTTGAGCACGGTTCTAAGAGGCACATTTCTGCAAATCAACATGCTTCCAGCCATAGGCTGAATTCCAATCCCTTTTTCTGCATGAAGGATCCTGAGACCAAAATGCTTCACAAAATCTCAAGCCTTTCAAAGGCAGCAGTTTTCAGGACTTCTTAGTCTGCCTTCAGATCACACTGCCTTTAATCTTGGCTTCATTCACATTAAAAAGGAAATACATCAAATTATTAAAAATATATAAGCTGGATATATATTATTTAAATATTATTTCCTCTGTGGCTGAGCTTTGGGACTCAGAAACTACAGACTCCAATCTAACAGTAAATGCTTTTCAGGACCATAAAACATTCTCTGCCATCCTCTCTTTCCTTCTGGGTATCTTTGGAAGGTTTATTTCCTTACCCAAGGTGAGTCCCAAACAGGTGGGAATTCTGACTGCAGGATGCTGTCTGAGGCTGATGACTCTTGTACAGTCCGTTCAGAGTTTGAGTGATTTCATTTATTGGTCCTGCTTTGGCAGTTCCATCCCAGCTTGAAGGAGTGAAGTGACAGTCGGTGCTTCTTGCCTTGAAGTTACCTCCCATGAACACAAAACCTCTGTGCCAACATTAGGGATGCTTATACTTCTTTTTTTTCCCTATAATGACTCTAATTTCCATTTTCATGGTAGCAACTGTAATTTCTTAAACTGGCATTAATTGCAAGCCAGGAATGTTTCCTGCAGACCTCATCCAGCGTGGTGCCTTCTCTGCAGGCTCCTGTTGCAAAGTGGCCCTGCTGTCTTTGTGATTGTGTTCTCAGGTTTCCCAAACGTTCTAAATGAAATTGTTTCATTGATTTAGGGATTGCAATGCTTGTGCTTTGCTTTGTGTGAGGTACCTTCTCCAGCTATAACTGGAAATTCAGTTGGAGTTTGACGGCACAGAGCGGTGACAGCAGCAGGAGCCAATTTGGGAATGGCTGCTGCAGCCCCTGTTTCCCTGAGCTGGGAGAGGGGGTGACTCATTCCTTCCTGCAGCCCTCTCTCCTCAGAGCTTCCTAAAGCTCTCCCCCCCTCACCCATCCTACATTTGCTGCTCATCTCCTGGAATCTGGCACTCATCTCCTGGAATCTGCTTCCCAAACCTGGGGAGAGCATCCAGGAGTCTTATGTGACCCTCTCTGCTTCCCAAACCTCAGCAGAGCATCCAGAATTCTTGTGTGCCCCTCTCTGCTTCCCAAACCTGAGGATCCAGGAGTCTTGTGTGACCTCCTCTACCTCCCAAAGCTGAGGAGAGCATCCAGGAGTCTTGTGTGCCCCTCTCTGCTTCCCAAAGCTGAGGGGAGCATCCAGGAGTCTTGTGTGCCCCTCTCTGCTTCCCAAAGCTGAGGAGAGCATCCAGAAGTCTTGTGTGCCCCTCTCTGCTTCCCAAACCTGAGGGGAGCATCCAGAATTCTTGTGTGCCCCTCTCTGCTTCCCAAACCTGAGGAGAGCATCCAGGAGTCTTGTGTGACCCTCTCAAGCCCTCTTGCTTGCCTGCTGGTCCTGAGAACTGCACAAGTGACATCTCCATGTCACTTGCTGCTCTTAGCAGTAGTTGGAGCTGTCTTGCCAAGTGATCAAACACTGGAGGTTGCAGCAATCCAAATCCAACTGCTCTGGAAGTTCATGCTTGGATGAGCTGCCCAGTCAGCTGCTTGATGGCCCAGAGACATGACACATCCTCCAGTCATCTTGGCTCTGGTATCCCTGTCTTTCTGGTATTTCCTTCAGTACATCTGTGACATTCCTTCTCCACCTCTGTGGCACTGGATTTTGCCATGACTCCCTCTCTTTTTCCCTTTGACAGCTTGGCTCTGTCCAGTTTCACCCCAAATACAGTTTCAGCTGCTCAGCACTAACAAGTTGCTGTCTGGCACTTGAGCTCTGGGCTAAACTCAAAGTGTTTCCTTTGTTCACTGATGTGTGGGGCTCAGCCAGGCTTCAGAAGTGAGCAGGGCTGTGATATTTGGACCAGCTCCTGGGAGTGTGCTCAGTTGGATTTATCTGTGCACTTTGTGGCTCACAAATGCTGGGTGCTTGTCCTTCACTAGGAGAAACAAGTTCAGGTTTTTGCAGGTCATGAATGCAGGCACAAACGTTACAGAAATATTATGGGGCCCAGTATCTTTGTAATGATTTTAGATGGCATATTTTAGACAATCCTTGAATGTTTGGGGTTGGAAGGGATCTTAAAGCTCATCCAGTGCCACCCTCTGCCATGGGCAGGGACATCTCTCACTATCCCAGGTTGTTCCCAGCCCCATCCAACCTGGCCTTGGACACTTCCAGAGATGGAGCAGCCACAGCTTCTCTGGGCACCCTGTGCCATGGCCTCCCCACCCTCACAGGGAGGAATTTTTTCCTGATATCTTATCTAACCCTCCTCTATTTCCATTTGAATCCAGCAGAACCACAGAATGGTTCAGCATGAAGACTTTATTAAGTTAGAGAACAACAAAAGAGTTGTGAACAATCTCTGGTTTGTACTAAACTGCACAGTTTCAGTTCCAAAGGAAAGGCATTTTGTTCTCTGGCTGGGGAATGAAGGCAGTTATTGCAGCCATGACCACTGTGCTTGGAAAGTAGAATTTGTGCTGCCTGTGCCCATTTCCAGTCTTTCATTCCCTGTAAAAGGAGCTGATTCTGAAGGTGGAAGAAGGTTGGGCAGCCTCATCCCCACACACACTTCATTTAAGGAAATGTTTAGGTCATAGACAAACTGCCAGGCAGGGCTTAACACAATGTGTGTTCTGTTTATAATGCAGATACTAATAAATAAATTAAGATGGAAAAGAGACCTACAAATGCCACTCATACTGGGGTGAGAAGCATCCTGCTCTGCTCCTGCTGTTCCCAAAGAAGTGCAGTGTTTGAGGATGCTGGCAGCTGCACCAAAGGCATTGATCAGCATGGCAGATTTGTTTGAAGATGTAGAAGCTTTGGGTGCCAGCCATTATTTTAAAGAATTCTTTTTTTTTTTCCCTAAAAAGGCTGTGTACATTTTAGCAAAAATCATTTGCCCAGTTATGTTTAATAAATTGGCCTCTTGTATATTTTCATAGAATGGCCTAGGTTGGAAGAGACCTTAAATTTCATCTCATTCCACCCCACCCATGGGCAGGAACAACTTCCCCTAGACCAGGTTGCTCAGAGCTCCATCCAGCCTGGTCCAGAACACTTCCAGGGATAGAGATGGGAATTTTAATTGTCTCTATAATTAATTTATATACCCCAACACTTCCAGCTCAAATCACTTGTGAGCTTCAGCTTCATGTGGGATTTAAAATGAATCTTAGTGAATACTTGGATCAGCAAGAGATCATTTTTATCTTACAGGATAGAGGCTTTACTGTCTTGGCCATCTTGAGGTTGGTGCTCATAGCTAAAAGTTCTCTGGGTCCTGTCAGTGCCAAATAATGGTAAAGTATTGATAAATAGGGATGAGGGATGTTTGGAGGGATAAAAGATATTACCCACATGTCTGGAGCAGAGACCCAACAATTGGATGGCAAAAGGCATTTCTGCTGTCTGTGACAGGAATTTTAAATTTGGGTAGCAGAAGCTGTGAAAGCTTTAGGTGTTTATGTAAACACATTTTTAAAAATAAATCTTCATCACTAGATGATGATGGGATATCCTTAGCTGAAAGGAGAGAATGCACAGTCAGTAATAGAAATAGGGTATAGCCATCTCCATGAGAATGAGCAATAATGCTGTGTCTGTTGGAAAAACTCAACTTGTATTGCAACATCTCCTTTTTTTATCAAGTCTTTCCATTGCTGAGTCGTCCTGCATAAATTCCATCATCTTATGGATCTGTTTAGCATATTTATTCCTATAAAAGTGAAATCTGAATTGGACTCACTGCAGAAATGGGGTGGATTTACTGTGCCAAGAGTTTGCAGTAGGTGAAGGCCTCTTGGAGAAGTGCAGGCATTTTCTGGTGTCCTGAGTATGGCTGGACTAAGAAAGTGCAACAGCACAGAAAACCAGGGAGAGTTTTGTGCTGAGAAAGTGGCTGCTGCAAAGAGAGAGCAGAGATGGACAGGGCAGGGAGCATGGAAGGAAAGCAGAGCCTGAATTAAATGATCCAACACCTGCCAGTGTGGTGGAAAGCATTAATAAGTTGTAATATCTGCATTCTGAGCTCCCAAAGAGCAAGAAGCTGGGTTTTTATGCACTGGAAACACCCAGTGCATAAAAAGTCCTACAGAGCACACCCCCTGCCTGCCCAAAGCATGGGCTGCTGGCTTTTTCCAGGTGGGAAAGATTTCAGACAGTCAGATATGAAAGCACCATGAATCTAAACTGCTTCCAGTCTCCTTTTATAGGCAGATGGACCCTAAAAAAAAAAAAAAAAAATGGAAAAAGATGGAAAAAAAAAAATGAGCTGTAAGTTGGCAGCAGGGAGCTGGGCTGAGAAGCAGAAAGCTTGTGTGGGTTTGGGAATGTGCGTAATTCTGTCTCCAGGCTCAGGCAGCAAAGCGAGGGGACAGATGCCAGCAACATTTTATCCTAGAAAGGGAAAAAAGAGAACCCAAAAAAGCGTGTGGGATGTTGTGGATTTTTTTTTTTGCCCCCCCCTCTTGAACTGCATGATATAGAAATGAGGAGTACAGAGCCCAGGAAGGGCTCCCCTTCCAACTGAGCAAAGCACCACGGGCAGATGTTGGCATATTTTGGAAATGGCAGGTATTTTGGAAATGGTATTTTGAAAATGCAGGCATTTTCCTGCTCTGCAAATAAGCAGAGGTCTGAAATGGCTACATCAAAGTGGATTTTTTTCCAAGCATGACAAACCCAAGCAGAGTTTACAGGGGTGCTGGCGTGCAAGAGCTGCTGGTGAGAGCTTGGGGCTGTGAAGGAGAATTCTTTATTAATATAAGGAGAAACCTTTTGGGAAAGAAGAGTTAAAAAGGCTTGGGAGTGGTGTGGAGAAAAGAAGTGCAGTAGAATTCAGTTTGCTAATTGACAACATCTAATTGTGATAAACAACTTAGCACTCAATTTGTGGTGCAGAATTGAAATTACAAGTGGTTGAAGTGCAGTGATGCAGACACAGAAGAACTGAACGTATTTTCAACATGAAGTAGACTCTTACAGGTAGAAAGATGGGTTTAATTTTTAATATCACTTGAACACTTGAAAGGTTTAAAGGCTTTGGAGGCCTTTTGCTTGAGCAGGAGCACCTTGAGCACACAGGTGCACATCTGGGCAGTAGAACTTGAGCTACCAGAGGGCAGCTGCAAAAGGTGGGCAGAAAGTTGTTGGTCTTTTGTTACAAAAATATTAGGACTGTTTTCTGAAAAGAAATACCTGTCTGTGACCTTTTCAGCAAGGAGATAAGCCTCTTACATACTGCTGCAAATGATGTTTTTTTTTTCTCTCAGAATTCTGTTATCTCAAGAAATTGTAGGCTGTTATCCTTACTATTATGTTGTAAAACTATGTATTTAGATGGGCTATAAATACAGCTCTGTTAAAGCCAGGAAGAGATGCATCCACTTCCAGGCTTTGTCAATTCAAACCTTTCCTGGTATTCTTAATTTACCTTCAGAGGGTTTGCCTTCAGAGGGAGTTTGGTTTTCCTCAAGCACATTGATTTATGTGACAGGCAACCCTGGAGTGCTCCTAATGAAACTGCAGGTCCCACAAGGCTGAGGAGATGGTGGGATTAGAGAATCCTGCCTGCAAAGGGGGATGCAGGATGTAAAATCAGAGCCTCAAGGTTACAGCAGCAGCATAAATATAGCTCCAAGCAGCATCACAGATTCCTTTCACACAGTGATGAAGCTCTGACAGGCATAAAGTCAGTGTTTCTCTTCCTTCCCATTTATGCACCTCGGGATATTTTTAAGGGATGTGCTTCTGTGGTTCCTTTGACTTCTTTTGGAGATTCAGTTGCATAAATCCACATTTCAGGGGGGACTTTGTGCAGGGGGCACCTGAAACACCACGGAATTGCCTTTGAAGAGTGAGGGCAGGGACTGAAGGGAATGTAGGACATCCTGCTCCCTCCAACAGCACAGGCTGGGTGTTCGAAGCATTTCTGGTTATAAAAATAGTTGCCCAAGAAAAGTTGTTCTTCTGAGGGCCTTTTAAAGCTGCCCTGCCATTGTGGTGGTGGCAGTGACAGGGATCACACTGTCACCTTAGGAATCTCTTTGGTGGTCACTGATCTTTAGATTTGCAAACAGAATATTTTCTTTTAAAAATACAGTCATCATTTAACTTGTACTGGTCATTTGCTCAAAACCATGACTTTTCTTCAAGTAAAGATACTTAACTCAAGCACCTTCAGATACACACAGAATGGAATTTTGCACATGTTGGACAGAAATAAGAGAATCAAGCCACGACCAGAAAGATTCCAGAACTGCAAAGATGTTTTTGATTTGATCCTAACGTGTGAAGAAAGAGTCTATGATCAAGTAGTAGAAGGTAAGGAGCTTGAACTGCTAAACCAAGTTAACTTTGAGTGCTTTTTTTTCCCCTCCTCCTCCCTAAAGTCCTTCAGAATTTTGGAAACATCTCCAACTACTGGAGCACCAGTGGGGACAAGAACTTGCAGATTGATGTAGCAGAGAAGTGATGGCTGAGCACTTGGCCCTAAAAGATGCTGGCAGAGTGTGTGTGATAGCAAGGGCTGATAAAAGTAAATTTATAAAAAACCCATGTTGGGTTTGGAAATGCTCATGGATCCCAAAAACTCCCAGGTTGGATGGGATGAGCATTTTTCCACCCTGGGTTGAAGCTGCCTTCCCTGCCTTCCCTGCAGAGGCTTCCTGGGAGCTCCCAAGCAGTTTATCCCCATGAAATAGCTCCTGTACAGGTGGAGAAGCTGTTCTGGAGCGTGGGTAACACTGCAAATGTGCCACAGCTTTGCCCTGAAGGGAGTCAGGGGTGAGCCAGAAGGATCTCAGCTGGGGATCCAGCTCCACATGAACACAGAGCTGGAGGTGAATTCCCTCAAAGCCATGGGGTTTCAGCAGGAACCCAGTGAATTCCTGGGATGAGAACCTTGTGTCTCTCTGGAATTGCTGGATACAGCTGCTGTGAGGTTCAAGGAGTTCCCTGCACACTGAAAGATCAGCCAAGTGAAGTGTCATCCACAGAATTTCCAGGGCTGCTGCTTTGCCTTCTCTGTGGCCACGTCACAAGAGCAGGGCACATTGGGGCTTCTCCCCATTCTGAATGCTGAAATGAAAGGTTTGAATGCTGAATGAAGGGTTTGAAACACATTGGTGAGTTCTGAGGGTGCATCTCCAGCGAGTTCAGCATGTCTGAGGCAGAAAGCAGCGCTCTGGTGGTTCAGATGTGAGGAGGGGAGCAACCACTTGCTGGATTTCCAGTTGTGCAGCTCTCTGCCCTTCACACTTGGCCCAAATGGCTCTGCATGTGAAAGCTGATCTTTCTAAATGAGTTTGCCAAAATGAAGGTGCAGGATGGAGGTGGGAAAGAGCAAATTGTAGCTTAAAACCTCAATGTAGCAGGAAGGATATATCAGGGAGGCACAACAATAATATATGGGTGCTCTAGTAGGAAAAGGATTTTTTCCCCCTTCAGCCTTGTTAGTAAGTGGAACATGTTAAAGTAGAATTTTCTAATGTGACTATCAGTGCTTAGCTTGCAGGAGTTCATCTTGCAGTTCAGAGTGTTGCATGTACAGTGCTTTTTATAAAATTGAGCAATTAAAACCCTCCAGGTGAGGAAGCCCAGAATCCTTCTTGACTTCTGAGACTCTTGATCTTTAAAGATTGTCAGAGGAAGATGAGCAGACCCTTTCAGAAATCTGAATTACTTTGTTTCCAAAATCCATCTCTTGGTTTTGAAATAAAAGGGATTATTATTGAAGACAATATAAAAACCAGTTTGGAAAAGATGAATGTGACATCTATGTATTTTTAAAAATCTTGTTGATACTTTGTGTGAAATATGCTACCATTCCACCCAAAGTTTTGCTGTTTGTGTTTTGTTTTCACACAGATTTAAATTCCAGAGAGCAGGAGACATGTCAGCCAGTCCATGTGATCAACGTGGACATTCAGGACAACCACGAGGAGGCCACGCTGGGAGCTTTCCTCATCTGTGAGCTCTGCCAGTGTGTAAGTAAAAAAAAAACAACCAGGAATTGTGTCCTGGGGCTGCCTTGGGCCCAGCTGGCTGCACAGGGGCTGGCCTTTGCTTGGTGCTCCTTAAAAGTGCTGCATATTGCAGTTGGTTCAGTAAAATCCATGTCAAGATGCAAATTTCCAAAGTCTCCTGGTGATTTTTGGAGCTGTTGGGCAAATGGATGAATTTAACTGAGTTCATGGTTCCTGCAGTGAACTCTGTTTCCAACCAGTTGTAATTGTGTGGATTTAAACAAGAGAGTTGCAGTCTGAATCCCAATATCCTCAAAAACCATCCTGTCCAGGTTATTCCATTGTCCCCCACTGCTGTGTGTGTGATGTGCAGTAAATTTAAAAGCTGAAACCAAACTAAGCTGCACTCAGACAATGGGATGGGAGCAGAGGAAGGACCTGTGTCCTTTCCCACTGTCCAGCCTGAGGAATTCACCCCCATCCCAGGCTTTTTTTGCCTCCAGCCTGGCTGATCTATTCTGGCTGAAATCCTTTCCAGCTTCAAGAAGCCTAAAAGGGTTCAAGGATTTGAAGTCTGAGCCATCTGTTCATGTGCCTGGAGCTATTCTGGAGCCTCCATTTGTTACCCAGGGAGGAGGGATGTTGCCTACTCCACAAAGTCCCTGAGAAGTGCCACTTGGGTGGGCTGGGATCTGCAGATAAACACCAAGCAGAATATCTGTGCCTGTGGGAATGCTGGGATCCCAGTAAAGCACTGCTGACTGCCCAAAAAACCTGATTATTACAGCTTTCTAAACATCATAGCCTTGGAGCCTGCTTGCTCAGTCTTCTTTCTCTTCTAGATACAGCACACAGAAGACATGGAAAATGAAATAGATGAGCTGTTACAGGAATTTGAAGAGAAAAGTGGAAGGACTTTTCTGCATACTGTCTGCTTTTATTAAAGCACATCTGTCTCATAGGCCTTAATACAGATGAGGGAAGCATGTGTTTAAAGTTCTGATTATACTGTATTTTCCTGGAAAATGAATATTGATCTTTTTTTTGGTTGTTTGTTTGTTTAAAAACTCCTTTTCAGTGTCTTTTTTTGTCTTTTTTCAGGTATTCTGTCACAGGTAGGCAGAGATACTGGTTGGGCTTGTACATATGAAATGATTAAAAGTATACACAAAGGCCACCTATTTAAAAATTAAAATCAAGTTTTTCTTTAAAGCCTACTTTAATTATTACAAGTAGGTTTTTAATTATAAAGAGAATGTTTCTTGAATATAAGTTTATAATGTATTTTTCCAGCTTACGAATTTATTTTATTTCAGTTGTGCTTTTGTTTTTGGTTTTGTTTTTTTTTTTATTTTTATGTGACAGAATGGCTGAACTCTGTGAGGATGTGAATGGAACAATGAAAGAACTGAGTATCTGTATATTATTAGCTATAAAGTTGGAAGCATCCAATAAAAATAAAAAACCTGTAAGTTTGTCTGTTTTCAAAATAGAAGCTGAGGAATTGTGGCTTTTTTTTTTTTGAGGTAAAACATGGAATATTTGGAATATTTGTGTGAGGTGAATGAGTCTGTGAGGCTGTAACTGCAGCAGTCAAGGCCTATTGAATATGTCTTTTATAGGGAAGATGGGGCAAACTCCACTGTCAACAGAAATAATTTAAAGTTGGGGTTTTTTTTAACCAAAGTGGTTTTGACTGGAAGCATTTTCCTCCCTTACAGCACAAGTAAACAGGGCTCAAACCCCAGAGAATGGGGGGGTGTGTGCAAACAGAGCAAAAGCTCCGAGTTCTGTCTGCTCAAACTCATAAAAGTGAAAACAAACCAAATTTTCCACCTTCAGAATGTGACTGGTAAAGTGTTGCTGCTTTCAGGCAAGAGAAGATCTTCAAAGTTGTTTTTTTAAAGGAACCTGTGAACGATTTGGGCTCTTTAAAACTGGGCTACCTGAGGACAACTCTGTAAACATCCAGTTGGAAGTGCAGCAGCACAAAATGGGTTTGTGACAGTTTGTGTTGCAGGAGTCACCTCATTTCCCTTAACTTCAGTAGTTTTGCACATGCAGGAATTGGGTGCCAGTACTTTCAATTTAGGCCAATTCAATTTTGTTCCCCCTCAGTGCAGGGCTGCAGGGAGTTTTGTGGTGATGCTGCTTCACCTCTGTCAGAGAACGCTCATTAAAGAGCATCACTCCAGGTTCCACACCCAAAAATGCAGCTCTGTGTTGGAAAATTCATCTTGGCAGCTGCAAATGCTGAGGTGTGAGTCAGGCCCTCAAAGAAACTTTCCACCTCTGTCCCCCTGGGATCTGGGGTTGGCTGTGCTTGTCACTGCTTTGTGCTACAACTCAGCTCAGTCCCTGGCCTGGCCAGAGCCCAAGTGGGTCAGTGCATCATCCTTGGGTCCTGGGAGTGTTTAATAACCCTGAATTACCTGGGCTGGTCCTTCTGGGCTGTTAAAAATCCTTAAAGCAGAAGTTCTGTGAGGAATGAGTAGATCAGAACAAACTGGGGTGGGGAGTTGGAGCAGCAGTTGTGCTAAGGTTGGCAGAGTGTTTGAGTTCCAGAGGTGTTCTCCTGTCCCATTTTATTCCATTATTATATTTATTTATACATTTATTCCATTATTATATTTATACATTTATTCCATTATTATATTTATTTATACACTCTGTACTTGAAGGATTTCTTTGGCCTCCTCTGCTCTTCCTCATTTGTCTGTCTGATACCATCCCTGTTTCCATGGGGACATTTACAGCCAAAGGAAGGAGATGGTTCTGTGAGGAGGAAACTGCTTTGCTTCATCTCTTAAAAAAAACATTCTGAGTGTTTGGAGCTGAGTTTTCCTTCCCCAGCAGTGTCAGCACTGAAGTTGCTCTGTGGCAAGGTGAAACTTGGGGAGTGTTGGAAAATATTTTCTACTTTCAACTTAATTCATCCTAAGAAGACTTTTGTTGTTATTTCATAGAAAGGCAGAAAAAAAACCCCACACAGGATGTTTCAACCTGTGCTTTGTGTGTATATGGGGGTTTACAGCAGAATCCTTTTCATGGATTAATTAGAACTTTTCACTACATTTCTGAACTGAGAAGCCTAAAACCATAACACAGAGTATGGGGTGTTGCAGAATAGTTCTTTCCATCCTAAACTTTCAGTTCATAAGCAAAAGCAACACTGAGAAGTGGTCATTTGTCACTTGTTTATTCACCAGGATGGGTGACCTGGAAGGACAGGTAAGTATTTTGAATGATCCACAGTCAGTTCAAAGTATTTCAAATTTCGATGAGCTAAACTTTTATATAGTTATTTTTTCTCCATATGTTTCAAACAAAACATGATTTCAAACAAATTGAAATCCCCCATAAAGCTCAGTTTATACAAGAATTTTATGGGGTTCTAATCTTTGAGATACACATTTATACATGCAAAAAAAAAAAGGTGCAAAACAAACTCTGGCTAAACACAAGATCAAAGTTACTTTCTGTGTCAAAAGGAATTTCAAGAGAAACTTTGGTTTAAAGGAAATGGGACAAAGAATGTGTTTTTCCTGTAAGAGCAGGGTGGGATTTAAATATTTGTGTGTTCTTCCCTGCCCTGGAGACTGGTTGATCCCCTCTTGGTGAGAATCAGTGCTGGAAGATGCTCCCTTGCTTTTCAACTTCTGTACTTGGCTTTCTCCCTTTTCAGTGGAGAGAAATGGAAGGGTTCACAGCTGCTGAACACAGACTGAGGAGTGAGGATTTCTGCTGTCAGAATTTCCAGCTATCTGGGATATTCCCCCAGCTCCCACAGGGCCAGCAGAGGTGGCTTTAAAATGCAGATTCCTCCCAGGGGTGTCATCCCCTCCTTTCTAAACACGGTGGTTGTGTTCTGTCAGCATCTCTCTGGCTTTTTTGACTTTCTATGAAAGACTGTATGGATTAAAGACCTATTGAAGTGTCAAGTTTTGCTCTCTTGCTCTAAGAAGTTGATGCTGCTCCTTTTTGTGGGCAGATCTTTGCCAAGAACTTCTTGGGGTTTGCATCCCTCACATCCCAGCCCTCTGCAGATCCCCTAAGGCACAGAGCAGCAGAGCCTGGTCACCCCAAAGTTTGGAGTCTCTTGCCTTTCACACGAGTGACCCTTGGTTTTGTGTCTGTTTTCTGTGGTTCTTGAGACCTTCAGAACATTCATGAGCATCCTTCTTTCTGTCAGAGACATCAGCACGTCTTTCAAATGGGTTTATGTCAGTAAAATCTGGAGATTCTGCTGAGGATTTTTCTCCCTCTGCACTGCTGGTGTCTTGTTCCTGAAGTTCTCTGCCTGTTGGGGAATGCAGATAATGCAGTCAGGCTGCCCGTGGTGGCAAAGAGCTTCTTCCCAAGGTTTTGGTGTTGCTGGATCTGTACAAAAATCAGTGATCCCAGATAAATTGCCCCAGTGCAGCAGCCTAATGAATTTGGTGCTGGGCAGGTTATCCAGCTTCAGCTTCTATTTCTCAGAAGCGTCAGAGCTTAGGAGAATGTATTGATAAAGACAAACTGGCACAGAACTGGGGAAAGAATGGGAATAAAGACAATTTGTGCAGCCCAGGGAGGGCACAGCATAGCTGAGTGGGGTCTGATAGTAGAGAAACAAAAAGAAAAGAGAAATGCTTGCTCTGGTTGGTGTTGGACTCTCCTGTAACCTCTGACTTGTGTGAACGCCACAGAACTGAGCTGAGGTTGTGCTCCCTTCAAGAGAAAAGCAGAAGGAGTCAGTCCCTGTGGATGTGGTTTGTGCTAAACTCCTGCCTGGGGCTGAATATTCACAGGGGGAAAAAATCTTGATCAGGGACTGGCCAGATGCCACTGAGATCCGTGCCATGACCTGTGCTCTGTCTGCTGAGGATGGTGCTGACAGCACTGCAAGCTTGGAGCTGAGCAGGACACAGACAGGGTGCTGCTGCTTTTCCACAGGGAACAGCTCAGTGGTAGCAATAGCAATTAGCAATTTAACAAGCCCGTTGTGACCTGTTGTGGTGGCAGCTGGAAGCTGTGCAAGCCTGGGAGCACCCACAGGAGAAGAGGCTTTGCTCAGAGAGGTGTGGGTGTCACCTGGCTCAAACACAGCCTGGCACTTTGCCCAGCACAAGGCTGAAGGTTGGTACCTGGCAGGCAGCTCTGCTGGAGGTGGGAGCTGAAGGGCACTGGGAGCATCCAGGACCCAGAACGATCAGGACAGGGATGTTTGGAGTCCCAGCAGTCAGGACTGATCAGGACAGGGATGTTTGGAATCCTTAGGAGCCAGGACTGACCAGGACAGGGATGTCTGAACTCCCAGCAGCCAGGACTAAACAGGACAGGGATGTTTGGAATCCCTAGGAGCCAGGATTGACTAGGGCAGGGATGTTTGGACTCTCAGCAGCCAGGACTGACCAGGACAGGGATGTTTGGAGTCCCCAGCAGCCAGAACTGATCAGGACAGGGATGTTTGGACTCTCAGCAGCCAGGACTGACCAGGACAGGGATGTTTGGAGTCCCCAGCAGCCAGAACTGATCAGGACAGGGATGTTTGGACTCTCAGCAGCCAGGACTGACCAGGACAGGGATGTTTGGAGTCCCCAGCAGCCAGAACTGATCAGGACAGGGATGTTTGGACTCTCAGCAGCCAGGACTGACCAGGACAGGGATGTTTGGAGTCCCCAGCAGCCAGAACTGATCAGGACAGGGATGTTTAGAATCCCCAGCAGCCAGGACTGATCAGGACAGGGATGTCTGAACTCCCAGCAGCCAGGACTGACCAGGACAGGGATGTTTAGAATCCCCAGGAACCAGGACTGACCAGGACAGGGATGTCTGAACTCCCAGCAGCCAAGACTGATTAGGACAGGGATGTTTGGAGTCCCCAGCAGGCAGGACTGACCAGGACAGGGATGTTTGGAATCTCCAGCAGCCAGGCAGCACTTGTGCTCCAAAACCACAACAAGGAAAATGGCCTTACCCAAGTCAATGACAAAATCTCTCCTCAGTGCCTCGAGCCCAGCTGAGAGCTGACCCAGGCTGGTGTGTGGCGATGGTTGGGAGCTCAGGAACACCGACTGGGGGCCGGCAGAAACTTCAGTTCCACGAAATTCCTTGAGACTTGCCTTCAAACTGTTCCCTCCTGTGATTTTTTTGGGCTGTGACTTCAGCAACGCTTTTGTTTTCTACAACTACAGAGTAACCGGCTGCATTCTCTCTGAGCTCTGCATATCGATGGCAGAATCCACTTCGGAGCTCAATAAGAAGTGGAAGTAGCTCAGGGCAGAGGGTTATGCAGGATGCAGCCAGAGGTGCCTTCCCAGCCTGGCTGCTCTTTTGCATGAAGAGCCTGGCTTGTCAAATGTTTCATGTGTGTGGTTCAATTTAAAAATTAAAAAAAAAAAAAAAATTAAAAAAATCTGCAATGCAATCTGTGCTCTAATTTGAGGACACCATTTAGTGATTTTAATTGTGTGACAGTATTTTGGTATTTTCAATACCCAGTAGTAGGTTAATGACTGTTCCTTGAAGAATGGAGTTTATATAACACAAGTCATTACATAAGAAGGCTGATTGTGGCCTGAGGAGCAGAAGGAAAACAAATATGCAAAAATGCAAAACCCAGCCCCAGCAAACTCTGCTTTGATGCCTTGGGTCATCAAAAATAAACCCCTGGGTTCTGGTGAGGAGGAACTCACCCTGGGGCAGGCTGAGGATGGGGAGGTGCAGGCACTGCAGGGCACCAAGCACGGCTGCCACGCACTGCCCACTGGAATTCCACTGCCTGGAATTTCTGCCGTCCCTCCAAACCCCCTGCTTTGCTGGAAAAGCAACAACAACCAAACAAGCAAAAAGTTCTCGGCCGGTCACTTCTTTCCTTTTCCTTTTCCCAGGAGCTCCTAAACGTGGCCTGAGTTGGAGTGACCAACGCCACGGTGCGACCAAACCGTGGAGAACCCCAAGCGCGACCCTTCCTCGGCCTTAGATTTGGGGATGGGACAAATTCTCGGTGTCACAGCAGTGACGGGCTCCCTCTGCCCCATCCCGGCTTTTCCCGGGGGGCCAAATCCCGGCAGGATTTACAGCAGAGCTGGAATTTGCTCCCCGCTCCGAGGCGCAGCCGGGCCCCCGCTGCCTCCGTGGGCGCCCCTCGGGAGCCGCCCGGGCCCCGCCGGGGCCGCGCTGTCCGTGCGGAGGAGGCGGCGCGGGGGGC
>VZRZ01007022.1:0-37659 GCA_013398175.1 Climacteris rufus
TACGTCAGCTGCAGTTAACCTTTTGGAGCGGGACGTGTTGGCAGCCTGGGGGGTGCGGATTGGGACAGATTACCTGGAAAGAGGGATCTGAGTTGCAGGTGCTGAAGAGCCACGAGTCAGGCTCTGCCCAGCTGGTTGAATTGCAGGCAGTTGCCATGGCTTTTCAGCAGTTCTCTCAAGTACCTTTGAATTTGGTCACTGACTCTGCTTATACAGCAGATGACGCACTTATGGTGCTTTGAAGCATGTTTTGGTTTTTAAACAAAAAAGGGGGAATGCATGGAGAAACCCCCTAAAGAACGGACTAGAAAAGGTCTTGTATACTATTAATTACCTTACAGTGCCTCTGAATTCAAATAATCCTGCTGTCTCAAACCATTTTCTCTCATTGCAGTTATAAGGCGAGACACATTTGCCCTGGGTGACAGTCTGGGTACAGAACCTACTCACTGATGCCTGGGAAGGCCCATATGAGCCTATTGCTTGGGGCCATGGGTATGCTTGTATTTCCACAGATACTGCAGTACAGTGGCTGCCTGCAAGATGCATTCGCCCTGACCTGCAGCTCCAGAGGCAGAACATCAACCGAATGATCCTTCTGATGAGAGCCAGGATGTTGACTGTCAGACAGACGGTCCTTCCACAAGCAGAGACTGAACTTTAAGTTCCTTATTATGGAGTCAGAAAACAAGGACCTTAAAAGCTATGTTTAAAGCTAATTTTGATAGAACTGTGATATAAAATTGGGTTTGATAGATATATCACCCATGGTATTGCTTAAGAGTCTCTCTGTCCACCTTAAACCAGCATCTGGTTTGGGCTCTGTTCGGCAACTGGCCACTACTGAGCAGACCCCTTATCGATATTCAGCTAGGCTCTGTTTGGTGACTGGCCACTACCAAGCAGACCCTTTATGCTGAGTTTGTTTTCCCTTCCAAAAGGGACTTGCAGAGGACTGCAGGTGATAAATTCCCTTTTTGTTTCTTAAACAAAAAGGGGGAATTGTCATGGCCCAAGGTTTCTGCCAGAGCTGCTTGTGAGAAAAATCCTTCTCCCACATGGAAAGTATGGAAACAATAAGATAAGCACCTGTTGTTATTGTTCTTCTGCTATGTGTTCTGGACTGGGGCGTGTAGGACCCAGCCAATCGTATACCTGGGTTCCTATTATAAAAAGGACAATAAAATAAATGGGCTGCTGCTGGCTGGTTCTCGACCCTTGAAAACCAAGGTGTGCTGTCTCATTAATCGGATCGCTGCGTCCCATTGCCATACAGGCCAATTGATTGATTTAAAATAAAAATTGAAGTAAGTTACAATGGGATACAAAATTCTTCTCCACAGGTATAGAGTCAATATCTCTGTTGCCTTTATTAACTCTTACATCCTAATTACCTGATTAATGGCTAACAGTCAGGCTTGGAGGAATAGGATTTGAGTCTCTTTTGTTTTGGGATGTTGTGTCTTAATGTAATGATGAATCTTGCATAGAAATTATTTTTAACAGAAGAGGTGAACATTTATATGCAGTCTTATATCTGAAATTTCCCTGAGAGGTCAGATAGTGTTGATATTTCTCTCTGTTACTTTAATTTCTTGTTCTTACTTGGGACATAGCATGGCCATTGTTCATTATTAAAATCAACATTATTCCACTCATTTCAAGATGAAAATGGATCCCTGCTAGACCAAATATCATGTGCTGCATCTTTCCAGATAGTATTCTGCTTCATTAGCTGTTAAAATTCCCCTTGCATTTTTTCAACTCAAGCTGTGATTCTGTGAACGGATGAAAGTATTGGCCAGCAAAGAAGGGAGTATCAGCAGTTTTCTGCTCAGGTTACACAATGATGTCCTTTTCCTCAATAGGTCAAAATGAAACAAAGTATTTTGTTTGACTTAAAGTATTTTTCTTGTACTGTTTTTTTCACCGTGATAAGAAATAAGGCTTCCTGACATTTTAAGTTGAGTTAAACTTAAATCTTACCAGTCTCCAAAGCAAAAATTTCCCCCATCATCTTTGAGCCTTGGTTTTTATTTCCTCTGCATCTTACTGTCACGTGTCTAAAAGGCAGAAGATATCTCCTAGCTATTTTGTCCTTGCCAAAGGCCACAGAGACCTAGATTAAATACTTACTGGGGGAAAAAAAAATCATGTATTTGTTTGGGTTAAATTAAATTTAAATCTACTTTCTGATAAGCAGTCTAGTGCCCTTCTCAGCATCCTGGATTCTTATTTAGAATAGAAGTTACTAGCTACAGGGTGAGGATTGCAGAAAAAAAAAAAAAAAAAAACTTCTGAAGNTTCTTATTTAGAATAAAAGTTACTAGCTAAAGGGTGAGGATTGCAAAAAAAAAAAAAAAAAAAACTTCTGAAGTGTTATGACAGATACAAAGTATTGTTTCTTTTCATTCTTTTCTCTGTCGAATAAAAAATAAATAAATAAACCATTCTGGAGATGTATAATGATAAAGGCAGCAACCTATGCAACTGTCTCACTAGATATCTTCAGCCACATTCAATAAAAAATGAGTTATGTGAGCTCATGTCTGCCTTTCCCATTGAGATGACAAAGTCTGGATGAGTGAGTGCATGATTTGAGAGAACACGTTTTAGGGATAAAAATAGCTCTTTCTGGTAAGTTTGCAGATAGATATCTAGGCAGAACATGAATAAACACATTAATGAAAAAAAAATTAAGCTTGACTAGAAGAAGTAACTTTCTGTCTTAGGAAAGGCTTTGTTTGTAGAATAGTTGGCAGTTCCTTTGAAATAATGGGGCTACACTGACTGGCACTAATAAGCATGGCCAGGAGAATTTCAGATCGAAAAGTAAATGAAGCAGAACAAAGTAGGACAAAGGTGTTGCCAAGTGCCCTCCTTTCAAACACAGAAGGATGTGTCAGTGTAAGAATAATGTGTTCAGATCTGCTCAGCAATACCAAGAACACCAACAGCAGCTTTGATCAGAGATGGAGAAATTCACCTTACTGAGGTGTTTGCTTCTTTATAAAATAATGACTGTGGCAGGTGACTGGCATTAGCTGAAGGTTTCTCAGGCTCTCTTGATTTTTAACAGTTACTAAATGGGTTGCAAACATCTTCATAATGGAGAATGTAACAGTGAATGACTCAGAGATGAATTTGCTATGTTGTCAAATGCTGCTTTTCAAGGACAGCCTGCTTGTTACTATACTGGTAGACATACAAAACTCTGTGGAGTTGGTTTTGTTTTGGTTTGAGGTTTTTTTCCATGTGTGTGTTGTTTTCTGCCTATATCCACAGTTTGAGATGGATGGTATCCTCAACCTGGAAACAAGATAATCTGAAGAGAGTGCTCAGAAGAGAGACATGGCTTCCATTGAATCAGCTGGGTTTTGCCTAAGAGTATCGGGAACAGTTACAGCTTCTGAAGTTCCTGACCATTTGTTTATACATGTTTTCTTGCTGAAGTCCGCTACACCAGATGCATATAGTGTTGCCCACGTTTGGACTGCACAGGAAATTTTGATATACCAACAGTTCATACTTTATTTGTAGCTACAGCCTTTACTTTCAAATGCAAAGCATTTCATCTTCAGGGTAAACAAAGCCATCTTCCTCCGTTTCCTGCTGGTAAAAGTTCCTGAATTCTAGATAATACAATAACTTCCCCATAGACCTGGATCTTTCCTTGGTTAGTTTTCTCAGCTAAGGAAAGCACAGCAAGGCCCTATCAATCTTTTCTGTGCTTGGTCTGGAAATCCTCTCCCATAGAGAGGAAACAAAAGGATTTTTCTTGTTAGTGCAAGTGAAATCAGCTGCTTGGAGAAGAAAGAATGAAGGACCCTGTGGGCAGTCTCCCCAAGACAGCTTGTTCCCCTTAGTATTCTTTCAAATGCCTTATATGTTAGTTTCTAAAAAATATGTTAGTTGGTAAAAAATCACAGTTGTCAACATCAGGACATAATCACAACTGCCCAGTTTACAACGAACATCCAGGCAATATGCAGAAAACTGTAATGAGCTGTTACATATTTATCCTCAAATCTGAGAAATATCAGTGACCATTCTCACTTGTGTAATCCCTTTGAGTCGTCCTTTAGTCCTTTGAAGAAAAAAGTCACTCAATAATTTATAAAGAAAAGGGTAAAGTGTAAAGTGTTCTTTAAATTGGTGTTTGCTAGAGTGTACCAGGTTTGCTTGGCCAGGTTTTAGTAGACGGAGGACTGCAGGGCTGTCTTCTGTGAAAAGCTGCTCAGACAATTAGAACTGTTGGTAATGCCCCTGTCATATTTAAGGAGAAAAAAAAAAATCTATTGTGCAGATGTAACTGAAGCCAGAGAAGAGTGGGATGAGAAAAGGAGAGAGGAACAACTCTGCAGACACCCAGGTCAGTGGAAAAGGAGCGGGAGGAGATGCTCAAGGTGTCAGAGCTGAGATTCTCCTGCAACATCCAGGACACTCAAGGCCATCCTTCTGCAAAGTAGCTTTAAAGAAAATTACTTGGGGAGTCCCACGTTGTACACGAGCAAGAAATGTAGCCTTGTGGCAAAGATGTTATCCTGGGCTCCATTAGGCAAAGTATTGCAAACAGGTCAGGGAGGCGATCCTTCTTCTCTGCTCAACACTGGTGACACCAGACCTGGAGTTCTGTGTCCAGTTCTGGGTTCCCTAGTCCAAGAGACAAATGGACTTACTCGAGAAAGTCCAGTAAAAGGAAACAAAATTAATGAAGGGACCAGAATATCTCTTCTGCAAAAGACTTAAAGCTGGGACTATTCAGCCTGAAGGAGAGAAGGCTGAAAGCGATCTTACCAAATTGCTCAGAGAGGTAGTGGACTCTCCACACTTGTAGGTAGTCAAAAGCCATCTGGACATAGACCTGGGCAACATGTTCTAAGTGGCCCTTCTTGAGAAGGGGAGTTGGAGCAGATGACCTCCAGGTGTCCCTTCCAACCTCAACTGTGCTGTGATTCTGTGGTTTTGTGTTGGCTGAGTTTATTCCACAGACACAGGATTTGTGCACCTCAACAGAGGCCATGAGAACTGCTCATGTGAATTGTTATGTGGATCTCTTTACTCCTGTGTGTATCTGTCTTAAACTCAGCATCACTACCAGGATTTAACCATGTGGGATTTACATAGAAATTTTTTTTATAGCTTGAAAAATCTTAAATGAATTTGTTGTCTGTGATTGTACATTTTTACTCAAACATAGGCTTTGTAGAACTAGTACCTCTTATATTCACCTTGCAAAGCGTAAAGATTTTTATTGGCAACATATACAGCCTCCAGCAAAGCAGGATACCTTGTTCTAATTAAAACTCTACTAAACAATACTTAATTTATAAGAATGTGGAACTCATTATAGCTTAACTCTTATATATTACTGTTTTGTTTGTTTATTTTCCTTGTCAGAGGAAAGGAATATTGAATAGGGAGAAAACGTGTGGATTCGGAATAGCATTTTGTTCCTGTAAAATTACTATTAATCTGAAATGATTTTCCATTTAGTGTAATTTGCTCAGTGACCAGAGAAAGAAAGTATTAATTTGTCATTGTTTCTGTTTTTATGAAAAATCTGGTGATTACTGCTATTAGGATTATAGTACCAAGTAGTTTTTCCTCATAACATATGCTTTCACAAGTCCAATTGGTTATGTATTAACAAGACAAAGAAGCAGTAGAAGTGGGGTTTTTTTGAGCTCAGATAAGAATATAGGCAGATTTATAGGCTTTTCTTTTTTTTGGAGCTTTTATCAGGGCTGTTGCTCTATCAAATTTGGTCAGTGTCCCCTTCAGTAGGACAGCTATAACAACTTACTTTTTCTTTTCCTGCACACTGCCTTCCTTGTGTGTTTTGTGTGTATCTGTCAAAGAGATAAAATTTTCACTCCCCATTCTGCCTGTTGCATATTTGTATACCTTGCTCTTCCCTTAATTTATCTGGAAGGTATGTAAACATGATATTGGTGTTCTGTTTCATTCAAAAAATTACAAGTATTGTTGTTTCATCTGAATTTTAAATACCTCTCTTTTTTCTCAGAATGAGTTGCTAAAATTTAAAATTTCAGTCTGCACATCTTGATTATTTTTCCATTTCCGTGCAAAAGAATGATTGCTCAGTTTTCTTACTCTTTTGCAATAGAGTGGGGTTTGCCCTTCATTGATTTCCTTACTTTCAAAACTTTTACAAAGCAAGAGTTGTTATGCTAATAAGTCTTACTGGATAATTTGAATTTCTGAACACTAGTTTATCACAGCTCTTATGCTGCCTCAGCAAAACACAAATGCAGTTTCAAAACCAGACTTGGGATATCAGTGGTGAAACAGTGCTGCAAACAAATGTCTCATGCTCTATCCAATGAATATTTCAGTGTTCAGTATTGCCTATTGGTTGTGTTCAGTATTGCCTATTGGTTGTACACAGTTAACTAAAATTAAAAAATATCCTAATATTCAGAGGTAAATAGCTACAATAATGACTAAAGGATTGCTAAAATTAAGTGCTATGTATAGAATCTACCTGCAGGAAACCTTCACTTTATGGAGTCATTTTGACATTGACAGCCTAAGATTTAGGCTAAGCCATTCTTGAGTTTTGCAGTATTTTTAAAGTAATAAAATTGTTCCCAAATTTTTCTTGGGTTTCCCAAAAATCAGTTAAGTCTAGTTTCCTTGCTTCTGGGTATCCAAGTGAAAAACAAATATGTATGGACTAGAAATGAGCATTTTAGGGTTTTATTTACAATATTAAGGGATTTTCTGACACTTAAAACATTAAAATGATTGGTAGCGTTCCACATATAAAGAGCACTGTGTACTTGATGTTTTCTACACAAATTTTATTTCCAATGTAATGTAATTACAACTGTAAAAAGGCAGAATTATTTATATTAACATTAGAACAGCTGCACCCCTTTCTTACATTATGTTGGTGTCTCTGATATTTTTATAGGATACTATATATATGCATTTTTTTATGCATTGTTCAACATGTTATCTTTTTGTGGACATTTTGGAGTAAGGATAAATTCACTTAATAACTCTGTGTGCCTTCATTTTAAAAATATTGACTATTTGTCTCCTGAATAATTGCTGTATAGGTGATTACTTTCAGGAAACATTTACAACTCTTCCCAGTGAATAGACTGGTAGTAAAAAATTGTATGCTAAATAATTTATTTTTTCAATCTCCCAATCTAGGAGAAATGATTTTTCTTTAAAAACAAACCAGAAATACATATAGCAGAGCACTATAAAATCAGCAGCAAATTTTTTTTCTAGAATGAATCTTTATAAATATAGCTACAGTGACATACTTACAGCTCAGTAAGTTGATCATTCAGGACACTTACTACACCACAAGTGACAATAAAAGATCGCTAGTTTTATGCAATCAACCATGTACATTGAACCAATACTTATAACGTGATAAAGAGAAATATTGTTCATGTAAGTTGAAGACATTATAAATCCTTTTGTAACTATATAAAATCTTTTCTATAGAAACTTGCCTATTAACTGTAATAAGACGTTTGCCATGAGATATCTTTAAATAAGCTAAAAAATATATAAACTTTATAGAAACTTAAAAAAATCCCTTTAATTGGAGTTCTACAACTACAGATAGAGATGGATTTTCTCCATGGTCTGAGCCGTATGATTCAAAATGCTTTCTATTTATCGAATTAGCAGGGATGGTATGTTATAGTCATCATATATAATTTATCTTAGGTGAGGCCCTGAGTGAATTTGAAAACAAAGTTTTAAAGGGGGAAAGTGTGAATGGGAAAATTAGGAAATTATGTTCAGTTATATATCTTGACTTGGCAGTACAGGAACACAGTAAGCAGGTGGGATATTGTATTAAATGGATCCAAAACATTATGGGAACTGAACCAAATTGCAACAAATTGTACATGAATCTGGAGAGAACTCTTTGGGATATTTTTGATAGATATATTGCTTGGAATAACAATAACAACATCCATATATTGCTGTTCGTAATCATATTATGGCCAGCAAAAAGTGAACGACAGCACTGATGATGAATGTGCTGGATAAATGCTTTTGAAATTGCTTCACAGCACCTATTGATGTCTTCTGCTTGCCTTTCATTTATCATTGTGTAGCCTTTACCAACCTAGATAAGGGAGGGCACTTTCTTATCAAATTATATGAAGTTATCTTTACAGTAACCAGAGCAAACCACAGTGTAAGCCTCTGAAACAATCATTCTCAGTACAATACCATTCTTGTAGTCTTGCTGATCACTTTTATTAATCTTTAGTTGATAGTGCAGGCAAAGGTTCAGAGAGCAGGAAGCCATACTGAAGCAGAGACAGCTCTATCTCTTCTGTATCCTGCTTGCAACAGTGACCATTAGAAGGTTCATATATACATTTATTTCGAGTAATCTTTCATATTCTAGTGATGTGTGTCTCAGATGCTTCCAGAGGTTTAGCCTCTGTATTCGATAGTTCTATGTGAGTTTTATTTCTATCAGTTTGTCTAGTGCAGCTTTTAAACCTACACTCTCAGCTTCTACTACATGATCTGGGACCAAGTTCCACATCTTAACTCTATACTGACTTCCCTTTGTGTTGGACTGTGAGCTTGTTTGTTCTGTGTGGTAACTCCTAATACCTGTGTTTGGAAACACAGTGAACACCACCTTTATATTCAACCTCCCTACTTATGCTTTTGCATTTCTTTATACTTTCTCATGCAGTGCTGTATTTTGCAGGCTCAAGAAATCTCATATATTCAGTTTTTCTTTATATATATATATAGATTTCTCATCCTTCCTGACCATTACCTTCTGAGATAAGAAGATTAAAAATGCATAATTTTCAAGATCTGGTGTATTATGGAACTGCATGGTGGCAAAACGATATTTTCTCTTCATTTTCCTATTATTTTTCTAATAGCTTCTAATATTGATATTTTCACCTGTACTGAACTTAGGTTTTCTGGTCATTTGACTGTACAACTCAAAGAACCAACTCCTGTCTGATGTTCCAGAAGCTCTGAGAACATCATTTCATGCATCAGACTGAGGTTATTTGATTTTTTTTCTCCAGTGTGCCTCACTTTATATTTATCAATACTGAATTTTGGCTTCCTATTTTTGTCCAGTTAGTATCATGCATGTCATTATTGCAGTGTGGCAGTGTTCATGGCAGAAGCCGCAGCCACCAAGCCTCGGAGATGGTGGAGTGAAGCACCTCAGGGCTTGAAAATCTCTCCCGGTCAGGGTGATTTCTTTTTCACCCCAGAGTTCCTTTCGATTTTATTTTACATATTTGCTGTTATTGGTTAGTTTGCACATGATGTCATGTTCTGTATATGGGTTTGTTCTGGAAAACTCATAACTCTTCAGTTCTTCATTGGTTATATTGTAATTGCTGTGCCCCTGTTGGCTGTTTCCCCTGCTCCCTTTCCCTTTAAAAATCCCGCTGTTTCCCCTGTACGCCTTGCCTTTGTCTCTGAGTTTGCTCAGCTCCGCTGGACCCTGCACTGACTCTCCCTGCTGCTCCTGGACCCCTAGACCCTCTGCCTGCCGATCCCCTGGATCCCTGCTGTTTTCCGCCGTTTCTCCCACCGCTTCTTCCTGCTGCTTCTTCCAGCAATAAAAGAGCTGCAAATCCATGCAAAGGTCCCTCTCGAAGTCTGTCCTTGTCGATCGCCGGAGAACACCAAGCTGGGGCGGGCTGGCCAATTAGAGGAGCCGGCAGAACTCGCCGTAGCCACTGCAGGAACCCCGCGTCGGGGCGAAGCTGCAGCAGCAGCCCCCGGCCCCCCGCCTGGCCAGGGGAAGCAGGAGCGAATAGCCGAGCGGCCTCGGCTAGAACCCTAGTGAGCAGCGGACCACACGGCGATATTGCAGTTCTTTGAGATCAGCTTTTGTGTTCTCTTTTGTGATTATTTGTAGTATATTGCTATCAACCTACGCTACTTTCCTGATAAATCCATACCAATTATGAATTTAATATTGAGCACACCTTGTGATGATTCCACCGGTGTCTTTCCTGTGTCATAGAAAATTATAATTTGTTCTATGACTTTTTATCTTTCAATCTATTTATTCTCTGTGAAGCCTTGATATTCATTGGCCATTTAGCTTCTTCAAGAATTATTGATGATAAATCTAGTTGCAAACTCCTTAAAAGTCCAAGTAGACTGTAACAAGCACATTTCCCTTATTGATGTACTAACTTTTTCAAGTAACTCCATCAGGTCTTTGATGTCTTTGATGTGTCTTACTAAAAACATGTTGACTCCTTCTCCTTCTGTATTGTATCCATCCACTAAATTCTGTTTCTTATTATAGTTTCTAACAATTTTCCTGGCACAGGCATCAGAGACAATGGTCAGTAGCTCCACAGAACTCCAGAAAAAAGAAGCTTAACAAACAGATGTCACAATTGCTGTCTTCCAGCCTTCTGGTACTTGAAAAGGATCAAGGGAGGGGTTTTGCACCAAAGCACTATCTCATTGTTTCAAGCTCAGATTTTTCTGGAAATGTCAGATGGATATATAAATTGGTAGTTATTAGTCCCTGCTCTTCTTCCATCAACTTTGTTTTTCTTTCTTCCTCCCTTTAGTCCACCCTTTTTACTCCCTGTGATATGATGTCCAAAGCTGTCCAAAGCAACAAAACTTCTACTGGATTTATAATATGTTGCATTGAAAATAAAGTTAAAATGTTGAGAATAGATGAATCCAAGCAAAAATACGTAAACCCACAACTACAATAAACAAAACAAGTCTGAAGATGGAAACCAGCTAGGCCAAGGTTTATGTCCAAGATACTTACTAATGAAGGAAAAATCTTCTGTTAATTTGGATGCCCCTAATTTAAAACTGGTTCCACTAAAAGCCAGTTTCTTAAAAAACAATAGTAAATAAGTTTTCAAATTCCAGCTGACGCATCCACTACTCTGGGAGATCACATGAGGAATCACACCTTTTGTATACCATTCCAGGAAGAATTATGAGATAACTCACAAGGAAAGGTCTGGCTGATACACTAAAATGATGCTGCCTAAAGCTCATGGCCATGTGTTGAACATGTAATCTTTTCTGTCTAGTTCCAGTCTTACCACCTTTTATCAATCTTACTGTATTTTCCTTTCTTCATGTTTGTTTTCTCTTTAATCACATCTGATACACTCAGTCAATACTGCTGTGAGCTGTGACCAGCCAAACAACTCCACGTGATGTCACAAGAAACCTGACACACACACGATTTTGCTTATGGCTGCTGAAGGGAGAAGAGGCTTATGACTGTCTCTCAAAAGCAGCAAGGTCACGAACAGTAGTGAACATCACAGACACAAACAGCATTTTCTTGTCCTCTTCTTTTGTTTTCTGCACTTTCTTGTATATTTGTCTTCAAAGCAGCAACTTTTTTTTTTTCCACCACAAATCCAGTTCATGTCACCTTATTTTGCCTTAAAAAGGACAGATGTTTTCACCTTTACCTCTAATATACTGCCAAGCTGTTTTCCCCTTGGCAATTTCTCAGAAATAGTGAGGGAAAGAAAGCAAAAGCCACTGTCAAAATGAAGACTAAAATATTTTGTATGTCAAGCTTTAATTGTTTTTCATATCTTTCACTGCACTCTAAGAAGAATTTAGCCTGTTGAGACCTGTAGTAAAATCTCTGAATCTTATCAGTCCAATGTTGAACGGCAACATTATCTTTACATCTTTGTGTGACACCCTGGGCTCAAGTATTCCATCAAAGCCTACAGAGTTCCTCACACCTTTCTTTATTCTGGACATGAATCCCACTTCATTGTCAAAAAACAAACACATACGGGCTAACTGCCTTCAGTATCTGCTGCTGGTTTAGATTTGACTCTGTCAACCATTTAGAACAGAAGCTATGGACACAGGAAGCAATGCTTTATGAAGGGAATGTGTCCTTGAGGTGGCCAAAGTTGGATATTGTAGGAAGGTTTCTCAGTGGACTTACAACCTAATTAGGGAAAGGCAAGCCAGAATCATAGGAATAACAAACAGAAACAGGCAGAGAGGAAGGATGAGAGAAACTACAACAAGATCATGTTTGTTTTACTTCTAGACTTACTGAAATTCTGGGATAAATTACAGTTTATGTGCTGGAGTGAGTTTAAGCATCTGTTCTGTTAATTTTACTTCTTCTCATGTGTGCTAGTCCTAACAGAATTGCATTGGAAACACAAGAGGTAGAAGCAGGAATGTCAGAGAAAACACTTCTTTTTTTCCCAGTTCTCTTGTCCCTTTTAATGAAGAATCACAATATGCTTTGCTGTTTCCTTCAGTGATAGAAAGAAAGAAGGAATCTAAATGTAGAAGTTCAAGGAAGCATGTGCTGTTGCTTTGTTAAATGTTTTTTTCTGTCCAATGTTTATAAATTAAAGGATTGTGGAGACTTGAATACTTTTCCTCTTGAACTGGGATTTCTGGAGACCTGTGCTGTTCTGTATCATGATAACAATTAATAATATAAATGTATTTGTGTTTAAAGGCTTATGATGCAGAAAAAATATCCAATTTATGGATGGAGAACATATACAGACAGCAGACAAATGGGTTGTTCAGTCTCAGAGGAAATCTGGATGTTCAGGTAAGCAATACACACAGGAGATCTTAGGTGTTAAAACTGCTGCCCTAACCACTTGTCTGTAAGTAATTCTCTGTGCATACGACAGTACAAGATTAAAAATGTCTGAACTGGACCAAACCCCTAATTGGTTGCCTTTACAGTGTGTAGCAGTAGGCACTCTGTAGAGTACTGTCTCCTAAACATACAGTTTTGCACTGTTTGTGGCTCAAGGTATCTTATAAACTGTAGCCATAAAGTTGTCTTTGTATTTGATGCTACTCAGTGGAATTTTCTTCCAAAAGTTACTCTAATCAATGTTGAAGCACTTGAAATACTGTGTAAAGACGACTTACAAATTTAAACGTACAATTCTTTGGCAGACAAAGTACCTTTATTTTATCTAATAGTCACTAGTTATTGCTATAGAAAAAGCTGTGAACAGTAATTTCACATTCACCTTTTCTGAGACAGTTAGAATTCTGTTAATAACAATAATATGCATACTTGGTTGACCCTTGTCCAGACAGAATTCTTCTCTTTGCAATCATATATAAGCCAGTACTGTTGTTCTTCTCTGTTCCTGTTCCAGTCCAGCTGCATCCTTCCTGTGATGGGGAGATCAGACACGCATTCAGGATGCATGGTGTGGCTACACAATGGGTTTATAGTGGTAGTTTATGCTGGTTTATGCTCCATTGTATTCTTAATAATTCCTATTAGTCTCTTTGTTCCTTTTTTTTTGTTTATTTTTTTTTTCCAAATAATTAATATACAGGAGGTACAAGGAAACAAACAAGGAAGCAATCCAACCCAACAGGCTTTTGGACTGTTTTGCCACTTAGAAGCATTAATGATACTTAGAACATCTGTTTTGTTTGGGTTTCTTCCCTTGACTTACCATGTTTAGTATTTGTTCCAAGTTAGAACAACAAATAATATACAGTAACTTCCTAAGAAAGAGAAATTTTAAAATATTCATTGCTTTCAAGGATCTCTCATCCATCCTCCTGCATTGTGACTGAGGTGAGCTCCTCACAAGTCTGCAGCTTAGACCAGGAAAATGATAAAAAGTCAGATTAGCAAACATTAGAAACCTCAGTTGAAACTGGCTTGTTCTGGTAAAGCAACTACACTTTTAACATTCTTTATTTTCTAAAAGAAAATATTTGCAGGGAAAATACTGCACCAATTCTTTGTTTTACTAAGCACTGTGAAAATATTTAAGCACACTTTGTAATGATGTATTTGCTAAGTGAAACTTCTCAATAATGTGCAACATCCGAATAGAATAGAAGAGAGGAAAACAGAACAAAACAGAATAGAATAGGAATAGCAATAGCAATAGGAATAGCAATAGCAATAGCAATAGCAATAGCAATAGGAATAGCAATAGGAATAGCAATAGTTGAAAGGAACCTACAATGATCAATTAATCCAACTGCCCAAACTCTTCAGGACTGACTAAAATCTAGGAAGCCTTTTCTACTGGTTGACCATCCTCTTGGTAAAGGAATGTTTTTAAATATCAAATCTAAACTTCTGCAATTTTGAACCATTCTCACACATCCTGTCACTGGATACCAGGGAGAAGAGGTCAGCACCTCCCTCTCAACTTACCCTTCTCAGGAAGCTGAAAAGAACAAGGTTGCCACTCAGCATCCTTCTTTCCAAACAGACCAACACAAAGTCCTCATCCATTCCTCCTGGGACATTCCTTCCAGCTCTTTCACCAGGTCTGTTTTCCTCCTCTGGATGCATTCAAGTGCTTTAACAGCCTTTTAAAATTGTGAGGTTTGAAAGCTGCACACAGTACTTAGAATGAGGTCACATCCACACTAAATATGTCAGCTTTTAAAACTGCAGTTTTTAAAAACTAGTGCAATACAGGAAATAATTCAGCTAATGCCAGAAGCTCTGGTTGAAGTACGAAAGTAAAGTTGCTCCTAATCTGTTACCCATATGTTGCCCTGACCTTTACCTACTGGAAGGTGGAGCCAACTGAGGTTGTATTCCATCATGATATATTCTATCTTTCTGAACTTCTGAAATCAGAGTTAAGAACACCTACTACTACATTAATTTAATTACTTGTCTTTGGTTTCTTTTTATTCCCTTTATGCAGTCATCTGTTTGACCTGTTACATACTCAGGAAAGGTATTTTTGATTATGTTTAACTTTACTTTTTTTAGACACAAACATAGGTAATGAAAAAAAATGACACCTTTATATCTGTACAGATCCTGACACTGATGAAATTTTCAGGGAACAAAGCAACATACTGCAATTAATACAACTGTTCCTGCTACTTTCCCACTGTGTGCCCATTAAAGCCTTGGCTTATCCCTCTCAGCTGCATAATTTCCTATATAAAGTGCATAAAATTGACTGCCCCACACAGTTAGTGGTTCAGAATCTCTTTGAGATAATCTGATGAAAGGTGAAACTGAAGAAGAAAGGATTGGTTTCATTAGCAGTAATGTTGCAATTAGTTCTTTATCCTTCTTAAGAAAGAGCTTTAAATTGTTCTTGTCCTAGGAGTTGTACTTCCATACAGATACAAATGAAGTGCAACTATTCTGTTCTGTGGCAACTGTGTACATTATATCAAATGAACAGAGGAAACAAAAAAATAGGATCTGGATGTTATTTTGGGAAAATGCTCATTTTCTCAAACATCAGATGATTACCAGAAATGTCACTTACTATAAATATATTTCTAAATAATTTTTTTTGCAAAGTTGTTTAGTAAAACCTATGTTCTTCAGCTCTTTACTCTGAGCTAATTATTTTAATGATGGCTAATCATTAACTATGATGAGTTTTCATTTTAAGGTTACGCTATACTTTTATTCTACAGGTATTTTATGTAGAAATATGGTTTAATACAGAAATTATGCATGACTAATTTTTGTCAAGCACCAAGTCAGACAGACTATATAACAAATAGAAATGTTTTTATACTGCATCTTGGTAAAATATCTTTATGATGCAGATCATCATCCTAGCTGCAATTAATGATGGGATTCTGTGAGAAGAGCTTCTGTGCTAGCAAAGCTCTTTGTAAATATTTCTGGTAGTTGTTAATCTAACTGGAAAACACGAAGTAAGAAAAAGAATCCACAAACAAAACCTATGTATCTCCTGGGGCACTTCAACCTGATCTTCTACTGCAGCCTTCTGCTCAAAAAGTATCATTGCATGAAAATATATTATGTGCTTATACATTTTGCTGGATTCAAATATAAGAGTTAATAAGTGCTCTTGTTTGATTGTCAATACTTGAGGAAAATTCAGAAATCAATATATTTTTAATCTATTTCAGATGATAAGAAGGATACAGGGAACTATGAAGTGCCTGAAATTTGCTGTGAGGACTTACATAGAGTGGATTATTAAAAAAAAAATAAAATCTAAGTTTCAAAAAATAAAAGTCTTGAATTACTGGAAAACATTTTTAATGCTCTGTGATAGAAGGTATTTCTTCAAAGTGTCTGATGACAAAGCTGTCTCTGTTAGCAACACAGCATTAGCCTTCTGTCTCCATCCTTGATGCTGACGTTGGTCTCTTTCTCATTTTTTGGAAATCATCGTTAATCACAGCTCAGGTATGCATATGCAAACTTATTTCAGGTTACAAGTAAGCAATTTAAATACAATAATACAGAATTCAGAGTGAACATCACACTGAACCCTTTCAGCCCTTCTGGGTGGTTAATAGATGGCTGAGGTTCATATTTTTACAAGGAGATTAATATAGGGATCAAAGATTGAAAGGCTCTTATTCTATACAGATAATTATTTGCCAACTCTACAGAAAAGCCTCTGCAAGTTTTTGTTTGTAGATCTTGATGAAAGAGTGGAAGCCTCTGAGTGTGAAGAGGATGGTTAGTTAAAAGTCAAATATGTCTCAGTAATTTGCATAAGCCATAGAAGAAGCTGCTAATTGGTTTATTCTGACCATCACATCCGCCTTCTCCTTCCCAATAGTCTTGGGCTATGAGTGATTGATTGTACCTCCCTTGGTCCTCATCAGCCTTGCTCTTCAACGTGTGAAGAGTTGTCAGTGGGTCTTTGCTGGCTGACATCAAGGTTATGGCCAGGTGATGGTTTAAAAAACTATTACAATATGTGCTGGTTTTGAAAAATCAGCTGTCTCAATAGTGACAAATGAGAGCCACTCCTACTTCATTTAGTGGTCAAAGCACATTTACATGTATGTGGAAAAATCTGCTGCTGCAATATATGTAATCAGCTGTCCAATGAACTCTGAAGAAAATGGATTTTGTCATAGTTAAGTCATGAGATAGAAATTTGCTTGCATTCTGCCATTTTGTCAAACTAGCATAATGAGTACAGCCTCTCTGTCATTTTGTGTCCATGAAACTGATTGACGTATTACACAATAAACAGCACAAGAATGGAAAAGTTTGTCCCCATTCTGACACAGGAGATATTAATGAAGGACATTCTGAGGGTAATGTGTGAATCTGACAAGTAGTATCCAGAAAGACTTTCTTTTATTGATTATACAGACAATAAATAGTAGCATATATATCCTCTGGTGAGCAGCTCACATACCATTTAATCTAAATGCAGTGTGTTTCATTCAATTCTCAAATATGCTTTTTGCCCTGGCTTAAAAATATGAGTTTAGTCAGAGTTGTAGGTATGATTTTGACTGAATTATAGGAAATTTTCGCTTAAGCTTGTCAAGCACATTATGTCATGACAGCCACATAAATACTTGGAGTGGATCAGAGGTTCATCAAAGAAGTTTACTGAAAATTTAAAAAAAAAAAATCATTGAAATTAAAACATACAAATAAAACAGTTAACTTTCCTGAAAACCAGTTTCAGGATTGGAGAAGCTATGTGTAGCTACAAACAAGTCATGTGAAGGATATCACATGTGTCATGTGACACAAATACTTTCTGTACATACCTATACAAAGGGAGACCCAAGGTATTTTCTAGTTGCATCTGATGCTGTAGTTATGTTTCAGTGGCTAGATCTTTAAAACAGCATCACCATCTAAACACTAAAAATCCAAAAGACATTTTTTCTTTAGTTTTGAGTGCTAACACATTAGTGAAGCACTCATGACTGAAATAATTTCAGACAGTAGAATTATTGAGTAATATATTTAGGCATGACTAATAAGCAAAATTTAAAAATATCTATAAGTTTATACATATGTATATATTTAATTAAACTTAATTGTAAAAATGTGAAATACTGAAAATATGAAAATCCAAAAGGGATTGTCTGGAATAAGTTCAGCTGCATTAGTATTAGGGAGAGAGATATTTCTGTTTTAAAATACATGACTTACACAGAAAACTTCAAAATACTCCTCTGATTTGGTGTAGGTAAGCTTTAGCATTAGGATTATGCTTTCCAACGGAAAGGTAAAATGTAACTGAGTAACTGATAAATTTTCTTATTAGTTTAGCGAGCATGATCAAGAAAGTTTTATTTTCATTAACTTGAGATTCAGAAGGATTTGAGGATTTTCATCATTAGAGTACCTCCCTGTTCCTGTAGAAACAGCATATTTTATCATGCTCATTCTGTAAAAAGGAATATGATTTAATCCCTTTAGAATTTTCTTCCTTGATTATCATGAGTATTAGCATGTTCTTTAGAATTATGTGACACCATTTCACATTCAGAGATATTTTGAAAATAGGTAAGAAAATGAAGGCACTTCACTGCTTATATAGATGGTTATAATGCAACAATTACATATTAATAATGCTAATCTGTTTTACAGCAGCACCTGGAGGCCCTTTCTGAAATTAGTGCCTTACTGTGCTCACAGACAAAAGATGCTTCTACCCATTAGGAGCCTGCACTCTCAACACCTAAGACTGAAAATGGATAGGAGAATGCAAGAATTAATTAACCAAAGTTCACAGATGGAAAACTACAGCATGGAGGTTTAGGTCTGTCAAGTTTGTTTTATCTGGATATTTTTCCCTGAGGAAGTTTTGCCGATGTGATTTAAGGTACAAATTTAAACTGAGATAGCTTAACCAATGACCAGTAGGAAATATTTGTGAACAGTCACAATAAAATAACTTGCTTTTTTCAGCTTAGTGGAAATAATTTGGGAACAGATTTACCTAAACCCAAATAAGCCACTCTTATTCCTAAAGCCTAAGGTCCACATGATCTTTTTCATCCAATTAAAATCTATTTTAATTAAATAATTCCCATGATTGCATGGACTTGTAAGTAGTCTCATAAATAATATGAAGACTCAGCTGTGACTTTGACCTGGGAAGGACTGTTGTTGGACTTATTGTGTTGGTCAGGAAGAGTTATTTTTCTTTATATATTCCCATTTCAATATCAAGATAACTTTTTGAATTTAAATCCAAGTCTCTTAATTGGATGAAAAAAAGTGTCAAAGTGCCCAACACTACTACTTAGCATCTTATGGGACATCTTTCCAGAGTCTCATGTGAACTGTCAGTTAATATATTTCAACTTTTTGTTAACTTTACAGGTGAACTCACTCGGATAGATTTCAGTGGAACTGCTGGCACAGTAAATGCTCATGCAACTTCAGCACAAATAAAGATGTATTCAGAGTCTGGTGTAAAGCTGAGCACAACTTACAGTTTCTCTCTAGAGAAGATTATCAATATTTTAATAGAAAGATTTTTCTTCAGTCCAGGCAGGAAAACAACAAACTCCCAAACCCTAACCAGACAACTAATGAATGAGAAAAAGCCATCACCAACTACAGGCTTCTGAACTATTAGAAATAGCCAATAAATTGTGTGTATTTTTTGAAGTTTATGGCATATAAAGTTGTATAATTGTAGTCGTTTCTAACAAGGAACCACTAGTTCTTTGAGAGACCCCAGACTGCCAGAAGCACTGCAGTCTTCAGACACTGCAGTCCCAGAGGCAATGAGCCACAAAAGGGAAAAAAAAAAAGGAGCTTTTAAAATGTCATTAATGGTAAATGGATTTGATGTCGAGCCAAGGCAAGAGTGACCAATTTTGTCAACTGGAAGTTGACAAACATCATTAAAATCAAGGTCTGCACCAAAAGACTTTAATTATATATAATCTGTCCTTGCTAGCAGAGAAAAATATTAAGGGGAGAGTTCTAATGCTTCTGGAAGAAGATTAATTATCTAGGCAATAGTATAATATGTTTAACTTTTAACAGCTACTAATTAGAAATATAACATTTGATTTGAAGGTTAGTTTGCATGATATATGACCAAGATTTTGTAAATGACTACTGCTTTTAAATGCCTTCAAAAGAAAGGACCTCTCTTCCATCTGCCTCTCTTTGCATTATTTTCTGACACTCTCAAGATATATTCCTTTCGATAAGCACCAAATATTATTCATATCTAGGTTAATATGTGCAATGTAAAAATTGAAACTTTCAGTTTTAAAAGTACACACAGTTGTCATTCCCTCTGTTAGAGGGATTTCAAATTTTAGATCTAATTCTTTGGAGTACAGACTTTGAAAATGTCCTCAATAGAATTTGATTTCATTAATAATTTCAGATTACTGTTGTTGCTGTTTTAGGAAGAACATCTCAAATTTTCTTATCTAATGTATATATGTCATCAATAACTGCACACCAACAAATACACAGAGATAATAACTTTCCTCTTTTTTTTTAACAGAAATACAAGACCGTTATTTAGTGTAAATCTTGCCATAGTTTAAAAATATATTTACACATTCATAAGATTAAATATGAGAGAAGTTCATACTGATGGTTTCACGCTGGCTAGGTGCCAGGTGCCCACCGACTTGCCCTATAGCTCCCTCCCCCAGAGGGACAGGGGAAAGGACAAGATAAATCAGTGGGTTGAGATAAGGCAGTTTTTATTGAAGCTACAGAAAAGCAAAAGCAGGGTCTGCGCGTGCATAAGCAAAAGAAGGAGAAGTCAATCTCTACTTCCCATCAGCAAGCGATGTTCAGGCACGTCCTGGGAAGCAGGGCCTCNCACCGGCTTTTATATCTGAGCTGACGTCATATGGTATGGAATATCCCTGTGGTTCCTTTGGGTCAGCTGGCCTGCTTGTTTTCCCTCCAGAGGTCTTGCCCACTCCCTGCCCCTTGATGGGGGAGAATGTTAGAGGGACAGTGCTTCTCAGCAGTAGCCAAAACACTGCTGTGTTATCAACTGAAGCACAGCACTGGCAGGGCTGCTGAACTCTACCTTTGTTAGAACCAATACAATAATTCAAAGAGATTTTGCTAACTTACCAAAACAGAAGCTGCTCAGACATTAATAAGCTAACCCCAAAATGGTTCAAAGTTTTTCCATTAAATGCAGTTACAAATTCAGTCTCTTTTCTCGTATCTGTTGCTTTGCTCACCTCTTCCACTGATTGAAGTGTCTTTCCTGGTCTTTTCATTTTCATTTTCCTGGATATTTGTTCCCCACTTTCTAAATAGAAGAGGAAAAGGGAAAAAAATATTTTGGGGATTATTTTCAAGAAGTAAGGTATATTCAGATATCAGTCTTTTTGCCTCTTTATCTCCTTGTTACTTTGTCTTCTCTCTCAATCTGCTCCTTTTCCAGTACTTTCTTTGTCTGCCCCTTCATATTTTTGTTCTTTACATTCTAGACTTCATGATTTTTCTCTTACATGATCTGTATATCTATAGTTTACCCCTGTATTTAGGGAACTCTTTAACTACTCTTTCAGAAAGAATTCTAATTATAAAAAGTACCTATGAGCCATGTCTGAATGTTTGAGTGGCTGTGCTGTAGTGAGTTTAGAAAAGATATTCTAAGAAAGGAAGATTCTGCATTGGCTGATATTTTATAAGTTTTAAATCAGCATATGTTGTTCCAGTGTTTGATCTGTACAATTGCGTGTTCCAAGTGCACATAGAGTTTAGTAAGAGCTTCAGAGAAGTCTGAGTTGGATGGGATGGAGTAATGATACTAATAGAAATACTTACTGGAATACAGGCAAGTTCTGTATGTCTTTGCTACTTACAGGGATAGAGATTTAGAGAAATATAAGAAAATTCATAGTCAATAAAATTTATCAACATGCCAAATTTTTCTTAAAAGTCTAATTTAAAGCTGCTAATGGATAGGAATCCTGCTTTCTTTTCAGCAAAAGCTCTAAAAATTGTAGCAGTCACTTCTAAGCTGTTTTGGGGGAAAATTGCTTTATATCCCAATGGGATTTTGTGGCTGAATAATGGTGCATGTATGTGGAGGGGGGTGGCATATTTTCTCTCTTCTCTATTTGAGCAAGGAAAGAAAGATAGAAGGTAAAGCAACAAATGTGTATTCCCCTACTCAATAACACTTTATTGACTTTAAGACCACTGTGTGTACAATGCAGCCACCTGACAGAGCCAGAAGAGTGTGCCAGTGCCTTATCTCTCTACTGAGCCCATCCAGAGTGTTTGATGAAATGCAGTCAGCAAGAAAGGACCATGAAGTGCTTCCACCCTTTCAGTTCTGCAAATCCCTTGCCATGGGATTGTGGCAAACTGCAAAGAGAAATCCCCTCTCCCCCCCGCCTTCTTTGTGGTTTTGTTTGTTTATTTGACTGCGGTTTGTTTTTTTAATGCAAGACACTGTATTTTCCCTGTGGAAAAAAAGGGCAGTTTTATATCTGGACCCAGTGTGAAACACTTCACTTGATTTAAAATTTAAGGTTTCTGTGTTGGACAGTCCAGAGAACAATGCATCTGTAATTCATTAAAAACTAGTGTGAAAAGAATTAATTAAAGATGCTAACTGTTTCTAAAACGCCCTGCAAATATTTCTTTGCAAACACATATAAAGCAGTGCCAGGTGTAGGATGAAAGGCAGTGTTGCTGCTTGATCTTGGCAGTGAACCTTAGAATAACATAGAGCTCAAAATCACATTAACATTTTCAAAGATTCTGGTTTCCATTTCTTATCATACAAAAGAGAAACCCAAAAACCTGAAAACATCAAGCAAAGGAAGACAAGGCATAGAAAGAGTATTAGTTAATTTATCAACTACCTGAAATGCCAAGTGGAGCCAAGTTAAACTTTGAGAAGCATAAATGCTGTTTGTCATACTTTAGTAAATATTTTCAAATATTTGCCTTCCTTTAAGCTTCAATTTTAAATTTAAAAAATATTTCTAATGGTGATTATCTTTTGATAAACGATGTAGCATATGATTTGTAAGTACATTTTGCAGTGGTCTGAATATTTGTGCATGAGATATTGCAGCACTGGTGATAGAAAAGTGAGTTAGAGCAGACAGCAACAGTATTACCCATATTTTCTGTCAATGCTGTTACCATTTGGCACTGGTGCTTGCACTGCACTTTCATGGTGGACCTCTGGCAGCTGCTGTTCATAACACGACTCCAGCTGAAAAGATTGATACTAACCTTCATTTAAATAAAATAACTTTCTTTCTGAAAAATGGTTGGAACATACTTGATGATGAAAGAGGAAAATTCTAGGCTGTGCTTCTTGCTCACAATGTTGAAAAATGGGCCAGGTTGTGTAAAAACATTATGAACAACCTTTATGTTTGGGGTTTTTCCAGTTGGATCTGATATAGAAGTTAGGGTTGTACATCAGGACTTGCAATCACACTTTTAAGCATTAATTTACCCCTCAACCCAAAAATTTTTCAGTACTTTATTGAATTGTTTCTGTGAAATAAAGTTACCTGGAAATAAACTTCAAGTGGAAAATAAAGTCAGGCAGTAACCCAAATGTTCCATTTTACTTTTTCTATCAAGAAATACAGTTAATATATTGTGCTGCATTTTGTTGTTTAGCTAATATTATTGGCAAATTATTTTTTTTAATAATGTAAAAATAAAGAGATTTCCATTAGACTGAGAGCATTAAATAAGATCTAAATAATAAGACTATAAAAATAAAGAAAATGTTAGAATATACATCTGAATATCCAGTAGGTGGAGCTTCTTACCTCTAAAATGTTTCATTTTATCAGAGTAAATTTGACTTTAAGGTTGTTGTTGAGATGCAGTTCAAAACTAAATACAAAAATTACAGTAAAGTTTGTATCAAAGCCAAATAAGACAGTGACATGATCAAAAACTTTAAGCTGCTTTTAGAATCACTTTTTACCTGCTGTCTTTCCCTTAGTAGCACAACTAATGATGCAAAAACAAAGAGTATTTGATCAGGAAATACTGGACAAATAAATATTATTATAGTTTCCTGTCTGGTGTTTTTTTTTTTTTTGGTTGTGAACTTTCGTGGTTTGTGGTTTTGGTTTTGGGTTTCAAAGGTTAAGCAGCAATTCTTATTAATTTCTGTAGATTTTATTACCAGAGAGAACTAAGTAATATTTTTTGAGATTTCAGAAAGAAGTAATGACTACTGAGTTGAATGCAAGTTAGAGAAATATTTTCAGAGACTCTGCATGGAATTAGCTATCCTTGATTTCTGGTGAGGAGACACTAGAGACTAATATAATTAGACAAAATTATTTATTTTTATGAAATAATATTATAATTTGAAGTTAATATTTTGAGGAAACTTGAGACAACTTGAGAACAGACTAATATGTCCATATTTCTATTGTAGAATGGTGTTTGAACTAGCCTTTAGTTTTGATAAAGGATAACATTTACTCTGTTATATATAACATGTTTGTCCAGGAAGCTTGGTGTCAGGAAGCTTGGTGTCAGAAAGCTTACTTCAAAGTTAAATAAATGTTTTCGGAAGGGTGGGCTTAGCAAACCAAGCAAAGGCAGTTACTGTACCTTCGTATTTATATTCTAGGGGCATATTCAATCATTTCCTCTACTGCAGTTTGGATTCAGCTTCTGATTCCTGAAAAGATACCTAAAGCCCAGCCTGTGTTAACAGAATTCCACTTGAGGTAGACAAAAGGCTGAAGACCTTAGTATCAAGCGTCTGTGGCAGTCAGACCTAGATAGTTAGGTGTTTGAATTTGGTGATGCTTGATCAAAAAAAAAAGCTGTAAAAATGAATATGGTTTATGTTGCTGCTGTGATTTTGCATAAATATTGCACAAATATCTGTGAAATTTGGTACTTTTAGAATAGCATTTTATATTATTCAAGTTGTAATTGAAATAAATCTTACATATCTGATATATCAGGCAAGGTTTCATTCTGTTTTGCTTAAGGCCTTTATGAACAGCCCAGATTTTCACATGAAAACTGGAGAGGTGGGGTCTATTAGCTTGGATGTAGTGTACCTTTGAATCTCGTGAAACAGTGCAGCTCAGATTAGCAAAGTGACTTTCAGACTGTGCCTATCAGCATAGATGCTTCCAAACCTGTTTGTGGCTTTTAAGCCAGATGATTTCAGTAAATAATGACAAATTATCTCTGACTTTGTCCCCCTCCCCCAAGTTTTACGTGAACATGTTCATACCCTCTCAAACACACTGTTTTTTCACAGGACCACAAAACTGGTAAAGATTTAAAAATGCATTACAAAATCAGATTTTCTCTAGGACACTCTTTCATGAACAGGCTTCTCTTTGTATTAACCCATGTCTGATCCTTACTGCCTTCAATGTTCCTTTTTGAACTGTTAAATCCCACCGCAAGATATAGGGATTGCTCTTGTTCCTTCCAAAAAGCTGTTCTCTCTTTCTCTAGAGGAAACTGTAACTCTTCTCTTTGTATTTTCTTCTCTTCTTCCATTCTTTGCTTTCTCCCCAAACAACTTTTTCTTCATTGGTAGAAAACCTGTTTCAGTAGATTCCCATGGGGCAGACTGGCATCTTGAGAAAAACCCCTGTGGGTTTCTGTTCTTTGTGCAGACCAGACAAATATAAGGAAAGCTGTGTTTACTGGGCTCCCTGACAGAAGAAGCCAGGAAAAGATGCTGCATAGAATCTCCCTTGTTCTGGTGCTGTTGGATATGTGGGTAATGGGACACAGTGGACAGCATAGGGATGAGGTTCAGCAAAGAAAGGGAGGTTAAAGGGAAGACACTGTTTTGGAGTCTCTTGAGGTCAGTAAAAGGGGTATAGATGTTCATGCCAAGCAGACATGAGACCTCTCATCTCTAATTCCTGTTCCTTCGTGGCCCTTTATAACAGTTCTGTTGGCAGAAATTGACAGGCTAACTTTGAAGTCGGTAGAGAAAGATGCAAGCTAGAAAGAAGAGAGAGCTGGACTTGTCAGTTGGAAATGGAAATGCTGTACAAGCTTTCAGGGGTCCCCGAGGCCTCTGCTTTCAAATCAGTGAAAGAACAGCTCTACGTGAAAGAATAGGGGCTGGTTGTACTCCGTAGTGGGAGAATGAGCTCCTGAGGCTCTGCTGAATGAAAGGGAAAATAAAAAGGAGGGAATGCTGCTCAGAAACACTATTTTGTGTGGTATGGAGTTCAGATGTCTCCTACCACTTTAGGGTAGGGGACTGTAGCATAACATGAGAAGGGTTAAGGTGAGACCAGAGGGCATACTGCATAGCCATAGGCATAAAAGTGTCCGTGAAAATGCTTTGCTCAGGGCTCTCCAACACTAGATTCTCAATGGTGGTAATGGCAGGTGAGTGGCTCTTCATGCTCTATTGCTGAATAGGGTAGGACGCTTACAACAATTGTTCTTAACAAACATTGAAGAAGGGAGAATATGCAGAGCAAATGATGTTAATAAATGTACTGTTAGCAAAAATCACTGCAAGATGCAAAGGATTGATAGGGAGGAAAATCTGCATGTTAAAGGAACTGTTTATTCACAATATGCATTCATAAAACAGCAGAAATGTAGTTGCTTAGAAAGCATGAGATTTATTGTTCACATTCTCAGTTTGCATAAATCTTCTCTGTTACTTGGTACAACATAGAATACATAAAACATTCTAGACGTTTTGAAAACAATATAGCAAACCACACAACAAAAAAAATCTAACCCCTATGGTGCCTGTTCTTCAGACAATATCACTTTATTACAAGCATCTTTAAAAAAATGCAGAAATGGGTCAGCAATCCATTTGAATGATTTCACAGCATATTCAGTGGTGTACTTAGACAAAAGAAATTCAACTCACCTGATTGATAAAGTTAACTGCACAAGGCCATTTCTTCTGTGAACACTATTTCTGTATTGTAGTGATATAGTAACATTAGATAACTTTCATTTTATGGAGTGGACCTACATTTTATTCGGTTTGGCTTTCGGAAGGCTGCAATTAAAAATACGTAATTATTTCTTAGTATGGCTGCAGGTGATATTTAACTGAAAACAACCCAGAGGAAAACAAGCTTGTGAATCTATAAAGGGATCAGAATAATGCAGTTAGGGTAGTTAAGGTTTAGTGTGAAAACGGTTCAAAGAAAGTAGGATTGTAATTTAAAATAACATCTCATTAGTTGGTTTAATTACTTGCTGCCAGCTCTAATTGGTTTTTAAGGGTGGCAAAAACCCCCATAGCACTTAGGAAAAAGAAAGGATTTTTACCCCTGGTAAGCTGGACACGGTTCCTTTGGCAAAGTGTAAGATTTTGATTAGGTTTCTTAGCTACTTTGAATTGTACTGATTATTCTGTATTTGGAAATTAATTCAAACATCTACATATTGATTACACCTTTCTTTACTTTTCCTTATTACTAACAGAAGTCTTTAAAAAGTAACTATTCTTAATACCCCTATGTAGAAAAGCAGTTTACTAGGTGATGATTTAATGTGCAATATGTTTCTTTCTCTCCTCACAAGCCCTCAGATAGAGGGTTGTCATCAACCCTCTGTTTGTGTGCTAGCTTGTATATGTAGCTGTCAGAGACCATGGCACATAGAGTTTGCTGCTTGATAACACAAAACAGAAAGACTGTCCCAAAATAAGATGATAAATCCACCTAGAAAAGGATCAATAATGAGAAAACCACTTACTTTTGCTGTTTATTAGTCCAGCATGAAATCCATGTTAAATCTTGAGTCAAGGTTAGGGACTACAAATTCTTATCCATCAGAGTAGGGAATTGTGTGATTAATCTGTTTCTGATTAGACTTTAATAACTAATTTCTTTCCCCTTGGCCCAGAAATCCAGAACACCTTGAAACACTAGTTCTTTTTAAAAATTCTATCTTGCACATTTGTTTCATTTCAGGTCTTGCAGATTTCATAAGAATGAATATTCTCAGAGAGCATGTAAATCCACAAGAAATTACATGAGTCTATTATCCTCCATAAGAAAATCTCCCAGGTTGAGTCAAACCATGAAACAGTGCCTTACCAACTCCAGTTTGATTGAATATCTTAGAGAAAACTAGAATACCAATCTTTTAATTGGCTTATTGGAAAATCAAGGATAAACTTTAAAATCAGTGCTTGCCTAGTCCTAAAGCAGTAGGTAATTTTTCTCCCCAGCTACCTCAGGTGTAGCCACAGTGTCTCACTTTTGACACTGACCCCAGTCAATATTCTTACATTTCTCTTGAATCAGGTCACTTTTGAAGGCTTTCTTCCTGAACTCTCCAAATAAGATGAAGCATTTCAGTATTTTTGTCCTGGGTTAAAATGTATTCTATTACCCTTTTTGCGAGCTATTGAAACCAGTTGTAGTGATGTTCCTTGCCCCCTCGTGTTAATGGGTCCATCAACACCGCCACAGGACTCACAGATAACTTGCACCTGGTCTGTCTTACCTCGACTTCCCATTGTGAGATGCTCCGCCCAGGGGGAGGAGCCAAGCATTCCCATGTGAATATAACGTGGGGTTTGGTACAACAGAGACAGCCTTACCTATTGGGATCCCAGAGAACAAGAGCTGCACAACCACCACTGGACTTTCTGAGAAGGACCTGACCTTTTCTACAGGATCACTGCTTCAACAGGACCACTTCAAAGAGAACTGCAGCTACCACCTAATTGGACTGCTACCACAACGCTGCCCCGCAGGGTGTCAGGTCGTATCCCTGACTGTCAGGCTAAACCAATGTTTTTGTATCATTGCTTTGTTACACAAATATATTAGTAAAAGAGCTGTTATTCCTGTTCCTTGTATCTTTGCCTGAAAGCCCCTTAATTTCAAATTTATAATAATCTGGAGGGAAGGGGCTTTAATTTTCCATTCCAAGAGGGGCTCCTACCTTCCTTAGTAGACACCTGTGTTTCAAACCAAGGCAATTTTACATTGCTTTCTCAGTGTTTCCTGCTTTGGAATGCATACATGAAGCTGGTGGGAATCTGGGAGTCTGACTTGGTTCTGTGGCTCATTCCTGTGTTAGCCATTGATTGTCTTAATTGGTGGCTGGAAAAGATTAAGGCATTTATATCAGCTGGATGTGTGAGGTAACCAAGGATTCCTGAGTGCATTTAATTACTTGGGGTTTCAATGTAGTCTTTTGATTAATAAGTAAAATATTGTAAAGGGTATTCAAAATGTACTTGTCAAGTATCTTTGAGTCAAAATAACTTTTTAAAAATTAATATGAAGTAGATGTGTTTTACTTGTGTTAACTCTTTACCCATGTACTTTGTAAAACAATATAAAAATAATGATTCTGTTTAAGTTTAATTTTTCACACACTTTTGAAAATCAAAAATAACAGAACTTAAGGGTACCAAGACTTAAGAATCTGCATTTTCTAAAATTTGTGCCTGTTCATTGGTTTTAATATTCAAATCTCTAGCTGATTTGGAACTATTCCTTTCAAGCATCTACTTTTTTTTACAAATTTTAAATGGTTGTAATGGCAACAACAGTTAGTGAAAAAATTAAGTCTGGAATCCTCAAGTTAAATGAATTAATTATTTTTCAGGTGTAGCCTTGACCAGGAAATTAGTTCTAAATGCTTCTAAAATTTCAAGACCAAGGTATTTTTTTATGTCTGTGTTGTGGAGATGGGATTGCTGTCTATTTTGATTAATTTTTTTAGTCAATCTTGATTGATAACTGTAGTGATGCTGTCAGTTAAATATTGATTATTTACATAATTATCAGACCTGCATATATGTGATAGTGGGTGCTTTAAAACATAGTGTATATATGAAGTTATGGCAATGGGATTTGTTAAAATTATATCTGTGTTTCAAATAATTGGAAAAAATTACAAATATTCTTAAGATATATTTGCAATTAAGATGCCTTTATAGTTTTCAATTTAACTTTCCTAGCACATTTCCCTGAAGGAAAAGAAAACAAAAAGGAAACTAATTATGGTTGTTTCCTTGCAGTTTTTCGATTCTCTGAGGCACCTTATGACCAATCATGATACCTCCTCATTTCAGAGTTAATGAGCCAAAAAGATGAAAGTTGTTTCAATGCTTGTTCTTCTATTTCCACTGTTGCAATTGTTCCTGTTCAAGTCTTCTAAAGAGGGAACCAAACAAAGGTTTCAGTCCTGCATTCTCAAAGCAGTGTTCATATTATAGCTGGTTGCATTCACAGGAATGACAGTCCTTTATGTAGCTGCTTATATTTGTAAGCTATGTGGAAAAGAAAAGCAAATTAAAAACTGGATTACAGATTCAGGTACCCCAAATCTTTGGTGTTAGCTCCCATAGAACACATAGGTATAGATAGATAAAATGTTTTAAAACAAAGTAGATATAGGTGCTGTATTTTGACAGTTATTAGGTAACATTCCTGCTTCAAGAAAAGCTGAGCTATTTAGAATTGCATTATTCCTTTAATCTCAGATACTAGATAATGCCATGACATGTAATATTAGAAAAAATACATACCAAAGTATTAGTTGAGCATTAATAGAAGTTTCCAAAAAATGTGTTATGTTATTTTGTTATCAGATTAAGTTACCCCCGACATAGATATAATGTTTTGAATATTAGAAATAAAAGAAACCAACCAAACAACCCAAAAAAGCACCTACTGCATCTGAGAGAAAAAAAGTCGGGTGAAGTGGGAAGGGATAATTCCTTCCTTATCCATTATTCTTCATTTCTCTTACAGGTAATATATGTTATGACCTATATCTGCCTTGGATATCATTGTCTTTCTACCTCAAATTTTTTTTTTGCATTCTGCCAGTCCAAAATGCATATTTAAGCAGAACCAAAGGAATGAAAGTAGCAGCATTTAGCCAGAAACTGGGCTGCAACCTCAGAAGTTGTTTTAGGGTTGTACTAGAAGCAGAAATTTGGCGTTTGCACAGCAGTGTATTTTTATGCAAACTCTTCTACTTCTTTGTCAGTCAAGAAACATGACTCTTCTGCTGGATATGCATAGTCTCCTAAACATAAGATTTGATTTTGGATGTCACTCACAGTTAAAATTTAGTGATATTGAGGAGATTTAAGCAAAGATTAGCAGAAAAGCTGACTGAGAATGGTACTTTTTTGAGTAATAAAAAAATTTTATGAAGGAGCTTTGGAGCATGGCCTAAGTTCAAAAACAGACCAAATGAAGCCCCAATACTGATTTCTTCAACTTTCAGCCTCCACTTTCCTGTCTTTCCCTCTACCTCCTAAACAGCAATGACCCAAAAGAAATGTTAAGGGGACAAAGAATTCCAAGCTGTATCCTACAGATTAATTTTAGGCAAGAAATTGATCATACTTGACTTTAAGATCAGAATAATCTGAAGCAAACAAGATTAGATATCAATAAGGAAAAAAAGGAGAACACCTGACAGAGGTGCAGTACATTTTGGAGCATTCATTTAAATTATTTTTCTCTCCTTCTATTAAATAGCAATTGTCCCAGTTCTGGTTTTCTAAGTGACCTGGGCAGTTTTCTAGGCAAATATATCCTGTGCCTTAAATGGAACTTCTGGTTCAGGGTTAAAAGTGAAAGGAAAGTCCCTGTGAACCATTTATGTCCCATTAAATTGTCTGCAATAGAACACTCCACAGTTTTTCTAGAGTAAATTTTTCCTGATGGGGTAACCAAATTTATTTATTTTCTGACTTTCATGAATTTTTCTTGAAATATTCCTGATTTTTTTGTGAATTTCAGTATGATAATAAAATAAGAATGATGAAATATAATGCAAAAAGATATGCTATTTGTAGGATTAAGAGACATTTGCTTGCATGCATGACTATGTGCTTTGCCTCCAGTTCAATACAAAAATAAGCATCTCATGAGGCAGGAAATGTATTGTGATTTTTTTTTTCTGGCTGCCTTAAAAGAAATATAAGTCAATTTGCATTTTGAAATCTACTGAGAGGAACAATGGATCGTTAAATTCTTCTCAATTCCACCTGATGGAGTGTGTAGAAGAGTCCCCTGCAATATTGCATTAGTGACACTTTCATTATCTGAAACTATTTCTGTATCCAGGCAAAACCGTTCCTGTAATATTCCTGTCTCACTGTGTTTTGTATATGGGGAAGACTGATTTACATTGTCATTCATACATGCCTTTATGGTTCACTAAGGGTTGATGAAGTCATGTGTGTAGACCTTAATGAGCTATATTATTGCTTTGGTACTGCTTAATGTGTGAACACCCAAGGATAATAGAGAGTAGGCTCTCTATTCCATAAATTTCTGTATATTTGTGTGGGAATTGTAGTACAGTATGACAAGTAAAAGAACTTTGTTTGTATTTTAAAATAAGTGACTGAGATAAAATTTAAATTAACTCAGTCACTATATGCTAACTACCTGTAAGTACTACAAGTAGTAGGACAGGAAAACACACCTTTCATTACAGTTTTAGATACAAAACTCTATTTGCAGGTTCTGTTTTTAAATCTAGTTTAAAACTTAGTGGATATATTAAAAAGATTCTACCTCTTCCTATTTTGATTTGATATTACTAGCAAACAAACAATCTTCACCTATATTGCACATTGTCAGTATATTTATATTGTAGCTTAAGAATTACTTTTCTGTTAGTAAGCTGTTCATACTACTGCTGTCTGTGATGCAGGACTTTAGATCAGGTATCAGCAGGGGGATTTACCAAAGAGAATCTTGAAAACCTGTCTTCCTGGTAAAATGAGCTAGCCTGGACCCAGAGGGATGGTGAAATCAAAAACCATCACATATTTGATTTTTTTTTATTTTTTCTCTTCCCCCAAAAAGAAGCATCATCACCTACATGCCTTGTAAATGTAATTCTACCTCTTTTTTAAAAAAATTATTTTCAAAGGTTGATTACATATCTAAAAATCTGTTTACTCTGTTTCTAGCTCTTATTTATTGTCATGACTGCAGCTGTGCATTGAACCTTAGTATTTGGGTGGATTCTGCTGTTGCCTTCACTGGGACTAATTCCATAAGTAAAGCTGCTTAGGCATCTTTATGGCATTAACTCTTTTCTTCATGGAAAGTTTCAAAATGTAATATTTGAAATAAGAAAATTTGCTGCTAAAAACACCCCACACACCTGAACAGATAAAATCAAAGCCTCTGAACTGAGCCTCAAGCATGAGTGGCAAAACCAAGAGACAGTAACTGATGTTTTTTGATCTGAGGTCATATTCTGTTTTTTTTTCCTCCCCAATTCAGCACTTTAATTCACAAATTATTGTCAAAGCCAATATTAAAATTTTAAATGGGCAAATTGGGATGCCTTGTAAAATTGGCATGCATTTTGCTGCAATATAATACCAGCTCTTAAGGATCAAGAACTATTCATTTTTCTTGTTTCCTTTCTGATTGTTGTATTAATGTTGTTTCTCTTTAGTGGACTTCTTCCAAAACCTGCAGTCTGACTTGCATTCTGTTTACATTTTTTTGATCTTTCAAGTCTTTGGCTAGCTTTTTTTTTTTTAACATACTGATGACCAAATTAATGATTTTTATTTCTTTTTTGTCAAATGTACTTGAGTTTTGCAATTGTTGCTAATTAGAAATCAAATGAATCTCATTAAAGAGGTCTTGTAACCTTATTCTACAATGAGAAAGGGCCAAGATTTCTCATCTGGAAAACTGTAGAACTGTCAGCACCTAATGGGTTTGTCAATATTATTAGAAGTAAATAATAAACATAGGAAATGACTTGACATGAACTATGCAAGACATCTACAATAAGCTTCACAACACATATCAATATTTTTCCAAGAGAGTGACTATTTATTGAACACACAAAAAGCTCTACTGAGAGAACAGGAATATTTTCCTGTTCAATTAGCCTAGATCCCTTCCCAAAATATGACATGGAAAAATGCTGGCAGCTCCACCTGAAACAAACATGATGCATTTTGCTAAAGTGTGGTTTTATATCCTTTTTCATAGATAGTAAAGATTGTATACTTGAATTAGGTTTGCATGACAAGGTTTTGGTAGTGGAGGAGGGGGCTACAGGGGTGGCTACAGGTGAGAAGCTGTCAGAAGCTTCCCCCATGTCTGACAGAGAAAATGCCAGATGAATCCAAGACAGGCCCACCCTTGGCCAAGGCTGAGCCCAACAGTTACAATGGTAGAGCCTCTGGATTAAGAGATTTAAGTAGTGTGAAAAAGTCCTGTGCAACAGCAGCTGGGAGAGTGAGGATATTGAGAGGAACAACTCTGCAGACACAAAGTCAGTGCAGAAGGAGAGGAAGGAGGTGCTCCAGGAGCATGAGTTGAGATTCTCCTGCAGCCTCTGGTGAAGACAATAGTGAGGCAGGCTGTCCCACTGCAGCCCATGGAGGACCCCACACTGGAGCATGTGGATTTGCCCAAAGAAGGCTTTGTCATGGTGAGAAATGCTCTGGAACAGGCTCCTGGCAGGACCTGTGTCTCCACAGAGGGAGAAGCCCACATTGGGGCAGATTTTCTGGCAGCACTTGTGACCCCCAGGGGACCTGCACTGGAGCAGTCTGTTCCTGAAGGACTGCACCTTGTGGAAGGGACTTAAGTAGAGCAGTTTGTGAAGAACTGCAGCCTGTGGGAAGGAGTCACATTGGAGAAGTTAATGAAGGACTGTCTACTGTGGGAGAGACTCCTTACTGGAGCAGGGAAGGAATGTGAGAAGTCCTCCCCATGAGAAGGAAGGCCTGGCAGAGACAATGTGTAATGAACTCACCACAACACCCATTCCTCATCCCACTGCACCGCTGAGGCAGAGGAAATAGAGACTTTGCAAGTAACAAGGAGTCAGGGAAGAAAAGAGGGGCCTTTCAAGATTTTTAAGGATTTGACTTCATTTCTCATTACCTTACTCTGTTATGATTAGTAATAAAATAACCTAATTTCCTAAGTCATGTCTGTTTCGCCCATGATGGTAACTGGTAAGTGAATATCCCCTGTCCTTATCTCAAGCCAGGAGCCTTCCATTGTAATGTCTCTCCCCCATCCTGTTGAGGAGGGGAGTTATGGAGCAACTTTACTGGGCACTTGGCATCCAGCCAGGGTCAACCCACCATGAATGTAAATTGTTTAATTTATAAAAAGCTATTTCATACTATTTGCCTGTCATTTTAGTATGTGGTCTTTGCATGTCATTAAACTTGCATTTCTAATTTCTCAAGAAATTGCCTTTTCTTTGATATAATGATGCAGTCTTTATTTTATCCAGATATTTTCACACATTAGACTACAGTAAAGAGCATAATGCATACTCATTCATTAGAAATTCAGTAGAAATAAGATTTGCATATAGTAAAATAGTTGAAGTTTCTCCCCCTCCACCACCCGTTACAGTTAAAAACATATACCTTGATATTTTCAAGCAGTGTATCCTTCTAAAGGGTCTAGAAATGTAGCAGCAGCTGTTCTGTTTTCAGAGCTGGCTAATGCACCCAGAAGCTTTGCCAAATCTGTTTCACAGCTTCAGTGGTTATACTGCAGGTAACTTTTTACACGCTATTCTTCCTAATGTCCTTATCAAGGAATAGATGACTGCAGACTTGGCTCTTAGCATCTAATTTAAAAAAAGCACCAGTTTTCTGTATGTTTTGACTATTTAAAGTTATATAATTGGTAAGACTAAAATTATTGAGATGATAGAGGATTTGAAGGAAATCAACTACAAAGAAAGATCAAAGACAAACAAACATTGGCCTTCTTTATCTATTAGAGGGCCATTTAGTTGTGTTTTAAAAACCAGGACACATACAGCATACATGATATATAAATCATACATATATCTAATTAAAATTATAATGATTGCCTATAAGCAAGACAAAACAAGGCTGATTTATTAGAAAAGTATCTCAGTTGTTTATAAGCTTTTTACAAGACTGCCAAAATTTAATTGTTTGGGTGGAATTTGAAGGCTAATTTTCTTCCTCAGGCTTGCTTTCTGGAAAGTTTTAGTAAAATGATCAAAAGGTTTCTTCTAATTAGTTTAAGGAAATCACATTGTATTTTCATCTGAGAGAAAATCAGGAATATTCTATTTGGTTTTAAACAAATGCGTGAAACTTTGTGGCATGAACATCAGAAAGCTGTTGTTTAGGAGTGAGGGTTGTATTCTGCTGTTCTACAAAATTTGTACTAATGTTGCTCACTCTGAAAACTTCATTTTGTATATGCACAGTCATGGCTTGTGTACTCTGTGTAGGTGCTATAGATACTTTGTACAGAGATAAGCCAGAGTAAGACTCATGCCTAAAATTTTACACAGCAGATGCTCACCTCAATAAATGGTTTGAGTGGAGTGGGAAGTAGCCACAATGGCACTTAAGTCAGAAACTGGAAGAATTTTGTTTTTCTCAATCTTTTCTTCAGTGGTAGTTGACTAAGAGAAGAGAGGATCTTAAATATGATGGATGAAGTGACTGAAAAGGAGCTCTTGAAGATTGGTAAAAAAAGGAGGTGCACAGGCCCTCTGTGATGGCTGGCTACCCCTGTAGCTGCACATGAGGTTATTGTGACCCAAGCACAGGACCCAGAACATGATCTTATTGAACCTCAATACATTGGCCTCAGCCTCTCCAGATCCCTCTGCAGAGCCTTTCTACCCTCCAGAAGATCAACACTCCTACCCAATTTGGTGTTATCCATGAGTTTACTGAAGGTGCATTTGATCCCCTCATCCAGATCATTGATAGAGACATTAAACTGAACTGGACCCTAAACTGAGCCCTGGGGAAAACCATTTGTGACCAGCCACCAACTGGAATGATAGCAATAGTAATGTTGTCCAAAATATGAAACTATTTTGTTTTCATTAAAAGACAACTATATTACTCAATTGTAAAACCTAGTGCATCCTTGTTTTCTTTGAAATATTGCATATACGAAGGCAACATGGAGAAGATATCAAGATTGCAATTTTTTTAAACATAAACCAATTTTCAATTATATGTAATCTTTCTGAATTCACATTATTCTGTCACAGTACCCTGATTAGGTGAATACTTACCTTGTTCATGCTTGAAGCAATGAGAGTTAAAACTTACTATATGTTAATACTGGAAAAAAAGAAGACAAGAACAAATGTTCAGTCCTCTACAATTTGCTTATTTTTGTATTAACTAATCACGTACAGAAAGTGAGATTTTAGGGGTTTCCTTTATTGGTTGAGGCTTTAATGATGTCATATGTTGTTAAACCAGTGTTCTTATTAAATATGGGAAATTTAATTTTTTAAAAAACATATATAGTGACAGTTGTGAATGTCATAGTTCGTTCAGTATTGGTTCTTCCATGTATTTTCAAACTGAAAAGGTTTATTCAGGCCTAATCCTTACTGAAAGAGTGTGGCTGACAGAGTCTTTTGAGAAATTCTTCTTTCCCATACCAGCTATGCAAAACAAGCAGATAATGCTTGGACACCTGCTGTTTTCCAGAAATATTTTTGTTCCAGACCAAGTGTGTTTTGGAATTGGGTGTTGTGAGGCTCCAGCCTATCACCCTGGGTGGTGGTTGGTCACCTGACAGGTTCTTACCATATATAAAAGGGAATAGAATAAAAAAGGCGGCAGCTGCCACTGCTGCTGCTTTAACTGGACTGGCTGTGTGTCTTCCTTCATCAACTGCTCTATAGTGACAAAAGTGGACCAATAAAACAGGGCAAATAATGCCTGGTGTGGGTAGCAGTCACATGTCACAGTATCGACACGAAAGGAAGAGCCAGAGATACCGGCTTCCAGGATCAGAGAGAAGGAAGGAAGGAGGCAAGACCCGCCTTCTTTATTTTTTATATACATTTGAAAATCACTATTCATTGGAGGAAATCAGTTCTTCCTCAATTACAGTGGTCAAAGGAAATGTCCATCAAAGTTCTGTGTCCAGGAGACAGGAATGTGAGAGATAAGATACAGTTACAATAACATA
>VZRZ01007026.1:2314-35010 GCA_013398175.1 Climacteris rufus
CAAAAAAAAAAAAACAAAAAAAAAAACCTAAACAAAAATATCTGTTTAGGAAGTGTTTGAGTTAAACTGGAATTGCTTGTCTGAATGTGTCCTAAAGGCAATTTATCTTTAAAGTTCAGAATTTGAAGCTTCTGTTCACTTCAACAGTAAACATGACAAACAATGATAATCAACTTATGCTTCACAAATTGTTTCCAAGGCTCCTTCTTTAATGCTCAGGAGTTAAAATGGGGAACATCTGAAGGCAAATAAATTGTTCCTTCTCTACCAGATCAAATATTGACATGTTTTACAACATATCATGCTGTCTCATGCAGTTAGCTTCATCTAAGATTGTGGACAGCATCGTGACATATTAAGATATTGTAATGCTGCCTATCCAGAACAGTCTATATATACCATGCTTTTAGATTTTCTTTATCATTATTCTGTATGATTGTAATATATTTCTCTGTCCAACTGTAGGTTATACAGAAGCCTTCAGGAATTCTGTTATAAAAGATTCTATCACTAAATTTGATACAATTTGACATTTGATGTAACTTCAAAAATAACTATTTACAGATGTTATTCAGCGTAACATAGCAGCTACTAGCACTGAATAAATGTAAAAAAATATACCACAAGTCAATCCAAATAGAAGCAGATTGATAAATCTCTTTTCTGCTATAAGTATGTATATGCAATTATGAACGATCTGTCCTGAGTTCATATGAACTTTTAAATAGGTGCTTATCCAGATGACTTTCAGGTCAATGTTAAGACCTCCAATGCAATTCAACCTACATTAAGTTCTGAGACAGAATCACCAATCCTAATATCTAATCCTCTCTGCTGCCTCATGACACAAGGCAAAACAGTGAATTTGATCAAATTATTTTAGTGCTTTGAAAAGGTGAAGTTTTATTACTGTTATGATGAACTTATCATTAAGACTTAGTGACTTGAGGAAAAAATAACAGGAAATTAGAGCTCACCTAACTCCGTAGAAACAATCTTAAATGTAAGGTAATTAAATAAATAGATGACTGTATGGTGTCTGGCTGAGATGGAGTTACTTTTCTTCACAGCAGCCCATATGTTTGAGATTTGTGACTGAAATAATATTGATAGCACACCAATCTTTTGTCTGTTGATAAGCAGAACTTGCACAGAATTAAGGCTTTCTCTTTTTCCCCACTCTGCCAGCAAGTAGGCCTGGAGTGAGCAAGAAACTGGAGGAAACATAGCCAGGACAGCAGACCACATTGACCAATAGGGATATCCCCGTGTCATATGCCATGCTCAGCAAGAAAAGTTCAGGGAAAGAAGAAGAAACATCAGGAGGATGTTTGGGGTTATGGCATTTGTTTTCCCAAGAAACCACCACTTGTAGTTAAGGCATGCTTTTGAGAAGTTGTAAAACACCTGTCTGCCAATGGGAAGTAGTGAATGAATTCCTTATTTTGCTTTGTTTGTGTTCACAGCTTTCACTTCACCTACAAAACTGCCTTTATCTTAATCTGCAAGTCTTCTCATATTCCTTCTATCTTCTCCCCATCTATGGGAGAGTGAGCAAGCAGCTGTGTGGGTCCTTGGCTGCCAGCTGGAGTCAGCTTGCAACAATGGCCAAAGAAACTACTACAACTCAACAAAAATCAATTCTAAAGCTGAAAACTTCCAGCATTACTGAAAATATAGCCGTGTGTAATACTTGCTACTCATAATATCAGGGTGTAATAGCTGTCTTTTTAAATTTTATATAATTTCCAGGACCATATTACCATGTGATCTGAATTTTTTCAATCAAAAAATACCTTGATTTTGTAGAGATTTTTTTCAGACTAAGGTCTTAAATTGCATGACAATCTCCTCTTAAAATCTTGTCTTGTAATGCTTTATTAATAACCCTCACAAAAAGAAAACCTTTCAGATTCCAAGCAATTTGAAATAAAACATATTTTCCCATTAAAAAAAAAAGAATTAAATTATACATTTCTGCTTATATCACTACTACAGTTGCCATGTCACAGCCAACTTCCCAGCTATTTGATGGATGACTTGTGAGTGTACACCAGCCTGTCCTGTATGAGGCAAAAGTGATTTCAGGATACATTCTAATCAACCATGTTAAAGGCTAGTAGCTCACACACACCTGATAATTTTTTTTCAAGCACTGCCAACTGTTTTCATCAATCCCAAGCACATAAGTGGATAATAAAGATTGATTGTAACCAGAAGTGTGTGAATTTGAGCATCATGGGTTTTGGAGCGGCATAGCACGGTAGTCTCACAGAACAGCTTTATGTAGCTAGAATTATTCACATTTCATGTACTGCTCTTGTAGGTTTTATCCGTGATGAGGCTTTTATTCCCAGCATCTATTTCTCATATAATTCTCAATGTATTTTGGGTTCTGAAAACTCTCATACTTGGGCAGATTTGTTTTTCCTAATTTGAGTACTACCCCTCCAGACATCTAAGGAATTATCTGAGCGTGAAAGAATTATATTTAAGTAGGTTTATTTCTCTTAAGAAATGATTCAGTACATCTTTCCTTAGCTATTTAAGCATGCATCAAACTCTGATATTGGCTGTTGTACTATATTTTTTATACTGGTATTAGCCATTTCAGACCTTTTATATCTGCATTAACACTAATGCATTTTTATTAGCTTATTGCAATGGGAAATTCCAATTGTGCCTCAAGAACTGAACAAGAACCTGTCAGAACACTACATTGTAAGAATCTGCTGAGGTTTACTCAATATCACCGATGCCTACTGATAACTAGTTATACTATTTAGGGACAGCTCTTGACATTTTGTGGTAGCCTGGCCACCCCGAGATAATGTATTTCCCAATGACAGAAATCTAAGATCCTACACAACTGTAGGGATTTCAGTTTTAGTGTTGAGAGAATGTTTCAATTGCCACTTTGCAGGAATAGATGTAAAAGTATCACGGGACATATTCTACTTTCAGTTATATAAATGTAAATTTAGAATATTTTTTCTAGCATGCTTTTATGATTAAGCTGAAATGAGAATTAGAAATTGTAGTTCCATTGATAATATTCCTATGAAAAGCAGTTCCAAGTGGTTAGTAGGAAATGCTGTGGGCATTATTTTTCCCATGAGCTTTTACTTAATAGTCATCTATTGGAAAGAGCAAAAGAACCCTGATTCTGTAGAGCACTGTAATCAGAGCAGCAATGCTGATATTTATATTAGAAAGATTTACCCAAAAAAAACCCAAAAACCAACCTTTTTTAACAATAATCATACATACCAAATAATATCATAGGTATTATTTTGCTTACTTTGCTTTTTTGTTCTTGTTTTTAATTTTTTCTTTAAAGTGAGATCTGAATTAAAATCACTGATCCTACAAGTAATAGTCTGCACAAAATCACAAACCTGATGTTTAAGAGTCATTTTTCTATGTGTCTAAAGTGCATGCAAAAAATATATTGCATGAAAAAATATATTTGTGAATACAGTCAATTAAAACTCTACTTGATCTTTTAAGTACGTCTACATCCAGTCATCATGTAAAATTTTATTTTCCATATGGAAATATGTTTATACATTAACATCTTGTCATGCAGCTGTGATACAAAAATATTTTTTTTATTTTTAAAGAAGTCCATTACTGCAATGTACTAAAAGCTTTCTAAGTGGACAGTAAAGTATTATTTATGGTAGTAAATTGTGCAGGATTTCTGAGACGTGAATATCCATAGCACTAAATTATCAGCATGACCTTCAGTACAGTTTTGGTTGATGCCAACTAGCACTTGGTCCCCAAGAGTGCTTAGCCACAGTTCAGCAGCCACCACAGCCCAGGAATCATTCCCAATACATAGTTTAAACTCAGTCATCCGGTTCTGAAGGGTAAGAGAAACATGGTAGCTAGTCTTACAAAGAACAGGCACAGTCCTATGAATTAAATTATGCTAATTACATTTTTTGTATAAAAATATGAAAAGCTCAAAACTAAATTCTGCAATAAGGTTTCAAAAACTCTGCAGCAACTTTAGCTGCATTAGCTACTAGTATCTGGGGATACAAGCAGGAAGCAGATGTATTTTATCAGTGCACCTGCATATTTATGTAAAAATGTAACCTGTATTTGTCCCTAAAATACTATACTAATGCCATAGTTCTATGCATAGAGAGAAAAAAGTCAAAGACCCAGCATACAAGGTCAATTTAGAAAAAGAAATTGAAACAAATTGCCGATATCATTGGTTACTCTAAAAGAAAGAAAAAGCCTCTACCTTTCTTCTGCCAAGATGGTATCAAAATAAAATTCTACACTGATACTACACTGCAGGATACTACACAGAGCACATAATGAAGATTGTCCTCAAGCAGATCTCATGAGATAAATGCTGAAACTGCAATGAGTAATACACTAACTTCTCTGGCATCCTCTGGAAATGTGATAACTTGGAAGAGACTATGCTGACATTTGTAACTCCTTATCACAGATACTGTATTAGCTGTTCTCTTCTACTGGACTTTGCCTGCTGGGATTATTGGAGAAGAATGGGATACTCCTGAGTACATCACAGTGAATTTTGATCACTTCCGAAAGCCAGCAGACAGACGCTTACCTAAGGTGCTTGGTCCCTGATCACTTTCACGGTGGCTGAATGAAACAGTCATACAGTTATACAGCTTGCCAGAGTCTTTCCTTAGGTAGGTCAATGAGAATTTTTATGTTCAAAAATTTTAAATTGTCATAATAATATCAAAGAACAACACTTTTCAGTATCTGCTAGAAATGTAATGAATTATTTCAATGCATTGCACTGAGACTGTGCCACCAGCAACCAATCAAACACAGCAGTGATCACCCAGTGCATAAAATTGTAGCCCTGTACTCTGGTACGTTATTTTTCTTAAAACAAAACACACAAATTTAAAAAACAAACAAACTATGTACCGTGTCTGCTGATCAAGTAACAACAAGCCTCTCATTTTGAACAGGGTCTGTCTTAGCACATAAATTTACACACACACACCTTTAAAAGTTTCTTTATAAAATGTGACAAAACACTACTCGTATACTTTGAATGTTCAGTCCTAAAAAATATTATTGTATAAACGATGTTCACTATAATTGTAAAAACACTCATACTACAAATCCATTCAAGTTCCTACTCTCTCTGTTCTATTTCTCATGCCTCTTTTTGATGCAGACAACGATTACACATAATTTGAGTACTCTTCTTTAAAAGAACACATTTTGCATGAATGCCATATTCAATTAAAAATTTGATCTCTATATTATAAAATAAGTATATCTATGTAAATATAAAAATAATACACTTCTAATACATATGGACATAAATTTCTTCTTCTAAATTATCTACTGCTTGAATTGAAAGGTTATACTAAAATAAATGCAGACTAGCTTATGTGTTATGTGCAGGTGCTAAGTCTCAAAAGTTTCTTAATCTGTGGCTAATTGAAAAAATATAGGGTAGTAACTTTTTAAAAAATATTCATTTAATCACTTAAGTAATTAAATTATCATCATTTATCGATATAATTAAATATGTTCATTTATAATTATATTCTATATAATATTTAAATTTTCATGCAGAATATCAGTTAAACATTGCAGAATAATAATTAATTATATAAAGTAAACAAAATTATTTGAATTAAAACAGAGGTGCCAAACAAAAATATCTTTTGATTAGTATTGGACAAAACATTAAACAATGAAAACCAGGCTTTTTACGTACTGAAAATAACAACTCTATTGATTTAACAGTAAGTTCAAGAATAAACACCATATAAAAATATCAACCTGAGGTCCTGTAAACACAATATTCATCAGAGTATGTAGGACTGTGCCTTTTATTTTTTTCTGTATCTTTCACATGCGAACTCTGTTTGTTTGTTTTTAAAACTGGGAGAGAACAATACTAAACCACTGATAAAAGGGGGCTTAATTTCAAAATATGTGCAGTTCAAGATTAGAGAAAGGAATAGAAAATATCTCTTCAAACCACTTTGAAAGTCAGCATCTTCAGTTTACAGGTCATCTCCCCCCAGCCCGAATGACAGAAACAGCTGTATATCAGCAACGCACAGCTCCCCAAATGGTCTCGTGCTAGAACAGAAGTCAAGCCTGCATGAAAGCAATAGCTTGGATACAGGCACAGCTAAATTTTCCATGTCTTCTCCAAAATTCACTAAACTAGGGACTAATAGCTTAAGAGTGATGACATTTCTAACTATGTGCTCAGTCTGGCCCTTTGTCTGTTTTATGTCTCTATAGATGACAAATCTACAAAAACAGGAACCAATATACAGCCTTACAAATTCTTTAAGTGATCGACATTAACATTCTGTGATGTTAGAGAAACCAGCCACAGTAACCAGTTGCACAGTTTATAAAATTCTTTTATCAGTCTGAGATATATTGACCCCTAAAAATACATAGACTTCGCCTAAAATATTTGTGAAAGCTGACCAAAAAGAGGAGCATTGTTTGTGTACTATAACCATGTCTGTGTGAAAAATGTGTTTGAAGAAATAAAGGTCAAAAAAGTTAAAACTGTTTATTCAAAGTCCAGACAACCTATATATTATGTTGTTTGATCATGAAGAGTCTATAGGTCATGTATAAGCCATTAAATAACCACATCCTGGTATCCTACACAAGTTCTGTGAAATAAGATGGTTACAGAATCTGTTGTAAGAACTCACGGTACTGAGTTACAACTTCTTAGGCACTGCAAGAGCCTGTGAGGATGTCTCTGTCACAGCACCTTATTCTTCATGAAGACATATTCAGTGACATCCGTATAGCTCTCACCTGAAGCTAGGCAGACACCTAGCAAGGACATATGAATCCATGCTCGTTGGATGGATCCCTCAACCATTTCAGCTAAAATTCCCACCACACCTCTGTCTTCCTATTCAGCCACTATATTCCTCTCTGAAAATATTTCCAATTTCATTAGTGATTTTTGCCTCCTAAGGAAAAAAACTGCACACTTTTAATTTTCTTAGTTGAATCTTCTTGATCTATCCCACAACTTTTTCTACCTCAAAAACACCAGCTGTTTCTCAGCAAAGACAGAACAGGACATAACTTTGAATGTACAGGCACAGATTTTGGAAACATATTAATCTGACACTCAGAACACTATAGGTATTCTGTTTTCAAAATCGAAACTTTGTGTATTAGAACAACTCCATTACTACTTTTACTTTATATTTTATATTATGTATTTTAAGGGTAGAAGAACATCAGTGACAGAAACAGTTTTTATAAAGCCACCATATAAATAACACTGAAAAAATTATAACAAAACACTATACTGTATTATCACAAAGCCAGGGTAGTATGATTTTTTTCTAACAGACAGTTCTCACAAAATATTTTGCAAGCAAACAAGGTTAATCTTACATTTCTTTGAATTTCCTTTAGTTATCTTTCCAATTTGTTTGGTTTTGTGGTTGTTGTTATTAATAAGTTTTTGTTTTTTTCGTATGAGCATTGCTAACTTTTCTATCTTATTCCTGTTTTCAATTTTCTTCCTGGAGAGATTCAACTTAGAGGAAAATTTACCAAACCTCTTTCATAATCTTCAGCATCGACACTATGATGAAGCAAAAGCAGCACATTATTAAAATCTGATGTTCCTACAACCTCAAAAAAAAAAAAAATCCCTGTCTTTGGCACATTTCTATACAACTTCTCTGTCTGTATCATAACACAAAATTGATCTACCTGCTATTTTCTCTTGACTATTACAGTTCAAGCTGTATTTGTTAGATAAATGCCAAATAGAGGACAAAACATAAAACAGTTTAAGACATTGTGGCTGCTGCATGTTATCCTAGTTATTAGGAAGGCTATAAATACTTTCTAGTATATCAGTTTCCATATTCCTCATTTTGTAGGCTTAGATACAGAGAGCACAAAATCCATCAATGTTATTTATGACATGTAATAAATACTACAAGTCTTTTTTTTTTTTTAATTAACTCTGATGTTTACTGACTATAAAAACTGCCTAGGGCAAGAGGACAAAGCAAAACATCAAAATTCTCTGCAAATGTGAGCTGAAGGCAAAGCATGCATAAATCCTGATGATGAAGAACTCACAGTCCCTTGTATTACCACCACATAACTGCATGCATTTCCTTTTTTCATATCTTTTGCTTAAAATAACTAAGGTAAAGATTAAGTTAATTACCATTTTTAGAAATAATGATATGACCTGGAATCTGGAGAGAATATCTATAAAGCACCTGCATTTTGCTTACCTTCCTAACTCCCCCAGTCATTTTCCATGTTTCCAGAAAGTATACACAGGCAACAGGTGAGAGTGCAGAAGGATGCATAGCTGCGCTTCTTTAGCAGGCCTAGCCCGTGTGTTCCTATCACCTGCTTTCACTATCAAATACATTTGTCCATGCTCCAACAGTCAAAACATACAGAAATACTCAAAAACATTTTTATTATAGGTCTGAATCACCATTTGTGTGGATGAAACATAACACCAAAAAAAATTTGTCAAAACTTATACCTGCTTCTGGAAAACCACAGTGCAACGGGAATCTCATCCCAATTCAGTGACCCAGAAGCCACCTAAGCTACTCTTCTGCTATGATCAACAGATAAAGAGGTCCACGAGACAGTACACAGGTTAAGATACCTATCCCTCTTAATGTGGATTGTCCCTAGATAAGTAATTTGTGCTAGATGACAAGCAAGCTGAGGTGAAATAAACTGGCCTAAGGGCCAAAATACACCTTTAAGTAACAATCTGAAAAATATGGTTCTTCATTAAAATTGACATTTGTACCTCATTCTTGCCAGGAGAACTCAGTCTAATATACATATAGGGATCTAATAATAGTTCTGTAGTTTAGAATACATTCATACAAATGAGTTAAGCATAATTCTATCCCAGTAAATTAAATCTTTGCAGGGAACACAGAGTTAGACTAATACAGGGAAATTTTGAAAACTTTATCCCTGTATAGTAAATATGTATGAAGTTAAGCTTATTTTAAGAGTGTTAAATAAAACCAGTATGCTCTAATACTACCATAAAATATCTACTATATTTTAATAGTTAAATACAAATTGAACATATAAAGAATGTAGAGATTTATTATCTTACTATCAACATAAATCAGTAAGTAAGAATTTAATTCTGACGTACTAAAAAAAAGTAAAACATATAAGAAATTTAGAAAGACTATGTTCATAAGAGAACAAAATATAAACTCTGTTAACATGCTGAAATCCATTATACTTCATATATTAGTGTATTGCAAGCCATCTGTCTAAACATATATAAGATACATCCTCTCATCAGAGTAATTTCAAACCGTTCTACAAAAAGTGCCCCAACTTTTGTAATAGCTGAATATAGTAATCTGGCAATTTGTGCTTGTTTGCACTTTCCTTAGGATTTATAACAGCACAACAAGATCAGGGAACCTGACTCTCATAATATTTTGGACTCTGACTTGTAGACTAGAATCCAGAGTGTGGCCAAAATTCTGCACTCAGCAATAACAGTGGTTCCATGACTGACCTCTGTCCACACTCGTAACACGATCATGAAGCAAAAAAATGCTATTTTGTACTTCCTATGGACAAGAAACCAAGTGTGATATTGAGGGCATCTCTAGAATTAAGACAGATCTGAACCTGTGTTAGAGGACACTTAAGACAGCATGCTGTCCTGTATTTCTCACATGGATTCTTTCTCATACAGATTCTTCCTCTGCTCCTCTTAAATACAAATTAGAACATTTTATTTCAAATAGTATTTTTAAAAAATTAACCCCCCCACTTTGATATGATTTCATTATTTTACAGTTATATTAATTCATTTAAAAAATTTAAACCCCCCACACTTTGATAATATTTCATTATTTTACAGTTGTATTAATTCATTTATCTGCCAGTCATCATGAAAATCTACTATTTAGAACTCCTCTAAGACTTTGAACAAATTTAAGCCCAGGCATAGAAAGAGTGTAATAATACTGCATCATACAGTACTACATCATGCATTAATGTAATGAACTAAATTGTATTACTGGATACTATGCACTGTGGATAGTAGTTTGCAATGATTTTTATTACCTCTGCTCCATGCTAAATATTTATTCAGCTTAAACTCTAACAATAGGTCATCAGAGTGTTTCTATTACTTTATCTGTACCTCTTTTCTTTCTGTGCCTGTAAAATGCCAACACATCATTTAATAATGAACTGCCAAGAAGATAGGTAAATGTTTACCCAGAATTTTCCAGCCTGAATAGCTTTCTTTTAAATTCTCTTAACCCTTTTAAGACTGTGTGATAAACCCTTAAATTCTCTTAACCCACTCTAAGGCTGTGCTATAAATTGTGAATCTATTCATAGCTTGGATCATTAATGAGTAAGTATATTCCTTACTTTAAAAAGAACTGGCAAAGGCATAAAATTGCCTTATTTTCCCCCTTCACTGTCAATTACACACAAAGTCACAGAATAAGCTTCTCACAAATCAGGCTTCCTAGCTCTTGAATTATGGAAAAGTAGAGAACATGGGCACTATGTCAGTTGTGCTTGAAATACTTAAGCCTCTTTTGGAAAGAAAATGTTTCATGAAAAACAAAGGATTAGTCATAAAACTGACATTGCCTCTGTTTACTCTCTACAGCATAGGTCTGCCATAGGTGTTTGCCAGACTAACTGTGAATTTGATTTGAAAACAGAAATCAGCCTGAGTTGGGGAATATTTTTGTATGTTTGGGTTGGTTTGGGATATTTTTTTGGTGTTTGTTTTAGTTTGGGTTTTTTTTTGTTTTGTTTTGTTTTTGTTTGTTTGTTTGGGGTTTTTTGTTAATTTTGTTAATTTTATTCCTTTGTTCCTTTGGTTTTGTTACTATTATAACACAAAGGAAACCCCTCTTTGGGAAAACAGTACCCAAGAAGTCATACAGAGATGCTGCTATTCTATGGGACAGGGAAAACCTGTAAATGAAGACCTTTCCTGTCTTCACTGTCTTACCTTTCACCGTATATGCTCAGATCTTCAAATATTTAAGGTTTTAGAGCAATAATGATTAAAAAAAAAAAAAAACAACAAACGAACAAACACAAAACCACCAAGAAACTAACAGTAACATAGGTATAGATCTCCAACACTTTCTGTTATCCAGCAAAATTTTCATCCATCAGAATCCAGCAGAAAGAACAAAAAACATTTTCATAACTTTTGACCTCTTATTGCAGTACCTGACTCTTCCAGTATTAGAAAAATAAATTGGTTTGTGGGAAGAACAGAGACTGAAATGAAAATCCAAAAATCTTCAAACTTCTGCTGGGAAGATAAGACTAAAAATGCAGAGCATAAAAGCTGGGATTAGATGACAGATAGTAGAGGAGTCCATAGTATGTTATATGTGAGAAAAATTCTCATATATATCCATATATGTATTCTTCTGCCTCCTCAATAAAAGTTCTCCGTACAAAACACCAAACAGTTTTACAGAATTACTTTATTTGGCTCTCAAAACAGCTCTTCATAAAGCAAACATATAATTGATTATTTTAAGGCTCACAAGGTTATTTTTTTTAATCAGAATCTTCATGTTTAAACAAAAGAAAAACTGGGGACAAAAAGGGGTTTGGAGCAATTGCTTCCATTGCAGGTTTTCTATGTTTTATTCCTTTAAGTCTTTGTAGCAGTTACCTAGTCTGTGCTCCATGTAAAGTCTCTTCAAAATCATTCCAAATACAAGCATAGAAAAAAATAAGTAGGTAGTGCTAAAAGAATAGAAAGATGAAACTTTCCTATCTATTCGACCTAGTGTCTTAAAAGTGCACAGCTTTTGATGAAGATGAAGAGGAAGGCAGAGCATCAGTTCTACTTGACAAAGTTATACACAAACTTTTTTTAACTATTTAATGCAAGACTTTGCCAGAATCTAGAGTGCTGAATGATTACAAAATAAATCTTTCTCAGTTACAAATAAAATTCTAGAGATTAAAGAAATAAAGCGAAAAAAAAAAAAAGGCAGCACTCTAACAGTTCTCTTTTTCTATGAGAAAAGTTTTGCTTAAATGCTAGGCCTTCCCTTTGGGAGAAAAAAAAATACCTACATTTTTATGCTACAGGAAAAAAATCTGGATTTCCTTTTCTCACGAGATCTTTCCTTTTCTTCCTCCAGATTACAAATTTACAATGTCTTCAACATGGAATGTACATTATAACCTATCACAAACTTATCTCACTCAGTAGTCAGATTCTCTAAATAGTGAGTCAGACATTCAGTGACAGCATATGCTTCCTGAATTTGCAATTCTTTCTTATTTGTGATGAACTATAAACTGTTGACTGTATCCTATAAGATCTGCCTTGTAAATAATCAAACTGTCCTCTCTATATGTTTTATAAAAGTTTGAGTGAATCTCTATTATGTCAAAAGTAGGAAAGACAGCAAAATGTTTTCTTCAGACTCAAGGACTGTGACACATGCCCTTGGTCCATATTAGCATGTCTTTGATGATGTTCTGAAAATGTGAAAAAAAATTACCAGCTCAGGGAGGATTTCAGAAAGGCTGAAGATGAATTCTCTAGAATGACAAAGATTTTAAAAAACGAAGTACTAACATTTCTAGACATGTTCTTACTCAATGGCTTCCCTTATTCAGTACTTTCTCCTGTATAACATAGGATTGATTTTCTCAGTTATCACTTTGAAATTTGAGCATTAAACACTAGATTAAGTATTCAGATTCTTTCTGTTCTACTGCCTCACAGTACACAACTTCAGAATGATGTCTAATTATTACTGAAATTCCTGTTTCTACCCATAAACCAACAATGTAGTTTCTGATTTGAAACACTCCTACCACAATGTGAATGCTGCAATCTCAAAATGGAAGACATGATCTACTACATTTTGATTTACTAGACATAGTAGGGGAGGCAAACTTGCAATTTAGGCAAAGCTGCAATTTAGACTTCAAGAGGTAGGTGCCTTTAAAACATATTTTAAAGCATTCTTGAAAGTCTGAAGAGTTTTTCTGACTTTTATTAACGCCAAACCTGCTATAGTATTTGCTGACCTTTTGTAAAGGACTTTTCTGTATGTGAATACCTGTTTTATATTCAATAGCATTCTGCACATAAACTCCTAGATTTCCTCAGTGTACATGTTAAGGAATTCACTAACCTTAATAAAAGCTGTACATTTCATTACGCACAAAGAAACCTTCTCATTTTCTGACCATCTCTTACACTGAATTTATCAAGCTCACAGTGATAAATGCGTGTTGTCACAATCCTTCACTGTCACTGTGTACTGCTGCCCTAACAGAATCCACTCTTGTAAAACAGAATTGCAATCAAAAGTTCAAAATTAATAGCTGTGAAATCTTGAGCACTCATAAGCATGTGTTTTTATCACTTCCATGCTCTGCAGGTTGGGTCTTCTTGTTATTTATTATTTGTGACAGTGAACAATTCCCACTTGCTTTAGTGAAAAAGTGAAGAGCTGTTTGCATAACTAGCAAGGTGAAAAAACAGTTTTGAAACTGTTGGAATCGTTTCACAAGAACAATGTGCACAGCCCAAAAGAGAGCTTTCTTCCAGACCGCTATAATGTGTTGACTACAGGCAGTATTTGCTATTCTACCCTCTATATATCCCATGTTTAAAAGCAGATTTTACAGTGTTCTGCATTTGTGAAACACCTGAAAGGATGGAGTCTTGGTAGAGTACTTGGGCTCCTGCATATTGCAGTAGTCACCCTCATCAGCTTCACACTGGAACAATGTGAATGCTAATAATGTCTTAAGGAACTAATCTGCATATATGCCATGTATGGTTATTATATGGTCTGCAACTGATCCCGAGGGGACTTGGGCACCCACAGCCCCAACAGCTCGTACACACACACACACACCAAGAGGGAGGGAAGCACTACTTCTTCTGCTGTTTGTCAGACATGTTCCTACCCCCCTGAGATAAGCCGTAGAATATGCAATACTACATGTAAATACTTCTTTAAGTATCAAAAGTACTTTATCTTCTTTAGAAGTGATTTTTTTAACAGAAGAAGCTAAAGGAAAAAGCATGGCTGTCTTCCTCAAGATTTCTCTTTTCTGCATTTCTTTTCAGAAATGCAACATGGAGGTAGTATCTCCAAACAATATATATTTCAAATTTAAAAAGAAAGGTTAAATATAGTGACTGCAATGTTACTACAAAATGATCCCATTTGATGTGATATTAACATACAGGAAAATCTATCATAGATCAGGACAGTGAGTAAGATTTGCCTGTGGGCAATGCTATTATCAGCACACAATTAGTTGCAGATTGGAGACACTAGCCTTAGATCTGTTCTCAGGCCAGTAATCTGTTTCCTAGCTGATTGAAAACCAACAGCTCTTGATGAAATGCTATTTATTTAGCTACTGACAACTTGATTAAATGTAAGGGTAATAATAACAAAACTAGTAATACCCAACACAACATGAAATGGTGTAGGTCATATTTAATTGAGACATTCCAGTGAAGGATATGAAATTATGAAATGAGACAAGATATGTTACATGAGAAGATTTTATGGCAAAGTCATTTTCTTTAGTTTAAAAAAAAATAACCCACATTGTAAATGCTAAAAGGAAGCCTTTTCTACTGTCAATTACTATAAACCCATCACAAAGTATGAATCCTTAGTCCTTAATGCTAAGTCTTTCAAATCTCTGGACTTATTTAATTTATTTTTTTCTTTGATAACAGATGGATTTTCTTTTATCCTTAGTAATTTGCATCAATAGTAGATCATGAAGTCTTATAAATACATAAAGCCTTTTAGAAACATTTGGTAGAGTGATGCTTTAGCCAGCCCTTTTATACTTCTGTAACATTAATTCACCAGGAAGTTTACCATATAATTTAAAGAGTTCAGTCCCTTCCTATATTTAATTAAGAACTAGTATAGAAAAAATTACATAACTTTAGTATTCAAGGTTCCTAGAAATGTGCACTAATATTCAGTATTAGAAAATCCAAGATGAATTTTCAATTCATTCAGCAGCATCTGAAGGGCCAATTGAATAAAACATCACCCAGTCTCCTTGAACATTAGACCATAAGTGACAAAACATTTTGCAATATAATGAAAACAAAATCATCTTAATTTATCCTGCAGAGGAATTTCACACTGTTGCTTATCTTTTCATCTGCGCTAAAGAACAAACAAAAAGATCCAGAATATTAGCAACATTGCCCAAATAATTATTTAAAGAACCAATGTTGCACAAAAAAGGACAAATTATACATGTCCAGTGATCTCTTCAAAACACAGGATGTCTAATGCAAAGCCATTTTGCAAACAGTTACACAAGTTTCCTTCACTTCTCAACTAAAGCTGTCTTTTTTTTTCTTTAATTCATGTAAAAATGCACAGAAAAACACCACAAGTGGCAATTATTTTAGTAACATAGCTATAATCTCTACCTACCAGCCTGAAAAATTTAAATAGAATCAATTACTGTAGTGCACCAAAATCTAGTGATTTCATGTCTGCTCAAGGAAGCTACCAGTGCCAGGTCTGAACATACTGAGTGAACCTACTCATTTCACAAACCTACATGCTGGTGAAACACCTACTCCATCTCAGTGGCAATTCTCTGTCAATCCTATAATGTACCATTCACATCTGCACTGTATTAGATATTTCAGATATGTTATGCTGTTCTGTTTTCTATGTGAATAGTAATAAATAGAGTAAAATACATGTTCCAGACTATGTGTTGCAATTCCTTGGAAAAACGCTCATAGTTGAAAGACTCTAATAAGACAGGTATTGCTCTGTTTCACCTCCATTGCTGTCACTTTTACTCATCAGAATTAACACCTGCTCTAGAAATAGCTGAATTTTACTCATATCCAGAAAAATTACAAGACAAGAATTGGTCGATTCAGACCCTTAAGTTGCAGGAAGCAAAGTAAAACATTCATTATATAGTCAGAGGAGACTTCTGAGTTAATTTTCTAAACTCACTAAAGTGTGACAGATCTTATCCAAGATCTGGGCTGAAGTTCAGAGGCTGAGCTTGTAGCATGCTGTTAAGTAGAGATTTCTAGTTTCCAGTGCAATTATTCCTTCTGTAAAAGAACTCACACATTACTTGAAAATTCAACAAATATTTGTCTCCCAAGTAAATCGGTTACTGTCCTTCTATAAACTTGTATTGCAACTGTAATATAATTACATGCTCATTGAAAACAGCAGTTTTCTAACTCAGCAGAATGATGGATATCCTCTCTCAATATCACACAAGGCACACGTTATGTCATTATAACCGATATAGAATACATGGATGGAGATAAGGAAACTGATTCACTATTTCATTACTCAAATTTTATGACAATGTAACTTCACTTAGAGCAGGTGTGACATGACGAAATCAAATGTATGTTTAAATCGGCAAAACTACAAAAGTTGGCAATAGCAAAGGTGGTGAAACAGGGACTTAAAATATCACCGTGAAAATGTTGGAACCAGGTGAACTAATGCTTTAGTTTGCTATTGATTTATCATCTGTATTTCCGTTCTTGTCTTTCACCTTTAGGAAGACTGCAAACTATAGAAGTACTTTCTCTTGTTACACATACTGTTTTTAAAACTACTTCAATGAAGTAGGCAGATTTTTCTAAGCAAATGGCCAGATTTCTTCTGAAGCAAAGTTTTGCATTATGAAGTTGATAGGAATTTTCAGGCCAAATCTGTCTTATAAATATGCCTACAAGGGGTAACACATAGCTCCATGAACAAACACCATGACCTATCCAGGGACTAACAAAGGTAGTTTGCCATATGTACTCTCGCTGTATCATTAGTTTGAGTAAAAATGTGTTCAATACTAAAATCCTACTTTTTTAAAGTGTTATTAGAGCCACATAATTTCCAGACCCTACTGCAAAGATAATTTTACATTTGAATGTAACACATGATGAAAACCTACTCTGTTAATTTGCAAATTATACTTATATAAATGCTGATAACTTAAACACAGGGGATTTGATTAATAAGATCCAAACTGGTCAGTTGGTATTCTCTGTATATGTTTTATTTTAATATGAAGTATTTTCTGAATATTACAGCACCTGATACAATTTACATCAGGTAATATTAATTATATTTGATTGACTTTTGTGCAGCAACCAGTACTTTCACCTAATACAAGATAAACATCAACCTGAAAAGTCTGAGAATGAATGGGAATTCAGTTAAGCTAATTGCTTATATGTCATCATGTATCTGCACATGCAGAGTCTGTTCTATTTATAGGCATGTGTATGGCAAACACATTTGAAAACTGTGCTGAAGTTCTCACTGAAAAAATAATTTTCAACCCTGCCAAAGTGTACTACATGTACAGAGTACTTAATTTAATTTTAATTGTTGTTCCTTTAAGTAAACCAAAGGATTTAGTGATTCCTTTTCTGTTTGGCCTTGAGCTGCAGCTACAGAAGAGTATCCCAGAAGACACACAGTTCTTGCGTCATACACCCTGCATGTGCAGCTCTGTGCAGACAGCACAGAAACTTTCAGGTGTCTAAAATGACATTAGGATGCATACACATAGAGAGCTGAATCATAACCAGAATACTATGATGGTCTCCATAATTTCCTTTAGCTCATTTTTCAGCACAACACTGAACTCAGAAGCATATTTCTACACCAAGTTGTGTCCCTGTAAAAGCATTGTCCTGATGAAGGGTCTTTTACCCAAGGATAAGTCTCTAAGACTGAGTTAAAGTAATTCTGCCTCTCAAGATTTGGTATCCAAAGGAAGTAGGGTTACTTCTCGTATTTTACACTGCTGCAGGGCTGAAAAGTCCTTGGCATTTTTACATGGATAGACAGAATAAAATCGGAGGGCAGACACTCCCATTTTTCTTCGAGAAGTGCTACCACAGACAAAACATTTGACACATAGCACAGAATACACTTCCTGGCCACAACCCCAGTCAAGAGTCTAACTTTCAGGGAGTTTATGGCAGATTCTCCATAACATCACGCAACCATGTAATTCAGGAATTTTTATGCTGTCAAGTGGCAAATTTTTTTTTGCTTACAAGGTGATACCATAAAGGAATTTGTTCAGACATGACTGCAAGATAATATTGTCTCTGAATTTTTGGCAGATGGAATCAGTATTTCTGTAATCTATCTGTGAGCAATTTTCAGCACACCAGCTAGTACCTACCTTCTGTGCCTTAAAAAAACTGACTTTAAATTAACCACAATTATCTGTAGATAATAAAAGACCTTGTATCAAAAACTTTGACAAATTCTGATTTCATTTGTTCCTAATACTGCAAGAATGTTACTTGCAAGCACATATTCTTTTCATTTGGTTACAAACTCAGACATTAAAACATTAAATCTGTAGTAAAATCTCATCTGACAGAAAAATATTTGCCTTAAAAAATATACTCACTCTTGTCAGTAGTTAATAAGTAAATTAAATTCTGAAAGACAATGTTCTTCTCCAGCTTCTTGTAATTGTGCCATTTGTGATCCACCCCAAGTAAAACTGAACTGTTTGGGGCTATGCTGCAGTAGTTTTACAAACTAATGGTTGTAAAACAGCTGTTTGCCTAAATGAGGAGACTGGTATAAACAATAAAAAAAGAAAGCACATCACTTTTACTTACAATTTTTAATGGGGCCAGAACATTGTTTCTGTTCAAACTTTTAAACCCCAAAATTTACTCTAAATTTTTTCATCTTCTCCTTCCACAAAAAAAAAAAAAAAGTGATTCCTCCACACTGCTCATATATTTCATGTATGCAGTTAATCCCCTATTTTTTTAATACACTCGCAAGATGCTCTTAATTTTAATTTTAGACCTCTTGTCAGTGAAAATGTCCACATAAGAGCGAACAAATGACTCATGCTAAGCACAGCTGCACACAGTTGGACAACTTCAGTGTGTGTCACTGACATAATTCAGGAACTTGACTAACTGGTACTTCAGTATAATCACATTTTGAGATTTTGATATGTTCGTGACCTGCTCTCTGTTAAATATTTATAGAGGAAATTGAATTAAAATAAGAAACTAAAAAGTTTTAAAATCTCCTATGTATTATGTATTTACTCCTTGTAAATCCCATTTTAGATTCCCCAACTAATTTTAGTTACTCCAGCACTAGTGTGATATTTTGTCATCCACAACAGCAAAATAAAAGTGACCTTGGGAATTCTGTTTCCTGAAACATATGGAAGACAGTAAGTCAGTCCTAGCTTGAAATATACTCTTATGAATGTCAGAATTTTCTTTTACAAACGTAATTAAAAATTAAAATAATAAAAATTTATATATAAAAAATAACAACTATTAAAAACTTGATTTTGATCCTTGAGAGTAGCTGTTGGTCTATTTTTGTCATTTCAATTATTGATTAAAATGAATGTGTAGTATATGCTAGAAAAGTCCAAAATCTGATAACAAACTTCTTAAAATAAACTTTTTAACATATTACATGAGGCTTAAGACTGAAAAAAGAAAATATTTTACAGTTTAAACAGTTTCTAAATATCTGGTGGAAGCTGGAAACAGATTTGCTTAGAATATCAGCCTGTTAAATACTGTACTGAATTGCTCATATGCTTGTATCAGTATTTCATATAGATTAGATATAGATATAGATATAGATAGATAGATATAGATATGGATATGTATATAGTCAAAATTATCTTATCTTGTTAAGAATAGTAATTAAATACTAAACCATTTAATAATTATGGCAAGGAGTTCACAGTGCTTGTCAAGGATTTAATTGACTTATAATGCTAACTACTTCAGAAGTTTGTTGATTATTTTTTTATATTCTAAGGCAAAACCATATTGATTAGTTTTATATCTCAAAGTAGCCCAGCATATTACTAAGTACATAAACCTTCTAAAACTTTTGAAAGAAAATACTCAAAGGAAAATGTGTCTGAAGCTGCAGATATTTCTCGGAAACACAGCTGTACTGATGGCCAAACTAGCAAATATCCCAAATACCAGAAAACAAGACAACTAAACACAAACTAAAAAGAAAGAAAAAGAGAGCAAAAGAGGAAGAAACACACTCAGAAATACAAAGACTGACAGCAATAATCAAACTGCTAACCATGGTTGTAACTCAAGTTTAGTATGTACAATGCCAGAGAGCTGTCTGAGTTGATAAATCAGATTCTCTCCTTTTAAAGATGTTTCTTGCTATCCTTTGCCTATAATAGTACTGTTCTTTACTTATTTAGAGCATGAATCCTCCTTTGCTCAGATCCTGTCCCTTTTGGCTCTGTACATCTCCTGGGAGTGCAGAATGATTCAGTGGTAACTTAGTCATTTGCACACTGTACAAGATGATTTTACTGGAGAGGAAAAAAATAAAAGCTGCACTTATCAGTGGAACACTGTGTTAAATAAAGATAATTAAAGCATCAACGATCCGTCCATTTCATGTTTAATTAGCCCCTCTCTCATCAGAATTTGCTACTGAAGGTCAAATGTGGGTCACTTTTAAAAGCTAATGGTAAAATATTTAATATAAAGCAAAATGAGAATGGAAAATTGAAAATACTTCTGTAGACTTTTCACTAAACAGTATTAAAGTTAAATGTGTGAAAAAAGTCACCAATGCAAATGTTTATACTTACTAACAATGTTCCCGTTTTTTTTTGACATGGCAGTCAGTGCCACTATGACATTGATATTTTTATGATTATTATACTCCAGGATATTTGCTTAGCTGAAAGTTGTGAAAAACATTATTCTTTAGAGTTGCTTTGTTAATATAAAAGTAGCCTTTGAGACAACCCTCTCTGTGTATGCATGGCTCTGTATATAAGCAAGAAAAAAGATGATGCTTTCCTGCATAGTTCAACTGATGGTCGAATGGTTAATTCAACTTAATGGTTGAATTTGGGGTCCTATTGAGGCTGCTGGGTATATGTGCAAGTTTATGAGGAAATTGACCCATTTAGTTTATAGATACAATTCACAGATATGACAACCAACTAGCGAAAATGCTTCTATATTGCAACAGACTAATTAATGTTTGAAATGTTAGGAAATAAATTGACTGGCCACCGTACAAAGATTTTTTTCAGAAATTAATTTCTCCATGTTTCACTTTCATGGAAATAAGACTTTAAAGGAAATGTATATAATTTTGATTAGTGTGTCAGCAGACTCTGGTATGATAAGCATTTTTCTTCATGAAATAGTACATTGTCAATGAGAAAAGACATTGGGATTTTTCATAAAGAATTTTAGAATGGGCTAAGAAGCCAATACCCAAAGTACAGAAATAATTCTGCTCAGAAATTCCTGTACTGGTTCTGCTAATTCTACTGATAGTGACGAATATCTCTTTAAAAAATAACAAACAAAAAAACCCTCAGCATCATGACTTCATCTTTTTAAAAAATCATTAATCTTTGACTAGTAAGCAAGGGAAAAACAGACCAAGGTAAGAAGATGGTCAAGAAATGTAAACATATAAACAGTGTATAAAAGGTCTGCCCTTCAAACAGTGTTTGTTAACATGCTGATTTGTGATTAAAAGTTTCAGTGATATAAAGCTGTTTATATGCCACTATTTTGCACCGTGAGACAAAGGGATGGAGGAAGTATATAGTATAAAAATATATCTATAACTAAATGACAAAATAAACAATTATTTACAATAAAAATTCATTGTTAGATTTATGATTAAGTACGTAACTCTCCAAGTTGCTAAGGGATTCCCCTTAGGCACTGAGCTTTCATTATCTTTGGCTGTCTTTGCTGGAAGTTAGTAATATCCAGGCTCCTCATAGGCAATGCGCAACACCTGGAGGGTTCAGATTTTAAATCCGTGATCCAGAAAAACACTTGCTTAAACTCATCCCCATTCAGCAAAACACTTCTGTACAGCTTTAACTTTTGGCAAGTGATTAAGACCTGTGGAATACTAAGTGATTTAAACAATTCAATGCTTTACTGAAAAGGAGAGAATAGATAAGTCAAAGGCTGAATGAATATTTCGGAGTAATGCCATGATAAATCAGACAAGAATAGGAGTTAAACTTGAAAGATCTAAAAAAAGTGACTGTGAAATGTCAGAAGTCTGCTGAATACAGAATTTTGTTTTAAACTTCATATAAAAGACGCTATGTCAAGAAGGAGGAGAGTTACAAATTGTTTGCAATTTTTTCCACTGAAGTTCTCTTATACAGTACCATATCAAACATGATGTGTTTTGGAACTCATATAAGAATTCAATTCATCAACTTAAAAAGGAAGTATCAAATAATTGAAATGAAAACAAGTTGCATTCACTGGGGTACACCAGTCGGTCATGTAAGTAGAGACTTTATTTCCTGACTGCTGTATTGTAGATATAGGAAAGTATTCAATTACCAATTCTAATTACACTAATGGGAAATTAGTACCACTCTCATCTCCAGTAACTTAGAGCAGGTACGTTCTGCTGTGTCCACTTACTTGTTCTAAAATTTTATACACTGTCTGATGTCTCCATAGAACAAAGGGAGCTGACAATGAGTAAATAAAGGCAGTCTTCGAGATTTCAAGTTGTCTCTCTACCATGGTCACGTCATTATGCCACTGGTTCAGTTTCACATGTACAGCAGAACTATGAAACAATCTGATATACACACCATCAGAACCCTTTAACTGCATCTGCTTCACATTTCTGTCTAAATAATAGCTCTGAACAAGAGCTTCATGTGGTTTGGGTGTTAAAAATACTCAGGTGTTTTGCCTGCTAAATTGAGAAACACTGCAGTGTCAAGGTTTGAGATGTGACAAGTGCAAATATTTTTATGCAAGCGTTAATGTTCCCACTACTATGAAAAATGGACAAAACTATACAAATGTCACTCAACAACAAACTGGCAACAACCCATAGGAAAAGTGGTAACAGAAGGCTTATGTCTGATAGTCTCTCCATAAAGTCTGTTATTTAACATTACCTTTACTGTTTTCTTGGACCATTTCCAACTTACATTCATGCTTTACAAGTGTGCAAGTACTTTCTATATATTTTAAAATAAACAGATAAGATACTAGAATACTGGCTATAAACTACTTGGATGAGCTAAATGCCATAACAGGCTAAATGTTTAGCACAAGAAAATTATCGGCACTGAGAAACTGGTTTTGCAGCAAGCTACATAAGTAATGGGGCAATTCAGGATGCACTTCTTTTGGTTTGGTTGTTGCAAACAAAAGTGCAATAAAGCTATTTTCTTCTACTAAGGAGTTTTCTAATATATTTTATATCAAAGCAAATCCTTGAAAAATGTTAAGTAATTCAAAATATATTTTTGTAATATAATATTAAATAGATTTTATTCCAACGTTTGCTAAAATGGCATAATCTACTATGTGCTTAATAAGTCTTGGGAGATGAAAGCTAAGGAACTGTTTAGTACTTTCTATTTTATATAGACTATTCTCAAATAGTGATGTACTCTCTAGAACAGAATTAATGAAATGTATCACCGAGAAACTGTGTCAAAGGTTCTATAAGTCTCTGTCACTTGCAAAACCACATACACAAAAGTACTCGCAGATAGTACATCAATAACACTATTTTGGCAACCTGAAAGATTGCGGGGGGGAGATAGGGGGAGTGGGAGAGAACCTATACAATTAATTTTATTCTACTATATTGTAAATATTTCTGAGTAGAATGCAAATACTGGCAACATTTGTAAAACTTCAACTGTAGTAAGCTATCAGACATTTCAAAGTATAAAAAAATGTCATCGTGTACCATATATACGTGTTAATAAGTTGAAAAGAAAGCATTTTTGTCAAACTAGTCAGAATTTCCCTGTTTCAGACTTCGATGTGTATTGACACGAATCACCATTTATTTGTCTCTAGCTTCTTGTATAACAAGCATTGCAGCTGAGGAAACGTTCAGGATATTATATCACCCAAAAAGTACTCCCCCAAAGGAGAGCAACCTCTGTTCAGGCTACATACGTGTCTTATAAAACAAACAGATGCTTTCACTTAGGAGCTTGATTGCCCTGTGTTATCCCTATTTTACTTCAAGGACTGTGAAATAGTCCTTACCATCACCAGTTTTAGGCTATTGGAACTTCACTGAGCTGAGCCCCGCCAACACAGCCGAGACCAGAGCCAGTCATTCGTGGCAACCCTGAAGGCACATTTCTCTCCGAGAGGTCTCACGGCAGTCACACTCTACAAACAGAGCTATGCGGCAGCTAGGCGAGCAAATTAGGGCCTCTCAGCTTGAATGAAATGTCGCGTGATAGGCAACAGGGGCATTAAAAAAAAACCAACAAAACAACCCCATGAAAACATACTGGGGTGCGGTTCATAAAAAACCATGAGAACATACTGGGGTGCGATTCTAAACTTACTAACTCTTAAGTGTATTCAGAGCAACTGCTGCAAGGAGAGCAATCCCTGTGGTGTAAATTAGATAGATATGTAGATTATTTAAGTATTTTGGTCCTAATGAAAGACCCAGTAATTACAGCCACTAACGCTTCAGCGCGGCGGCTGCAAATCCACTTTAGGAAGCGTCATGAAAGCAGCAACCCCTTCTCCCCGAAACACCTGGCTGCCGAGGCGAAACTTTCCTCCTCAGCCGGAGCTGACACGTCCCTAAGGCTGGGAAAGCATCACGGCGGGGGAAGCGCCGGGACCGGCTGATGAAGGCGGGGCCGTGGGCGGGCAGGGGATGGCGGCTCCGCCCGGTGGGGGGTCCTGATCTCCCCCCGACCCCTCCAAAAGCGTCGGGGTGGGCCTCCGGGCGCGCGGCTGATAAAGGCATCTCAGGCTGCCTTACAGCTCGCTCTTGGGGCTGGCGACACAGCCCCCGGCCCCCGCGTCCAGCTGCCTCTGCACCTGCGGCGGGGCAACGCGGTCCTGCCGCCGACCCCTCGCTGCGGCTGCATGGACGGGCTGGTTGGCTGCCGGCTCCGATAAACGGGGGTAATGATAAAATATATATTAGTAATAATAACAATAAAGATCGCTGACTGTCCTTCCTGTGTGTTGCGTGTTGGTCTGTGCACCTCGCTGCCTGGAGAGAGCGGGTCGGGGACACAGACTGAACGGGTCACTGAACCTGACGGGATGTGTGCCTGCGCCAGTGTGGGAGGCAGGGGGGACGGGCATCCCCACTCCCTCACCTGCTGTGTGTGCGTGTGCGTCCGTGCCGGGGCCGCGGAGTGCGCGGGGTGCAGCGCTCTTACCTGCTTGCTGTACTTGCTGCTGGCCTGGCAGCTGTACTCGGAGCAATGGTCCGAGCCGATGGAGATGTTGTCGCCAGCGCCCACGAAGGTGTTGGCCGGGGGCAGGTCCTGCACAGCCTGATGCTTTTTGCCGGCAGTGGGGGACTGCGGGTGCAGCTGGACAGTGGGCAGCGGCGAGCTCGACTTGTAGTGCCGGGCCAGATCAGGGCTGCCTGGGCCACCATTGACTGACCGATATCGGCCTATTCCAGGGCTGTCTGAGAGCTTCTCGTTGACGCTGTCGTAGCGCTGCCCATTGGGTTTGGAAGCCTCTACAGTAACAATGCTGCTGTAGAGGGGCTGCTTGCCCTTCTTGCCTTTCTTGTCCTTCTTGGGCTTCTTGGTCTTGTCATGCTGCTGGGGGGTGAAGAAATCCTCATGGTCCTTCTTGCCAGCCTCATAGCCATGCTTGCCCTTGGAGCGGCAGTAGCGGGCCATGACCACAACCAGGATAAGGAGGATGACGGTCATGATGCCGGCCACCACACCGATGACTATACTAAGTCGCTGCTTGCTCAGCTCATAGCTGGGATCGCCAGCAATGTCCTGGGCCAGTGGAGTGTGAAGGCTGCGGGCCACCTGGCTCTCCACCACGGTGGCGTTGGACAGGCTCTCATTGACAAAGACGTGGAGCAAGGCAGTGGTGGACTGGGGTGGCTGCCCACTGTCATTGACCTGCACGACCAGGCGGTGCAGGCCATAGTGCTTGGGGGCCAACTTGCCTACCAGTGACACGACACCACTGGCTGGGTCTATTTCAAAGAGTTTGAAGGGGTTGCCCCCAACAATGCTGTAGTTGAGGTCAGCATTGAGACCAGTGTCAGCATCAGTGGCAACCACTGTTGCCACTATGGTGCGCATGTTGCTGGAGGGTGGCAGCACAGTGTAGGAGCTGTTGCTGGGGAAAGTGACCGTAGGTGCATTGTCATTCTCATCCATCACAAAGAGGGACACGGTGGCAGTGGCAGAGCGTGGAGGTTCACCCCCATCCACTGCCTTCACCTTAAAGGTGTAGCTGGTCTGCTGCTCACGATCAAAAGACACAGTGGAGAAAATGGTTCCAGTGTCATTCTCAATGGAGAAGATTCCAGCTGCTTGGTCATGGTCTCCGGGCTGGATGGAGAGGCTGAGCTCAGCATTGCGGCCCTTGTCAAAGTCCATCACGGTTACCATGCCCACGGGGCTGTTGGGCTGCAGGTTTTCCTTCACATAGAAGGTAAACACATCCTGCATGAAACGTGGCTCATTGTCGTTGCGGTCTGACACTCGCACCACCACTGTGGTGGAGCCCTGCAGCGATGGCACCCCCTTGTCCCGGGCTGTCACCTGAAACTCGTAGGTATCACGTTGCTCGCGGTCTAGCACTGCCTGCACTGACACGTCCCCAGAGTCAGGGTCAATGCTGAAGATGCTTCCTGGTGTCTCTGAGGAGAGGGGAGAGGCCTCCAGGGAGTAGGTGATCTCAGCGTTCTTGCCGCTGTCCGCATCTGTGGCGACCACTGTGGCCACCCTCTCACCGGGCAAGTTGTTCTCTGGGAAGGAGACCTCCAGCACAGCCTGGCTGAACATGGGAGGGTTGTCATTAGTGTCTCCAACCCGCACCAGCAAGGAGTTGTTGCTGGACAAGCTGGGGCTGCCTGAGTCCACAGCCACAATCACCACGTTGTAGTCACGGACAGCTTCGTAATCTAGAGGGGCCGAGGTGTGGAGGAAATACTTGCGCTTATTCTGTGGCTCCCCTTCACCCTCACTGGCCGGCTTGAGCTGGAAGGGCACGTCACCCACCACAGTGCAGGTCACCACGCCATTTTCACCTTGGTCTCGGTCTGACACCTGCACCAAGGCGATGGGGGTGTCCACCAGCACATCCTCGGCCACGCTAGCCACCCCGTCCCGGAGTGGGATGCGCCCGATTTTCCTGATGTCGATAGTAGGCACGTTGTCATTCTCATCCCTGATGTTCAGCACGACTGTGGCCTTGTCTGTCTTGGGGGGTTGGCCCCGGTCTCGGGCCATGACAGTGAAGCGAAGCTGGTTCACCTCCTCCCGGTCGATGCGGTGCAAGACGCTGAGCCAGCCCGAGGTCTCGTCCAGCCGCAGCAGGCGCCTGACGGACTCAGTGGCCGCCCCGAATACGTACTCGATCTGCCCATTCACTCCCACGTCCAGGTCGGTGGCTCGCAGCTGCAGAATCGGGGTCCCAGGGCTGCTGTTCTCCGCCAGGTCCGCCTCATAGACGCTCTTCTCGAAGCGGGGGCTGTTGTCGTTCACGTCCGTGATCAGCACCCTCAGGATCGCCTGCGAGGACCGTGCCGGGTCGCCGCCGTCCCGCACGCGGAGGCTGAGCTCGTAGGAGTCCCGCTGCTCCCGGTCCAGCGCCCCCTTGACGATCAGCTGCGGCTGTTTCTCCCCGTCCACGGTGTCGGCCACCTGCAGCTCGAAGACGCTGCTGCGGGCCGCCGCCTCCGCCTCCTGCCGCCGCTTGCTGCCGCTGGGGTAGGGGGCGCTCTCGGGGGCCGCCGCGGCCGAGCCGCCTCCGCCGCCTCGGCGGCCGCCGTCCCCGCCGGGCTCCTGCAGCAGCTCGTAGCGCTCGATGCCGTTGCGGCCGAAGTCCCTGTCGGTGGCTGTGGGGAGTAGGTAGAGGGTCCCCACGGGCCGGTTCTCCTCCACGGTGAGCGTGAGGACGGGGGAAGGGAAGGTGGGGGTGTTGTCGTTGATGTCCAGGATGATGACTCGGCCCTCGAAGAGGTCCACCCAGCTCTGCGAGGGGCCGATGACCGACACCTCGAAGTCCAGGAAGCACTCGTTCTCGTCGAAGATCATCTGGCACTGCGGCAGCTTTTCGCGGTCGATGCGCCGCTCTGTGGTGCTCAGCTCCCCGGTCATGTTATCGATCTTGAGATAGTCGGAGCCCGACTCCAGGCTGAATGTCACCTCTCCGGAGCCCGTCACGATCCCCAGGTCGGAAGCCACGTTGCCGATGCGGATGTCGGCGGGTCCCTCCTCGGCCAGCCGGTACTTCAGGAGCTGCTTAGCCGCTGCCAGACTGACCCAGAGAGGCGGAGGCAGGAGGAGAAAGAAGCAGCAGCAGCAGCAATGCACAAAGCGAAGAAGGGTTCGCATCTTCCTCATCTTCCTCGTACCGAAACCCCCCACCCTCCTCTCACTCCCACTTGCTCCCCAATAAACTGCCCTGATAAGCCAACAGAGCGGCTGAGTGTCCAGGTGACCAATTACAAAATCCTTCTATTCCTGGAAACTTATTGTCTCATGACTGGTGCAATTGGTGGTCAAAACCCTGCTGCTGGCTCCTCTGCTGCTCTCCCTGCCTTCCAGTTGCGATATACTTACAGTTCATGGGACAGTGTATTTTGCTTTTCAAAGAGTCATCTCAGTAGATGGGATGGGATTTTCCTCCTCCTCCCCCTTCTCCTCCTCCTCTCTGATTTTACTGTAATCACTTTGCAAGGTTTGCAATAAAAGCAGGCGCAGCACTGTACGATTCGAAGCCCCCCAGGTCGTCGTCTTCGACACTAGAGTTAACTACAATTCACACACTCTCTCTCTTCTCTCTCTCTCTCTCCCTCTCCCTCTCTCTCAGCCGTTTACGACCAAGGCATTAGCTTTATTCTTCTCCCTCTCTGCACACACAGGGGAAAAAAAAAACGTGATTCACTTTATTCAAAGGGCTTGGGTCCGGGGAAACTCCAAATCCTTTTAGCAATGGGCAGTTCTTTAAAAAAAAAAAAAAAGTAAAGAAAAAAATAAAAATCCCAATAATGTCGGTAGCTGCACAGCTGATAGAAGAACCCCGAGTATTACAGAGGAGTCCGCAGAATATCCCCTTTGGCTGGCATAAAAGCACCCAAATCCATTTTCAGAGATCGCCTAAAACGTTCAGCTCTTTCTCCGGAGAGGATTTTTTTTTAACAACTCTGCGCAAGGTCATTAGTCACAAAGCAACGATACAGAAACTGCAGAAGCCGTTTGCCCAGAATTTGCAAGGCTGGAGATAAGAATATAGACACACAACAGTCCCAAGTTTGTTTTTGCATCCGCAGTTTGTGTGTGTGCCTTACCTGCATTTGCACTGCATGTGTTATAGCAATCTGGATCTGCAGCACTGAGAGCGATTCACAAATGAGATTGCAGTCTCTCTCTCTCGCTCTCTCGCTCTCTCTCTCTCTCTTCTTCCTTCCCCGTCCCAATGCAGGTAACCAGATTTGAACTTGATCCTTTCAGTTCAAAGGTTAGCAACAAAACTATGTGTCCAAAAGGCGATTATTGGTCCCTCGTAATTATACTCGGAGCGGAACAAGATGTAACTGGATCCCCCACGTGAATTAACACAGATTCTGAATTACATCCATATAAAGCGGAATGGTAAAGGGGAGGGGGAAAGAGCCGCGAGGCGATTAAAAAAAAACAAAAACACCAAAAAAACCCCCAGAGTTCTATTTGCAAATAAAATTGTATCAGTCATTTGTTTCCTGTGATCTGCACCGCCACAGTGGGTGAAATCTGCAATTGTGTATTCCCTCCTGTGTCTTTCAGAGAAGTGTGGATCAGGCGCTTTCACGGCAGAGCAGCTTGTGCTTTAAAATGTTGAATGGCAATTCAGAAGCTTCCCACTCGGAAGGAAAAAAAAAAAAAAAAAAAAAGAAAAGAAAAAAAAAAGGAGCAGTAAACCGGCAAGTTTGCCCAAAGTGGAGGGAGCTGCTGAAGCCTCTCTCGGTAGCTCTTCCCTGACGCTGCAGCAGCAGAGCCGCCTGCGCTACATACACACAGGGAGAGAGAGAAAGAGGGAGAGCAGAGAGAGAGAGAGAGAGAGAGCAAGAGTGAGAGAGAGAGAGGGAGGGAGGGAGGGAGGGAGGGAGGGAGGAAGGGAGGGAGGAGGAGGAGGAGGAGAGAGGACGAGTCAAGCGCTGCACTCCAGAAAGCTCAGTCTTACCCTCTGTCTCTGCCGCTGCTAGTGCTGCAAGTGGGATAGCTGCTCATCACAAAACACCAGTTCAGTCCTCAAAGCCGATCCTCATTTCACGCCCGAGTGTTGCTTCTGTTGCCTTCTCAAACCCGTGATCTGTAGAGATTTTCTCCTACCCTTTCCCTCCCCACCTCCTCTATAGGCTGTGAATCGAGCAACGATTTTTAAAGCAAATATTTATTCGCCTTTCTTCTATTCTGCATTTTGCGGAATCAAACTGGTAAGGAAACTCTTTTCGCAGATTTCCACCTTCCCCTTCACCTTCCCAGCTTCCACCGTCGTGTCGGTGCTTTTATGAAATAGCTGCAGTCACTCCAGGGAAGCAGGGGGACTGCCTTAGATCTCAGACTTTCGTCCTGTTTCCCAGACCTGTTTCAGCCTCTCGGTCTTTGTGACTGTGTTCTTCCTATTACCATGATTTGAGTGTGTCTTTTCAGCTTGTTTGTGGGTTTCCTAGGAGGAAAAAAAAAAAAAAATCCCTCGGAGAAGATGATCGGGAATAGAGCGAGAGGGTTAGTAGAATAAACACATGTAAGAAGTAACAGATTTATTTCGGAACTGAGACTTGCTGCTTCGATGATTGCTAAAATGTAGCGTCACCTACCTGGGTAAGTGGGAAATAAACTTTAATGTTAAAGCTCTCCGGCTCAACTGTGCTTATTCTGACGTCCCTAGTTCGCGTCTCCTTTTGACTTTGAGCCATTTAATCGCCTATGGCTTTTGTGTGCTTCTGCCCTACCCTTGATTCCTGGCTCCTGTACCTGTCGTCTCCCCTCGGATCCCGGAGGGAAAAGAGGGAGGGAGACTCGGGGGCAGGCGAGCATGGGGTAGGCAGTGGGGAGAGAACCGGCGTGTGAGTGTGTGTGCATGTACACGGGCGTATGTGTGCAGGTGCGTGTGTGTGTGTGTATGTGCGTGTGTATGTGCGTGCGCGTAGCGAGGGCAAGGCAGGAATCCAGCTGCTCTTTCTCCCTCTGTGAACACATGTGGGAAAACAAGTTCTTGCGGGTTCTGTATGTGTCTGTGTGTGCGTTCCTCGTTATAAATGCCTATTTTGAATAAAAACGCACGCAGACGAATGTAGTGAAATGCCTCTCTTTCATCGCGATGACATATTTGAGCGAAAAGCGGCCGGATATTTTGAGGTGGTTCAAAGCAACGGTCACAGCGTGTCTTTGTCATTTGGGGCGGTGAGTGATTGTAGGAGGGAGGGAAGGTTGCCACCTCTTTCCTTGAGGAGTACAGAGACACAGAGGGGCAGAGCCGCGTCGCATGGAGTCGGCGCTAGGGAGGGAGGGACTTCTCCCGTCTCCGGAGGGCCGCAGGGCTGCTCCTCCGGCGCCTCCTCCGGCCCTGGCACCGGCCCCGGCCGCTCTCCCTGCCTCGCCAGAACACGAAAACCCTCCCCCGCCGATGCTGGAGACACTCGGCTTTCTATCTGCAGCATCAGCGAGAAAACCCAGCTCGGCGCAGGCTCAATGCTCACCGCCGCAGTCCCGGACTGAGGAGGGGGGTTCGGGAGCGCAGCATCTTCGCAGCGGGTTAAGTAGGATTAGTACCAAATCCCTATTATATTTGCCAAGCAACTTGAATTTATCAAAATTCCCCCTCGCTGTTTTGGAGCTCCGAGAGGAGGAAATTTTGCTCACAGTGTAAGATCCAGACATGCCAGTACGTAGGAATACCAGCATACTGCATTACACTGGCTCCCTGCACTGGAAATACAATTGCGAGGCGCAGCTCCCGCTGTTCCCTTCCCTTTGTGTTTTTGAACGCAGCCAGGAAACTAAATGCATTCGCCAGGGAAGGGGCGGGATGAGAGTGTTTTTAACCTCCCCGCCATAAACTTTAGTCGGATTCCGGGCTGTTGCACGGCATGGACGCTCGCCTCTTGCCTGCATCTCCTTCCCCGTTGTTTCCACTACTGTCTGCTTTGCGAAAGCCTCTTTCAAGCGAATGAGTGATTTCTTTCTCTTGCCATGTGCAATTGCTCCCCCTTCCCTTCCTACCCTTGCTGTCCTCTCTTACACACACTATGCCTTTCACACGCGGTCTGCGCCCCCCAGGCCGTCCCCCCCCCCTTTCTTTTTTGCAGTGTCTTCACATGCAATCTCTCTGAATGTGCAATGTCTTTCCTGCTCGGGAGTGCTGCGTCCTTCACAGTGGATTGGTTCCTCTTTCGGAGCAGAGGTAACGGCCCCCCCCTTTTCTATCATTCTCCCTTCCCCCCTCCCCTCCTTTCCTCCTCCCCCAGGGCAGGCGGCCGGCGTGGGAAATGGGCCCGACGTGCGCTGCATGGTGGATGGCCGCGCTGTTCCCGGCCCACGTGCCTCGGCTGCCGGGGGGAGGACGGGGCTGTGCTGGCCGTGTGTCCGCCTCGCCC
>VZRZ01007028.1:9747-32119 GCA_013398175.1 Climacteris rufus
CGGCGGCGGGGCCGAGCCGGTGGGTACGGGGCACCTCCGGGGCCGGGCCGGGCCGGGCACGGCTGCCTCCCGCCCCGCTGGGCCCTGCGCTGCGCATTCCTGCCGGAATCGCCTGTCCCGGCCTCATCGGAGGAAAAGGCCTCACTTATGTGTGTGTACATATATGGGGGTATATACAGAATTGGATTTAGGGATGTGTGTGTGTATATATACATATATATATATATATGCATGTCTATATATATGTACGTTTTGTGTATATATTTATGTACGTATAGATATAGATGTATATATGTATAGAACTGAATTGGGCTATATAGATGTATGTACATATGCGTGTATATGGATGTAGACTTATACATCTATGTATCTAGAGAGATGTGTGTATCTATAGGACTGTATTAATGGATGTGTGTATATATGGATGTATACTTACACATCTGTGTATATAGAGAGGTGTGTATCTATAGGACTGTATTAATGGATGTGTGTATATATGGATGTATACTTACACATCTGTGTATATAGAGAGGTGTGTATCTATAGGACTGTATTAATGGATGTGTGTATATATGGATGTATACTTACACATCTGTGTATATAGAGAGGTGTGTATCTATAGGACTGTATTAATGGATGTGTGTATATATGGATGTATACTTACACATCTGTGTATATAGAGAGGTGTGTATCTATAGGACTGTATTAATGGATGTGTGTATATATGGATGTATACTTACACATCTGTGTATATAGAGAGGTGTGTATCTATAGGACTGTATTAATGGATGTGTGTATATATGGATGTATACTTACACATCTGTGTATATAGAGAGGTGTGTATCTATAGGACTGTATTAATGGATGTGTGTATATATGGATGTATACTTACACATCTGTGTATATAGAGAGGTGTGTATCTATAGGACTGTATTAATGGATGTGTGTATATATGGATGTATACTTACACATCTGTGTATATAGAGAGGTGTGTATCTATAGGACTGTATTAATGGATGTGTGTATATATGGATGTATGTAAATATGTATTTATGTGTATCTAGAGATCCGTGTGTGTATATGTATACATATGTGTTCATATAGATGTATGTGTATAAATACATATGTGTGTGATATATTCTGTTGTATGTGTGCCTGTATCTATGAACGCCTTTGTGTCTGTATGTATTTGTTACAGGCACACACGTGTGTGTGTGCAGTAAAACGTGTGTGTACATACACAGTGAGGGCAGAGTGCAGCTCTGGAGTACCCCAGGGAGTGGCTGTGCCGGGAGCAGGGCTGCAGGTGCCCGTTCCAGAGGCAAACAGCCTGGCTGGATCATGCCATGGGCAGGGGTTGGAGCCAAGGGTTCCTGCACCTCTGTGCCTTGCCCAGGGGGATGGAGGGGTAAAACTCGCTGTGCTGTGCTGGAAATGACTCTGCATGTGCTTCCTCCAGGTGGGACTGTCGGGCACTGGGGGCCGGGTGCTTGGCAGTCACAGCTTGAAGGACCTGTGATGAGTTTGGGATTCGGACCATCTTGGACTCTCTGAAGGACTCCATGTGTGAAGGTCTGCATGCTCCTGGGCTTCCATCTCTCCCAGCATGGCACCTTGCACCTCTGGATAAAGCTGTCATTCAGGTACTGTGCTTTCAGCCAGCTGGAAAACCTTCCCAGAGCCATTGTGCCTTTGCACAATACAGGTATAGGGCTATACATTTATTTACATATGATCATGCACTGTGAAATCTTATAAGTAATGTTATGGCTTTTTATACTCAAAAGTATTTAGATTTTAGTATTTGCTTTTTATTAAGTAGCTGTTGTCTGGGGCCTTGTGCAGAGTTTGCAAATGGAGTTTTTTGTAGATTAAAATGAATGAGATGCTTATTATAAGAATATTGTCATGACCTAATTGTATTTTTTTTCATAAAAATTGTTTATACTTTTTTTTTCCCCTCCCTCTCAGTTTTGCTTTGCAAAGCAAGTTTCTGCAGAAGAGGAAGGAGGGATTTCATTTCCCAAGAGCACGCTGAGTCACACATCACATTGACAGCCACTGTTAGATGTCCCTGTGTTCTTTCCCAGGACAAGCCATCCCACAGCTGGACCCTCCTTGTGACTGCAGAAAGGAACCTCCCTGTTCCTGCCCAGCCTGGACAGCTGTCCCCGTGTGCTGCCATCTGCAGTTCCACGTTGTCACTTTGCAAGTGCCCTGAGAAACAAATGGCAGCTCTGTCACAGAAGCAAATGATCTCTGCCAGCCATGTCCCGAGCTGGGTGGGTCCCACAGCCCTCTGACTCCAGGGCCTGTGCCAGTAGCCACACTGGGATTTGCTGAGCCACAGGGTTCATGTTGAGCGTGTTGTGTTTTAAGGTTTTGAGGAAAATGCAGAGGCGGCACAGCAGCAACACTGACAGCGTGCCTCCTGAAAGGTAACTCCTCTTCCTCTCTCTGCCCCATTTTCCTCTCCCGAGAAGAATGTGCTCATTTAAGTCTAGGGGATGTTTTAGAAGATGAAAGCTTAAAAGTGAGGAAGGCATAGAATTCCTGTGCATGTGCTTTGGCCAGGCTTTCTGCTCAAGTTTGGGCATTTTAGAGACAGATTTACTTTCCTCCCTCCTGTCAGTTGTTGAGCAGCCACAGTTTCAGGATGATCCATGTGGAGACAGCTGGCTTAGCACAGGCAGGATGTTTGGAGTTCTGGAGAAGGGACTCGTGGCACCATCCTGTGGGGACCTGAGCTCTATCAGTGTGCAGGGATCAGCCTGTGTGAACAGAAACTATTTACGCTCTTATTAAGGTGTTTAAAAAGTCTGCTTGTCTGAAAATCCCAACTACTCTGACTTAGTGTTTTATGAAGGGTTTGGGTGATGCTTTACATCTTCCCAGAGTCTGTATCTAGCTTCATGTATGTGAGTACTTAGAAGCAGAATACATCTAATTTGTTTCTGTAATTACAACATCAGCAAGGGAGCCTTGCCACTGTTGTTGTTCTGGTACTAAATATTCCCTGGTGCTTTCCCAGAGTTAGAGCATGACTTTTTTTTTTTTTCCTAAAGAAGAAACTAGTCTAATTACTCCAGGACAAAGATGGAACTAAGGAATTTCATTGCTCTGTCTGAGCTGAGATTATAAGTGAAAGATCATCAGTAAATATTTAAGTTGAAGCTTAATGTCATGGCTAGCATGATACCATTCTTAATTTCAGGAGAAAAGAAAGCTGTCTTCAGCTTTCTTGTGCATGATGCTGCTGGTTTTTAACAGGGTAAATACATTGTCAGCAACAGAGGCTGAAGGTTTTCTAACTGTAGAAGGAAATGCTGTTGTCACTGGTCTTCAGTTCTGTCATCAGCAGCCTTCTGGTCTTCAGCAGCCTCACAATTTCAACAAACAAACCTTGTTTGTTTTTAAATATGTCCCAGATTAATTCCTTCCTGCTGAAAGCATAGTCATGTATCCTGGTAATATATTCCAAACAATAGTTGTGTCTTTATTTGTAACCCTGGGTCCACCCAGTCTATTTGTTACATTCCCAGAGCTCAGATATGTATACATTCCTGAATTGTAGTGTTAGGTGTGAAATCAAAGACCTGCTTGATGAATATTTGGAACCAGAAAGAGGTGTGCAATGTCTTGTTGGCTCGATTCCTTGCTGGAGCCTGTGTGGAGAGACAGTGGGAATGGGGTGCAGCTGTAAAAGCCTCACTGGGAATTGGCTCAGGGGGAAGGTGTGCCCAGAGAAGTGTGAAGCTGTCCCCGAGGAGGTGAAGGGCAGTGCTCTGTGCCCTGGGAGGGGCCTGGGGAGGCTTTTGAACCCATGGGGGAGACAGGGTTGAGGGCCCTGTATGTGCTCTCTCAGCTTGTGACCACTGTTTCTTAAGTCAGAGATCTCCAAGGATTAAAATCAAGAGAGACCAGAGCTCTGCAACATGCCTTATTTGTGGGTTTTGCATCTTGCTGAGCTTGATTTATTGTTTATTCTGCTTTTGCAAGTTAGAGAGGTATGTGCTGTCTGCCAGGTGTTTACTGCCTCGTGGTCGTTCTGCTTCTTACCTGCATTGTTCCCTGTTACCTAAACTTTCCTTGTATTGACTTCCAGTGAAGAACACCTGTTGTCTTTTGCTTAGGATAAAGGTATTTAAACTTTCTTTTTTTGGAATCTGGCCATATTCCACCATGCTCAGGAAAGAATCAGTGCCAGAACCAGTTCTGTCCAGTGCCCAGTAATTTGGGTACATCCATGTCCAATTTGCTAACAATATCAAAATAAAAGAATTTGTCTGCATCCATGAGCACTTCCTTTACTTAAAATATTTGTAAGGTCAGGGACACGCAAGCAGCTCTCAACACTTCTCTTCCCCTGTTGATTCTGTCTCTTGTTGGTGCAGTTCATCAGTGGGCTGATAGTGATTGTCCCTAAATAAAAACAGAAGATTTGGGGCATAGGTCATTGCTTTGAATTAGCTGGGTTAATTTATTTGTGTATAATATGAGTTCTCTTTGTTGTGCTGTGTCAAGTGCCTTGGGGTTTTGTATATTTTTCTTTAAACACTAAAATATTTATAGAAAATATTGAATTTTATAGTAGATGTATTATTTCTTTGGTTTCTCCAAAAGTAAACTGGGTGTTTGGGAATTTCATTCCTTGGGTGAAGGTACTGGTGCATTTTGGTCAGATCTTTGGGGGTTCTCTGATGTTATCTGAGGAGTCTGGGGACTGCCAGCTGTGACTTTGCAGCAGCAAATATAGGGAGAAGCATCTGTCCTCTGGAGACCTTCATATTCTGATAGTGTGTGAGGAACTCTGAGTCCCTGCACTCAGCATTGGGCTGAAACACCACAAAGCTCTGTGCCCTCGTTTTTGTTTCATCCCTTTCGTGTCTGCCCGCTGCAGGAACCGGAGCCAGACGGTCAGCTCTGAAACCAGCGTGGATGAGAGCGGGGTCTTTGAGAGCCTGAAGGCTGAAGCCTCCTCTCCCCAGCAGCTCTTCTCGGGGCTGGCAGGGATCCCCTCGGGCTCCATCACAGCCGCGCCCTTCCAGTCCGGCCTGGTGCTGGGCTCTTCGGCAGGAGGGGGCGAAGTTTTCATCCAGATGCCAGCCCCGAGGGAGGAGGGGGCCGCTCGGGCTGAGGGAGCCCCGTTTCACCACCGCCAGGGCTCCCATCACTTCCACCACGGCCACCACCGCGGCCCGTCCCTGCTGCACATGGCGGGCGGGGAGCGGCACGGCCACGCCGAGGAGGGCGCTGAGGAACAGGCTGGAACTCCCGCCCCAGCGCTGTCCGAGTTAAAAGCTGTCATTGGCTGGCTGCAGAAGGGACTTCCCTTCATCTTGATCCTCCTGGCTAAAGTTTGTTTCCAGCACAAGCTTGGTAAGCAGCCATCGTTTTTGAACAGTAATTAGAGAGTGGTTAGGAAGCTGTGTCAGGCTGTGGTGTCCACGTGTGTTTATCCGTGTGACAGTGGCCACATGGAGTCTAGCACGAAGGGAACATGTTCTAATGCATGGGATAATGCACGGGATCAATTCACCCTACTTTCAGTCCAGGCTGTTTTCATCTAGGTCAGACCCATGTGCTCCCTGTTGTGACCAGTTCTGTTCCTGTTCCTGATTTCCTTGACATTCCAGTGAGGCTGAGGATGTTGCCATCGCTTTTCCCTCAGAGCTCTCTGTAGGAGAGATGGGGAGAGCTTACATAGCAAAGGTTTCTGTGTAGCACAGAAGGGTTCAGAGGGATGAGACACTTGTCTTGCTTTAGGGTGGTAGCTGTGAAGTCAAAACAGCATCAGCAGTTACATCTTACAAGTGAGATCTTCAGAGCTCCCTATAGAATATGTCTGTCCAGGTTCTTTTAATGGTACCCGAGTATTTTAGCACTATGAATTGTATGTGTAGCATGTCTGGGGATCCTTGCTCGTTCTGGGAGCAGCCCTGTGCCTTTCCCTGCAGGAATTGCTGTGTGCATTGGCATGGCCAGCACCTTTGCCTACGCCAACTCCACGCTCCGAGAGCAGGTTGCTCTGAAGGTGAGTCCAGCATTTTGCCTTCTTATGTTCCCAGGAAACATCACACTCTGTGCACAAAGGAAACCTTATGTTGCTCCTTCTATTGCAGTGTAGGGCTGAATTCATTTATATGTGTACAGATCTGTCTTATTTTTCCTACTTCCCCCACTGATGCTCTCCCAAAGTCTCTGTCCTACTTTTTTATGGAAGTGTGACATAGTAAAACAGAGGATGGGTCAGGGATATTGTCATCTGCATCTCCCTCTGCCTCTGACTGGCACTTCCCTGCACCTTGGTTTCCCATTATGTACAGCAGAGGTGCTGAAACCTATTGGACTTGTTAACTGTGAGATTAAACTTAATAGCATTTTGATAATGTTTTGAGATGTTCAGCTGAAAGATTTTTTAGATGGGTTGCTTACTAGTATCTTTTTAATAGTCTGTGCATAATATGCTTAGAATATAAAGAAAGCAGCAGACCTTTTCAGGTCTTCTGATCTTCTGTGTCAGGAGAACAGTTCAACAGCACTAAAAGCACAAGACTGGAATGTTTTTTCTGTTGAAATTACATGAGTGGCACAAGTGTATAGTTACATCTAGAAGCAGCAGTGGAATCAATGTGATCCAGTGCTGAATGAACAGAGAACTGGCACAATGCAGTAACAGATTGCTGTTGCCTTGCACTTTGCACCTCTGTCCTTCCAGCAGCATGCCCCTTAATCCTCCTGCTTTAAATCTCAGCCTAACAGCCCTGGCTGTTGAACAGCTACAGAGATCTACTCCTTAATAAATCAGCTCACAAGAAAAATGGTGGGTGTCTTCCTCCTGGGAGTACAATTTACTCCCCAAAATCACCCAGGGCCAAGAGCCAGGACAAGATCTGCTGCCATCCAGCTTCTGTCCATAACATTGCATGTATTTTGAAATGCAAAATTTGCACTGCTTTTGAACTTTAATTATTTCTTCAATAAAAACACAAGTTCCAGAACCTCCATGCTTTTGGATGACACTCAGATTTGCTGCATGTAGTGATGGGTTATACTGGATTTAGCCAAGCCTTCAACTGAGTGATTTTGGATCTGTTTATAAAACACCTCTTTGATGAAGTGTCACTCCAGCTCAGAATTTAGGAGAATATGTGGAATGGCGTTTTTCAATCTGCTTGTCACACTGCATTTTAAATATCAGGAGATTTGAGATGTCCCAAGAAAGAGCCCAACTTTGAAGGTTGCATTCTGCAAGTAAGGCTGTTGTTTTCACAATTGTATTTCAATTAATTTCTCTGAAGTTACTTCATTTGAAAAGGTTACCTGAGTGAGAGGCATTTCTGCTCATGTTTACATATGTCTTTACCTAGCAGAGTACTTTGGAGTCTAAGTCCTTTATAAATAAATTAATTACTGAACATTTAGTTACATATTTTTATCCCATGGGTTGGCCTTGCATTTTTTAGCAGTTTGAAGGCTCACTGATGTCTTGAGACTTCAAATTTATCTCCTCTGCTCCTTTTCCTTGCTCAGGAGAAGAGATCAGTGTTGGTTGTCCTCTGGATCCTGGCCTTTCTCACTGGAAACACCCTGTACTTGCTTTACACATTCAGCTCTCAGCAGCTCTACAACAGGTGAGCAAAGTGTACATTGGACAGGCTGGGAGCAGGTGATGATTGCAGGGAGGAAAAGAGGGAAGCCCCCTTTTCCCCACACTTTGGGAGGAAGTGTGTGTGCCTGCAGTATCTGCTGTCTTTGCTACATGTTTGTAAGAGCTTTCAATGAAGAAAAGGAACGTGTGTGTCACTTTTACCAGTGCACTGTGCTCCCATCAATAAATTGGCCAGGGTGTGATGATCCATCACATGTATCAAAGCAGGGTGCATCCTTCTCAAGAGGGACTTCTGGATTTCCATTTTGGCCATTGCAACTGAACATAAAGAGCAGGTGTCAGAAGCAGATGAGGAATTGACCCACCAACTTTCCTCTTCCTATAATGTTTTCAGTTTATCAAGCATTGAGTCTAGGACAGGAGATGAAATAGCAATGTTTTATTTGAGTGTTCTCAGGGCTTGGAGGCACTTGGACCTGAGGTAATGGAGGTAGCCTTGCCTTTCAGATTCTGACTAAATTAGTTCTCAAATACAGAAAAGTTCATACTAATGGATTTGGTTCAGCACTTATTATAAAGCAGATAGGAACACTGACAGATAGCAAGGGGGACAGAAAGAAAGGGGGAGAGACGAGAAGGCTTGAGTGTGTGGGTCTGAGTGGGAGAGGCCAAGCCATGGGATTCTCTGTATGGGGCTTGTGGGAGGGAATGGAAAAGAAGGAAAATGGCAGAAAGGTGTGAAAGCATGAAGAGGAAATTTGTTTGCACCACAGGGAAACTGGGTGTCTCTAACAGGTAGTCCAGGTTTAAAGCATGAATGGGACTAGTTTAAAATAAAGGCTAGGTCATGTAAAATAAGGGGACTTAGCAATTTGGGGCCTTCCTACGGATATTTGGGCACTTTAGGCTTATTCCCAATGGACAGGCTGGGCCACAGCTCCATGGAAAGCCCTGTTGCTGTGAGTGCTGCAGTGTGTCATGCCCAGGCTGGTGTACCCACTGCTTGCTCTGGGGACCTGGCACTGTTCACAAGCCAGGCTTGTCCAGTTAGAAATGGCTGCTTTGGTTTTGTTTCTTTCTGGCTTATTTTTCATTTCCTGATTATTTTTTCTTGTTTCTAGTGCATGATTAGTAGTAAAGTCTCTGATTCTGTTTCTGTTTTTAGGGTGTAATTTTACCTGTTGTGCTGTGCCAGTGTTGTGAGTATTTTAAATTCCTGTTCAGGCTTTTCATTTTGGGTTGGTTACTTTACTTTGCCTTTTTTTTTTTCTTCTGTTAAGTCTTTGCTTTCTACCATGAGGCTTTAGTAGGTGAATACCCTGGAGATGAATCCTGGTTTTTCAGCCTGAGCAGGGTCTAATTCTCCTTGCTGCTCAGGTCAGTTGCTCCTGTCCATTGCTAGGTGAAATTGTGCTGTCCCACACTCCACTTTTTTAAACAGCAGATGTTGCTCAATAAATGACATCATGAAAGGGGCTTTCCTCTTTTGGATCTCTGGTTCAGGTAAGAGTATTCACAGAGCACAGCTCTTGTTCTGCTTCAGGCAGTGCCCACTGTCAGAGCATGACCCAGCTGCAGTTCTGGCCTTTCTGCCATGGCTGGTGCAGAGATTCCTTTGTCACCACTTGGTTTCACATGCACAAGTAGCTTTAGAGACTGTGCCCCTGTGGCAAACCAGCCTCAGAGGAGCTGGGGGTGTTGGCTTCCCCAGGGAACCATAACTATTCTGGGTAGCACTTCCCAGGATAACCTTTTACAGCCCCATCACATGGAGCAAGCCTGTACACTGAGGACACTGGCAGCACAACAGAGGCTCTGATGCAGTGGGGAATGCAGCTTGTGGAGATTGTTCTTCCAAAAGAGATTTTATATGTGTTTGGGTCCTGTTTTGTGACAGTGGGCAAACCTGCTGGCCTCAGCAGAAGTGAGCAAGAGCAAAGCCAAGAGGCCCAGAGGAACCACAGGTCTAATTTGCATGTGTTACTCCTGTAGCCCTTGAGAACTCCCCTGAAGTTCAGGGGAGTTTCTGGGCTCTCTCTAGCCAGCACTGGATACAAGAAGCTTGGAACAGGTTCTCCTCATTGATATTTGAGCTTTGGTGTCTTGTGCCTTTCAGCCTTATATTCCTGAAACCCAACCTGGACAGGCTGGACTTCTTTGACCTCATGTGGATCGTGGGCATTGCAGACTTTGTGCTGAAGTACCTCACCATTGCCCTGAAATGCCTCGTCGTGGCCCTGCCCAAGATCATCCTCGCTGTCAAGTCAAAGGTAGGAAACTCTCCTTGGTTTACAAACCTTTGCCTTTCATAATCTCATATCCTCACAACAAGTTTGCAGCATGGAACTGTGGAGTGGTTTGGGCTGGAGGGGACCTGAATGACACCCAGTGCCACCCCTGCCATGGCAGGGACACCTCCCACTGTCCCAAGTGCTCCCAGCCCCCTCCAGCCTGGCCTTGGGCACTGCCAGGGATGGGGCAGCCACAGCTTCTCTGGGCACCCTGTGCCAGGGCCAAATATAGATGGAAGAATGAAAATATTAAAATCTCTTGATGGAATTTTGGCAGAAAGTCACCTGGGTATTGAGGTTTGGCTTTTGAGCTATCACAGACCTGAGCTAAGGTTTGGTACCACCAGCAAGTGATTAAAGTCCAGAGAGGTGAGGCAAGCATTGCTTGAGAAGGAGTCAGTGCTAGCAGCCACATAACTGCTTTTCTGGTTGACTTTCTTCCAAGACTTGTTTTCTGAGTAATCTCTAAATACATATTTCTGAGCACAATCTTCATTTCATGGGAAGAAATTGTAAGTATTTGTCTCTCTGGCTTTCCACTTGGGTCAAAGAAGTAACAGGATTAAACTGAGGCTACTGATGCCACATAAGACAACACCAGTTCTAACCATGGGTGAATGCTTCACATACTTAAATGTTTATGAAACCATATGTAAACTAGGCCTAACTTCTGAAACTTTCTCACTACATTCTTTCTCCTTTTCATGTGTTTTTACCTTTACAGTTCTCTTGCCTGTTTCTCCACTCAGTAGCATCCACATTTCAGTGGCAAATGTAGCAATTTGTAGTATTTGCAGTCAGTAAAGAAACTTTCTGGCAGCTGTTGGGATGAAAGGCACTCTGTAGATGCAAGGCACCAGCATTAATTGCTGAAAAGTCTCAGGCAGGGCACTTAGGGGGTATCTAAACTGGGAATAGTTTTGCTTAGAAATGACATGGGTGGCAGAGGACTTGAGCAGTTTGTTCCTGCACAGCAGGGCTATCTGAGATGGTTATTAATTTATTTCTGGAAATTGTCCAGCTTTTTTTTTTTCCTTTCTTCTATTAATATTATTATATTTTGGGAGATTAATGTGCTGGGTCAGAGCATAATCCAGCCTGGGGAGGGAGGGAGAAGTGTTGTGAATAGTCTTCCCAAGATAAATTGCAGTGTTGGAAAAGGTTCACAGCCTTTGCTTGCTTGTCTGAGAGCCATCCCAAGTACTCATTAATCCTTGTCTGGAGAGAAGAAAGAGAAGGGGTCTTTATTTGCAGCTCCAGTGAGAGGCTGGGAAGATCACATCTGTCAAGGGCCTGTAATGACTCACAGCACAGATGCTTCATTTTTAATACCTTTTTCTGGATAGCAATGTGTCTCACTTTTTTTAAGTCCCTTTTTGTCTTAGGATGTTGTTGATGGTCTGTCTGTCCCCTGGCACCTGAGACTGCTGTTACCCACCCCGCTCTGGATCTGGATTTGGTTTTCTCCCCCACTCTGCACTGCATCCATTAAGCCAACCAGGGATGAGATGTGGTGTAACAAATTAAGCAAGATCAAAGTGGGATGGGAGAGCTCCAGGAGAACCACAGGACACCATGGAAATTGTAATTGGTAACCACAGAGCTGAGCTCTTTGCCTGAGCCTGCTGACCCAGCTGACTTGTGCAGCCCAGCACAACGCCACTCACATGAGGGTTTCTAAATGTAAGCTTTTGCTCAGTTAGAACAGTTCTATTGCAATTTAAGATTATTCACTTTGACCACATTTTTTGTCGAGTTATTTGCTGCTATTTGCTCTCTGAATACTTGCCAGATGCAATGTTATTTTCTTCCTCCCAAAATGCTGGTGGTGGTGTTTCTGCTTGAAGCCCAGCTTGGAGCTTATGAACTTCTGGGTGGCTGTCACTTAATGGCAACAGGCTGCTGGAAAAATATAAATTTAACTCAGTAGAGCCAGATTTTTTCAAGATGTGTCTATATATATATAGTGAGAAGGTTTTGTGCCCATGTAACTACTCAGAACAGCAGCCTCTAACTCCCCTAATAGTGGGCCTGAAGTGGAGATTGCTGCACTCTCAGGGGTGGAGCTCAGCACAGAGGGATTTAATCCTGAGCTTCCTTGCAGTCCCTTCTTGCTGGCAGTCAGCAAGAGATCATAAAACTGGCCCATGGATGGGATATGAGGAATTTTGATCATCCTGCACTCAGCCTCTGAGCTGGCTCTTTGGATTTCCTCATTTTGGAAATTCACAGGCACTTGCAAAGCTGGCCTGGTTTTCCTGCTGCTCCTTCAGATTCTGGGCTTCCCTGAATATTGTGAGGTTTTTACTTCTATTCATCAGTCTTCAGATCTCCCCTCAGTCTTGTTTGTAGACTGAACACCACCAATTTTTTGAGTCTTTTCTCAGAGATTGTTAATTCCAGATCTTACTGTTCTCTTCTGGACTGTCTTGATTCCCCCCCTTGTTTTCCAGACCATTTCTCCAGTCTGTCAAGATGAATTTGGAATATACTCCTTCTTTCCAGTGTGTTTACAGCCTTTCCCAGTTTAGTGCCAGCTGTACATTTCTCTGGTCCATCAAGATCATTAACAAAAATAGTAAATAGCAGTAAACTCTGCTGACCTCAGTGAGATACATCTTCGAACTTTTTCATGTGTTTTCATGAACACATGGAAAATCTGGGTTAGAGCACTCAGTTCTCCCCATCCAAAGTACCTGGGTCATGTGTTCCAGGAAGGGCAACTTTTGGTGTAAACTTTTGTCATTTATAGCATCAGTTTATGCTTTAACAGAGAAAAAGCAAGCTGAAATGGAAAGGCAGGAAAAGTTTGCAAGCAGAATATAAAAACCATGATCATGGGTGCTTGAAGTGTGAAGCATGAGAGCTGCTCTATCATGAGGATACAGCTAGCCAGAGTTCTCCCAGCTCAAGTAACTCAGGAATGGAATATCTCTGCAAGCAGCTCCTCCACAGAGTGAGGGAAGGCTGCAAATTTGACAGAATAATCCCAGACTCGCCCAGGTTCCAAACCACCCTGGAAAACCCAAGTGTGAAAAGAGGCTGTGAGACAACACTCAGGCTGGGTGCAGGGCAGGAGGAGCTTGTGAAGGGGAGAGGAAAAGGAAGGTAACCCAGCAGCAGGCTGAGCCCACAGCCCTGGAGCCTGGGGTTTGCAGGAGCAGGGTGAGCCCTGGGGCTGCAGGGTCCCTCCCTGCCCTGAGCTGTCCCTGGCACACCAGGCTGGGTACAAGTGGCACTGCCAGCTCAGCTCAGCACTCCTGTGCAGGGGGGCTTGGCTCCCACCCTGCATGCTGAAGGCTCTCCATTAAAAAAGGCAAATAAGATCATTTGGTTCAATAGAAAATGAATTAAGGTAAATTAAACTGCAGGAGCCATGTGGCCTGCAGAAGCTTCCATTGTTGTACACACATCAATGGCAGCTTTTCATTTTCACTGCTAAGGAATGACAGCTTGAGGGGGGTGGAATTCAAAATAAGGAAATAAATAATAAAAAGACACAGTTGCCAAAGATTTCACTTAGGAAATCCCAGGTGCCTGCAAGTCTCCCATCCCCTCCTCATGTTGTTGTCAGCAATCTAAGCTGGTTATCCTGGGGAAGGGAGTGAAACAAGGGGGAGGGAGAGAGCAAACCAAACCAAAAAGAACTGTAAGATATCCCAAGTTCTTTTAAATATGTATTCCTATCTCTCTAGGGGAGAGAGATACCAAGGACATTTTTCCAATTATCTTAAGGACTGATACATAAGAAAGGCCCTAAGAAAGAATTTTCTTTGCATGCTCAATGCAGATTTGCAGTCAAGTTACAGGGGGCTGCATTTCCTGAAGATTGAAAATTCAGAAGGAAAACAGTGACATTGGCTTGCTGAAAGCATAGCATCAAATTACTATTGAATAAATACTTGTCAGCTTTATTTGAAAGCTGCATCTAGACATTGCAAATGAGGTTTTGTGGCAAGACTGCCATTACTCATGTGATTTTTTTCTTTATGCTGTTTAAATGGTGGCAGTGGCAAGTATACAGTTGCTGTTCAGATATGTACTGTCCACCCCTCACTGCAGCTTTAAAAATATTTGCTTGGGGGTTTTTCTCAGTTGATTATTTTATTAGTGCTTTTTATTTTTAAAGTATCATCTCATCAGGTCTGGTCAGAGAAAACTCTGCCTGCATGTGGCAGCAAGTACAAATTCTGCACTTGGACCTTGGACCAGAAACCTTCTTCAGGTGCAAATTATGTTTCCTACCACAGATGGTTACAGCCCTGCCATGTAAACTGGCACATGAAGCTTTCCATATTCCTTCTGAAGCTGCACCTTTTTTTTTGTCCTGAGGGATAAGTCTCTTGGAGCATGTGTCTTCTAGATGCTGATCAAAACATACAGAAGCAATAAAGAAAGCACTGGGAGCTGGCACATAGATGGTGATTAACAAAAAATACACAGGCAAAGATGCTCCTGGTCCTTATCTGTGCAATATGGAACTTATTCCTGGTCTTCCCTAAAAGTGTGGCTGAAGTGGTGTTCCCAGACAGATGACAGCCCCTCCTCTCATTCCCCTCTCCTTTCTGACCTTGGATCCTCTTTGGGGGAACTCACTCAAATAAATTCACTCTTCTGGGACAGCAATCTGAGCTTTGATCCTCTGGAGCCACAGGAACTCCAGGATGTTCTGCCAAGACTTTTCCCCTACTGCAGCCTGGGACTGATGTGGTGTCCCAGAATCAGAAGTGTGAGATTTACTATTTACAAAAGAAAGACCCACTAAAGCATAAGACCAGGTAGTGAGAGTGGGGATTCTTCTGCCCCCCTCCCTAAATATGCTTTGCAAGTCACTGCTACTGAACTTTAAAAATACCATTGCTCTCAAATGCTTTCCCAGTTTAACTTTCCAGTTTGAGATATGAAAGGTGTGACTTTCAGAAGTGTTGTGCCCTAACTAAAACTCTCATTTTCCCCTCTAGTCCCACCTTGACATTGCTCCTCATTAGTCCTGCATGGATTTGCTCCAGCATCCTCCGTGCCACAGTCCTGTTTACTGCTCCTACCCAACACTTTATCCATTGGCACTACAACCTGAAACCCCAGCAGAGCCTGCTCTCCTCTGATCCAAATTGCCAGCAGGTCTCAAAAGCATCTTCTAGCATCTCCCTCTTTCAGAATATGCCCTCATGCTGCTGGCAACAGAACAAGTGAGACTTGGAGCTTCCCTTGAGTGCTAATCACAACTTACAGTTGCCTCAGTGCAACTTCTCTCACTCCTCTTGCATCCCAGTTCAATTCCGCTGTGTCAACGCTTGCTGTGCCTCTCTGTTTCCTTGTGGGAAGGCAAACATGCACTTCTGCAAAGCCTTATGGCAAAAGAGACTGCAGAGTCAAGGCTCAGTCAGGCTCTGTGGGAATCAGCATTGCTTCTGCTGCTGCAATGTGCCCCCTTTGCTGTGGACAGCTTGGGATTCCATTTTTAATTATTCTAGTCCATGTTATTTTTCTGTGAGTCTTCTTCCCTCCATCACCATGCCCTAAAGATGAGGGTGAGAGATTGAAAGGAGCTGTTGTAGCAACTGGAAGGTTCATAGGAAACAAAGAGACCACTGGAAGAACATTCTACAAGTTCAGGTTGAATGCTACAGTGGAGAATTAAATTCTGTCCTTTACTTTGCCAAATAATTCCTGTGTGAGTCTAGAAAAGTCAGGTACAGCTGCAAACTGAAGTCAGTGGTTCAGCTTTTAATGGTAACGTGATCTATAAAATGAAGTGCTTTATAAAAGGTCTAATCCCAGGTATCTCAGCTTGGACATCAAAACAACCTTACTTTGACCTTTGTCTGTGTCTCACATTCTCATTTAGAAAATGAAGAGAAAATCTGTCCCTTAGGTCAGCCAGCAATGTGAAAATAAGGGGGTTTAAAAGTGTTTTCTGTAGTGGTGATGTCATAAAGGGAGTGAAGAAATTTCAGAAATGTGTTCCTCTGAGCAGAGCTCAAACAGCACAAAGGGAGGGGATGCAGATCTGCCATCAAGGAGCGAGGATTTAACAAAATACCAAGAAGTTACATGCTCAAGGTGCAAAAATAGTAAGTGCTTTACAGACTGAAATACACAGAAGGAAAAGTGCAATTGTATGAAAATGCTGAATGCCCCTCTTTCAAAATAACTGCTTGATTTGAAGCACAAAAATGGTTTTCTGTGTGGTGAAGGAGGTGCAGAAAAATGGAGGGTTGTACACAAGTCATTGCCTTGGCTTTTAACAAAGCATTGGAAAAAAGGAATCAAAATTTCACCATGTGGTATCTGAGGCTCATCAGCAGAGCTGCTAAAATTAGATCCCCAGCACAGTCCTTGTGTGCTAATGAAGTGTTTGATAGCAGCAGCACTCTCACAGTCACTCACCCTCCGAGGAAGCAGGGCCAGCACTGCCCTGGTCACTTTTTGGTCAGGCTTAACTCCAGCCTGTTGCAAGGGTGATGAGAGCAGAGCTTCTCTTCTGTTACCTCTGCTGTAGTGAGGAGACACCATTTCAGGTAATACCCTATTTCATATCCTGTTTAATCCCTGCAGTTCAGGTTGCTCTGGAGCACTGACTCCTGCACAGTCCAGTCCTGCACTGGGCCTGGCTCACAGGCTCACCAGAAAGAGATTGTGCTGATCTTAGAGAGATGTTCTGTCTCTATACAGTGCATTCAAGAGAAAATTCCAGATTTACATGCATTTTTATGAAACAGAAAAAGTCACTTAACAGAGACAGCTTTTTTCAAGCTGTTGTTCCAAGTCAGATGCACAGGAGAAATAATTATATTTGTGCTTCATATAACACACAGTTCTAATCTTGGTGTAAAAAAAAGCTGGTATACCTTAGCTGAATTGTTCAGACAAAATACAGCTCGAGACACAGATTTGACTTTGAAAAATGTAACCTAGATAGCCAAGAGATAAGAAAGCTGAGAAGTGGAAGACAGGTATGTTGAGTGTTCTTACCACTGCTGAGTGCTGTCTGCAGTAAGTTACTGCTATCACAAGGCTACATTTTGCTGCTGAAATTGTAGGGAACAATCCTTGTTTTCCAAGCTTCTGCCTCAGAAGGAGGGCCCCACTTCTGCAGCAGCCCTTTGTAGAATGATTTCTGATTTTCTGGCACTTTTCCTAGTTTAAAAAAGGGGCTGGTGTGGTGCACTGAGATGCCTGATGAGACTCACAGTTCTGTAAGCACTTTCTAGTTCTCTTCAGGTGATGCTCAGCTGCCCTTGTGTTGCTTCCTCCCACCCTGCTGGCATCACTCTGAGCTTATCAACCTTTCCTGGCCAGGTGGGTGGTGTGGAGGGGCTGGGTGGAGGGATGAATCCTTTAAAACTGAACTCCTGGGAGGCTGTGACCAAGTTTCTGGCTGCTAAGAAATCCTGGTACCCTGCAGTTACCATTGAAAACTGCAGATTTGCATTCTGAAGGAATTCTGAAAGCTCTGGGGTGGGTGCAGAAGTTGTGATCAGGTACTGAAGTTTATCACTTGCTGCATGTTCAATTCAGAGCCACACTCTGCCACCTCCACGGGCTGTCTGTCCTCTGAGCCACCTTTCCTTGCCCCTTGCTGTGGACTCTGCTGTGTCAGTGCCTCAAAATTGGTGTTGGAGGAGAGTTGCAGCTGCAATGCCTGGTGCAGCAGCTCTGTCTGATGCAATGGAGAGCAAGCAGTGACCTGTCCCAGCCCAGCTGCTGGGGAAGCAGGGCTCAGGGAAGGATGAGAGGGGGAGAAAGCCAAGTTTGCTGCCTTTAGCTTGCTGGGAGCTTTCATCAGAGCTGCGTGGAGGGACAGGGTGACGGCGTTGTCATTTCTGCCGCAGGAGCTCCCGAAATAAACGATGATGGCATTGAAGCACGAGGCCGGAGAGAGACCTCTGTGCTAATTTAATAAATTGCTTGCATTTAGAAGCCCGGATTGCTGCCGTTCGGTTTTGGCTGTGCGATGCCGCCTGGGATGCGGGAGGAGGAGGGGATGAGCAGCCGGGTCCGGTAGCAACCGCTGGCGTGAGCTGAGCGGCTCCCGGGGGATATGAGCTCATGAGCGAGCCGGGGCTCTCGGCGGGGCCGCAGCAGCACGGCCGCTGATCTCATCGCAGCCCCGGGGAAGGGGCTGTTGCCAGCCCGGCTGCCCGCGCCCAGCTCCCCCATTAGCGATTGGCCTGCGATGACATCAGTGATGACAAACCAACGGGGACAGCACGGCAGCATTCCTGGGGAATTTCCCCTGCCCCGGGAGCTTGGCAAACAAAAGGATTGTCACAGGACGAACGCAAACCTTTCGGTGCACGTAATGTCACTGCAGATTCTGTTTTGCCCCATTGTTCTGGGCTCGGTTTGCCACCAGCTGTCCCTTTAAACAGCGTGGGACTGAACATAAACTGACCCTCATTAGGGCCGGAGGGTGGCCCTAAATTAGACACCCTTATTCAGCCTTTGCTGCAGGGTCACAAAGGATGTTGCCCGTTCTTTGAGTCTCTTTTGAGACGTGAGTTTTTCAACCACCACACTTCCCCCTCCCCACCTTTTCTTCCCTAAGGTCTTCAGGAAGCTTCGGTCTCTGAGTTTTAGATGCCCTGAGGGTTTATTTTTCAGCACCAGTCTGTGCACTGTCCAAGAGCCAACACGCACCTGAGTGGAAGAGGAAGGATGCTGGCAAACAGATAATTAGTTTGATTATTTGGGATTATTTAGAAAAATTGTCAAGAAGACTGGTATCACTTTATATTTAGTCCCTGTGCTTTCAGAAGGGCTATAAGATCAAAGAGATCCAACTTAAGCAAGATCCTTTTCTCATTATAAATTACAGGTACAATTTACATCATAGTAACTCTTAACCTCTGCTGTTCTGCAGCATTGCCCAGAAAGGCAGTAAATGGTGTATCCATAACCTGCCCTGAAGTTTAAAATTCCAAATGCAGCATAGCTGGGTCAGTGACAGAGCAAGAGGAGCCCTGTGAAGGAATGAAGGAATATTTATCCTTCCTAGGCACAGTTCAGTGGCTGCAGAGAAAACTGCATCCTGTGAATATGGTCTCTGCACCATTTAGCAGTGCAGTGATCAGTGAACACCAACCCTGCACAAATTAAATGTTCTTTTGCCTTGCTGATCATAATCATGTCTCACTTGCCTGATTGTCTTGCAGGGAAAGTTTTATCTGGTTATTGAGGAGCTGAGCCAGCTGTTCCGCTCCCTTGTCCCCATCCAGCTGTGGTACAAATACATCATGGGAGATGATCCATCCAGCAGCTACTTCCTGGGTGGGATCCTCATCATCATGTACAGCCTCTGCAAGGTGAGCACCTCCTCCTGGACCAGCCCTGGGCAGCTGTGGCAGGAGCAGGGCGAGCAGCACCGCTGAAGGGGACAAATGCAACTTTTGGTTGTGGCTGTGCCTGCCCAGGGAGCTGCAGCAGCTGGGGACACCACGTGCTTCAGCTGCCAAAGGCACTTTGCTTCAGCAGCATGTGGGCATTGCTGAGCTGGGGGAGGCTCTGACTGCTCACCAGTGTTGCATCAGCCTCATGAAGTCATTGCTGCTCTCCTAATGCCTTGCTGAAGAGGCTGGAGGAGAAGGGGAGCCAGCCTTGGGGGAGCAGTGCTGCCAGAGGTGCTGCCTGTCTCCACACCTCCAGGTGTCACACTGAAAGGCAGGTTGCAGACTGTTAAATGTTTGTCTGAGCTTTCCTCTGCCTTTCCAGGCAGGGTGGGAACTCTGCCACTCACAGCTCTGAGTGCAGCAGGGACACAGAGGGACAGCCAGGTCCTGCCTGCATAAAACAGTTTGGCCCCATCCTAGGTCCTGGTCTGGCTGGGGCAAGTGAGGGATAGGAGTAATTAATGCTTCCTCAAAAATAAAAGAATGCTGTATAATTGTGAGTAAGTGTGACTTGTTCAGAACAGTCCCAGGCCTGACATTAGAAATAATTGTATTTCAAATGGTGTGTTGGACCCTGCCCAGAGCAGAGCAGTAGCTGAAGCAAACAGGGATATACCAGCAACCCATCCCTCTGAGAAAGGCCAGGCTTGCTCCATCCCACACACCTGGCTGTGCCTTTGCAGGAGGAGACTGAAAAATGGAGAAGAGAAAATACATCCAAGCTGGAAACAGCTCAGAGGGGCAGAGCAACACTAAATTATAACATAATTGTGAGATATGGTAGCTCTGTATTGTATAGGGAGAGAGCCAGGCAACCCCCCTGTCAAGGAATTTACAGTTCTTGGGAGCAAAATAGGCAGAGGAGGTCACGGACAGTGAAGTGATTTGGTCACAGCAGGTCTGAGACCAAGGCAGGAACAGAGCAACAGTGCCAGAACTGGAGCACAGGAGGCCAGGGCAGCTCCCTGCATGCTCTCCATCCTCAGCTCTGTGCTGGGGGAGAGGATTGCTGGCCCTGTCAGAGGTGTCCCTGCCTGGATCCACTGCAGTACCCACCCCTGCATGCCCTCCTGGCTTGGGAGCTCAGCTGTGCAGGCACAGGCACACAGCAACAGATGTCAAGTGATCTTTCTTGTGTCCCCTGGTGTGGAGTAACTCAGCACCTGGAGAAGGGATGCTGCCTGCAGTGCCATGTGCTTACACCTGCAGAAGTGCTGGTGGTGTGGAGATGCTGCTGGGGGCTTCTGCTCCTTGGAAGAAGGGGAACCAAGCCCAAAACCACAGCTGGCAGGGCAAGGGCCTCCCCAGCCAGGGGGTGAGCACCCACACAGGGCCCACATTTCCAGGGGATGATGCAGCTCCAGGGTAAAGCAGGAACATCAGTCCATGGGCCAGGATCAGGCCTGGCAAGGCAGCCAGGGTCAGACACAATCCTGCAACTGCAGGGCAGAGCCCCAGCACAGAGACAGGCTCAGGGTGAGGGGCACTCCAGCTGCTGGGCTGTCCAGAGCAGTGGGATCTGGAGCAAGGCACAGCTGAACTGCAAACCAACCTCTTCAGAGCACAGCTCAGAGGGGAGCTGAGGCCTCCAGGGCTGAGTGGAACTGGAGCTGCTGGGCAGAGGGGCAGGGGCTGTGGGTGGGGAGCCCAGGAGAGGCTGAAGGCCATGAAGGGCTGGTTGTGCCCTCGGGCCCTGGCACAGCGGGAGCAGCTCCTTAGGGGTTCACTTAATGTTTCTGTGCTGTGAAGCCTTTATAGGGAGTGTTGGGATGATCTACATTGGCAAAGCAACTTCGTTTTGGAAAGGTTGTGTCCAGCTCAGTCTTAGCCCTCTGCACACCAAGGCTTTGCTTGGAAGTGGAAGAAAAGTGGGAGCACCCTCTCCCAGTACAGAGCACAGAGCACTGGGGGTGAGCATCCCACTTACAGTCACCAGAGCTGCAGGTCCAGTTCCTTGCCTGAGACACTGAAAATATCCCCAGAGGAGTCCACATTAGCAAAGCCACAAACCACATTAGAAGAACCACAGAAGCCAATTTGGCACTGAGAGCTTCTGTGCTCCTGGCAAAACTCCAGGGCTCAGCTTGGGCTGCACCCCCTCCCCTGCACAAAGGGCAGGAGCACTTCCAGGAGGTTGCATGGAGCTGTGGTGGTGCCTCTGGCTGGACTGTGCAGTCATGAACCTCTGATTCTGGTGGAGAAATCCCAGGTGTTCACAAGCAAGAGCATCCATATCTTCTTTTTTCCCCATTCTGAGCAGAGGCACTGACTGTGTGTAACCCAGTTGTAAAATGATGGCTGGTGCAGCCCAGCCCAGTGCATGGCTGAGAGATGGATGCTGGACTTGTGAAATGTGCAGCTTTGGGGGTACAGGGAGCTCCAGAGGGAGAGAAGTGAGGGGGAATATGGGCTGGGAGGGAGGAGACATGGGAGCAAAGACATTGGAGCCATGCTGTAAGTAAAACAGCCAGGAAATCTGTGGGAAAGGGCTGATCCCAATCCCTGTTAGCAGAGGGAATGTCTGTAGCAGTCTGCAGCCTCAAGTGGTGGCTGCTGACTGGAAGCATTACTGGAAGGACCCTGGGAGCCCTCTCTGTGCTGACTGGAAGCATTATTGGTGTCTTCATTTGATTCCACATCCATTGCAGGATGATCTCATTGGCATTCCCTGCAGTGAGCCCACTTCATCATGCTCACGAAAAAACCAGAAACAATAGAAAGCCAAGCCCAGCACTCTGGTGCCTTTGCAGTGCTAGTGCAGCTCTGCACCTGCAGCACCCCAGCTTCCCCTGCCCTGCAGGTGACAGACAGAAGGTCCTGCTGTGCCCCCAGGCCCCAGTGATGCAGGGCTGTCCTTTGCACAGTTACTTTTTCACAGCTTGCTCAGTTCATAGTATGTTTATCCCTGTGCTCTGCCAGCAGATAGGGAACATAAAGCTGATGTACTGGATTAGGTTTTGAAGCTGTTTTCCCTTTTCTTTTTCCCTTCCCTCTTCCTTCCCTCTTCCCTTCCCTCTTCCCTTCCCTCTTCCTTCCCTCTTCCTTCCCTCTTCCCTTCCCTTCCCTTCCCTTTCCTT
>VZRZ01007028.1:35550-50331 GCA_013398175.1 Climacteris rufus
GCTGCAGCCGCTGTGTGCCCCCAGCATGTGTTCTGTGAGGAGTGCCTGTGCCTGTGGCTGGACCGCGAGAGGACGTGCCCGCTGTGCCGCTCGCTGGCCGCAGACACCCTGCGCTGCTGGAAGGACGGCGCCACCTCCGCCCACTTCCAGGTCTACTGACAGCCGCCCCTCCCAGCAGGGCAGAGCAGAGAAACCCGGGGAATCCTGTCATCCCGCACCCCCCGGGTTTGTTGTCAGTCTTTCTTCCAGCTCTGTTTCTCCAGGAGCCAACAGAACAATGGTTGCTGGCCACAAGCTTTATCCTCCAAGGCGGGGGAGATGTGCTTTATGTTATGGCAAGCTCCAGGGTTTTTCTTGGGCTTACACGGTTATAAAGTGTCTGGGATGTTTCCTATTTTCCTGTCCTTTGGGTATGGACAAACACTGCCCACAGAGCTGTGCCTGCATGTGCTGAACAAAGCTGTCCTCTGGCTCGGGCCTCACATGACATGGCCCGAATTCCCTGGATCCTTAACTTTATGGAATTGCCCAGCACCTCTGAGAACTCTTCCCAAGCACTGCTCCAGAACCTCGTGTCCAAAGTTGTGGCTGGAGAAATGGCATTTCCCAGCAGGCATGTTTTTCCATTTGATCCCACAAATGGCATGTGCTGTCACCCTAATAAAATCACAGGGAACATGGGAAGGACCATGGAGTGAAGCTGGAAGTGACACTTCCTTTCCCTGGGAATGTTTTTCCTCTTTAACTTTCATGATGAGATTTTCTGATTTCCCAGGCTATGGGGAGAACAGCAGGGGGAGGTTAAAGTCGAGCTGGGTCTGTCTGGGTGGAAATGCAGCTCGTGACCAAGAGCACCCCACAGATGTCCCTGCACTGGGCAGCCACTCCCGGGCAGGCCCTGCCTCCTCCTCCAGCAGGGAAACGCGGAGCCGTGAGCTTCAGCAGGAGCCCCAGGAGGAGGGACAGCCCTGCCAGGAGGAGGGACAGCCCTGCCAGGAATGAACACCCTTGCCGTGGCTGCGCTTGGTCTCTGCTGAGGTGCCGCAGCAGCAGCAGCCTCAGAGGCAGCTGCTCTCTGTGCTGGAGCTTTCCCTGTCCCTGCGCACACCCAGGACGTGCCCGGGAACCGCAGCATCCTCCCCGCTCATCGCCGTGGATGGCCCAAGGCGGGGACAGCGCCCGGGGAGCGCGGCTTGCGCTGATGGAGCTCCCCGGGGGCAGAATTAAAGCCAACGGGAGCTGCTGGAACACGACTGAGGCTCCGCATTTCTTTGGGATAACAGCTCAGCGTGGCTGCGGAGGGCTGGTGAGAGGCAGAGCCTGAGCTGCGCAGAGTCCAAGTCTGGCTTGAGAGAGCCAGGGAAGCAGAGGAGAAAAAGCTCTGCTTTCCAAAATAAAGTGATTTGATTCTTGTCAGATGGGTCCTGTGCAAGTGGAGAACTAAGCCAAGGAATCTCACTGCTCTCTGCAGTGGGAACAGCTTCCCTCATCTTTGGGATGGGCAGAGTTCAGAAAGGCAGGAAGCAGAGTTTTCTGTGGGCACAAAAATATTATGTGTGAGAGCCTGGAATATTCACCAGGGAAAAGGGACAGGAGAGATTCCATGGGCAGGGAGTTCCTGGAAGGTCTCAGTGTCACTTTGCAGGGCAGTGCCAGTGAACCCAAGGGTTGGTGTTCCTGCTTTCAAACTGTTTGGAGAGATACCTCTCACTCTGATTTTTTTTTTTTTCCTCAATGCTCCTGGAAAATGTGTTTAGAGAAGTGTAAGAAAAGGTCAGGAGGAGCCCAGCTCTGCAGAGAGTGTGGGATTCACGGCTTCAAAATCAGTGTTTTCTTTGGTGCTAAGGCAGGAAATCGAAGGGAAATGTGGGAATATGATTTGTATTGTTATAGGCTTTTTTTGGGGGGAGAATGATCCTACCTTCTCCTAGAATGTGAACCTGGACCAGAAAACATCCAGGAGAAACTTCAGTTAATGACAGTGGATGGGAACCTCCTGATTTCCATGGGAAAACAGGGAAGGCTGTGAAAGGAAATGACTGAGAGAGGAAATAAAACCCGGAGCCTTTTTTCACCATTGAACAGTTATTTTTCTTTTTTTTAATAAATTCCTTATAAATATGTACAAAGAGTCTCAGCATATGAAATTCCTTTTACAAAAGAGAGAAGCCCCATGCAGCCAGGAGTGGGAGCCTCCAGCAGCTCCGAGCACAGGCCCTGCCCTGCTTTGGTGGGGGGGAAGCTGCCCAGTGACTGCTGAGTTACAGCCCGTGCTGCTGGGTCGGCAGAGGGGCAGGAATTGGGTGTTCCCTGCCTGGCATTCCCTCAGCAACGCCCCTGGGAGAGACTGGGGAATTGCAGTGTCCTCAGGAAGGGTCGCTGTGCTCAGCTGTGGGGTCACCTGGACTGGGGAGGGGATGCTGTGAATCCCACGGAGCCAAACCCCACTGCAGCAGGGCCTGCTCTGCTCAGTGCCCCCTGTACCTGCTGATGGGTAACTGATGAAGGGTGTACCTCATCATCAGTGTGACCAATAATGCCCATGTAATACTCAGATGCTTTCAGTGAATATGTATCAAGCTCCAAAATCACTTTCTGTAAATATTAAAAACCTTGGGAAATTCAAGCACTCCAGTATTCCCACAGAAGTCACATCCAAATGCACTCCTGTATTCCAATAAATATTGTCAGGAAAAAATATTCACCTGTTTGTATTTTGTACTTTAGAAACCCAAGGCAGGAGCAGCAGGTGAGGATCCCTGCCCTCCTCAGACTGGCTGGTTCCAAGGAAACCCAATTCCCATGGAATTTACAATTCCCTCAGGCCCTGGATGTGCAATGGGCACGGCCAGAGTCTCCTCACGTGCTGTGCTGGGATGGAAAGCTCAGCTCACACACAGCAAAGGTACACACCAGGGAAGCTGAGCTGGAGGCCTGGCAGAGAAGTGGCTCTGAGGAAAGTTGTGCAGATGTGTTCACCTGCTGGGGAGCTGGGATACAGCCAGGAGGTGTGTCCAGGATTTAAAGTGGGGCACAGGTAGTTTGTTCTGCACACAGCAGGCTCCTGCCAGGATCATGGACAGATGTTTTCTGTAGGACAGTTGCACATGGAGGCAGATGTGCTGTTCTGTGCTGCTCAGGGGCCGCTTGCACAGGGCACTGCAGGTTTCCAGCAGGGAAGGGGCTCATTCCAGGCTGGCTGTGGGCACACACACTGCCCCAGTGTAACCAGTTCGGGTTGCCGTGGATTTCATTCACAGCTGCTGCTTCTGCTGAGGGTTTCAGACCTTTGTAACTTCAGTGTGATATAGGAACCAAACAAACTCACAGATTGGATTAAATTGACTCAAGTGTTTGGGATTTAAGGGAATTGCTTTAATAATGGCCTTGCTGAGGGAGGAATTCCTGCCTTCCTGCTCTGAGGCAGGAGCTGGCTGGGTTCCTCACCCCTCCCTGACCTGGGTGTTTGCTGTTCCATTGGGTGCTGCCTCTCCTGGGCACACTGAACTGTCTGACACGAGGCCTGGTCCCATTCCATAGTTTTTTACCTGCTGAAAATAATTCAAAGGGAGAAAAGGAAGGAATCTGGAATTGATGGGTCAGAGCCTGCCCTGGGTGTAACCCAGCAGTCACTGGTGCAGCCTGAAGTTCCTGAGGCCAAAGGAGCTGTTTTACAGGTGAGAAGAGCTGATGAGCAGCCCCCACCAGGCTGCTCTTGCACCTTGGACTCTGGAATTCCAGGTTGTGCTGGGAGCTGTCTTGGCAGAGAACTGCTTTAAAAATTCATAAAGATTTCCCTCCCAGCCGTGCTCGGCAGACCATGAGCTCATAACTCCCCTCTCCTGGCTGCTGAAACCCGAGAGGGCTCTTTTTTTCCATTTGGAGAGCACTCCCTGCTCTTCCCAGCTGCCCAAACCCAGGGGCTGCCTGGCTGCTGTGAGAACACAGAAGGGCCAGAGGGGAACTGAGCCGCTTTCCTGCCCACGGGAGGGACTGGGAATTCACAGGGAGCTCACAGCACCCTTCCCTTTCCAAGCAAACACCAACCAGGGGCAAAGCAGATCTTGTAGAAAGGATAAAAACACCCCTTGTCAAAAATGGAGGCATTCAAGGATAGCAATTACACCACAAAATGTAAGGCTTTGACAAATCTGTACCCTCTAATAAGGAATTCCAGTTCTGTACAGGGAATTCTGGCTATAAAACTCCAAAACTTAACCCTCAGTTCAAGCAAAACATCCACTTTGGAACTACAAAAGTGAAGCAGATCAGCAATAACGCAGGATTTGGGGTACCAGACCTACTCTGGTTTCCTCTTGGGAAGCACCACAGATTTGGGTGTTCCATGATGGGCAGGACAAGCCTTGAAGATTTTTTGCTGACTGTTTGGAACCCCGAGGGGATCAATCCCCTGGGAGCTCTGAGGTCTGGGAATTTTACAGACATGTCCATGAGGGTTTGGGATGAGGGAGCTCAGCCAGTCCCTGCACTGGGGCTGCTCACAGCTTGGAGGGGCCCTCCCGAGGTGGGGCCTCCATGGCCAGGACAGAACTTCCTTTGCTTTGCCCTGGCTGTGCTGGGAATTGGAACACTGGGAGCAACAGCCCCCCACAGCTGGGCAGAGGAGAACCAGGGCAGTGGCAGCTGTGTGCACAGGGCAGATGGAACACTGCAGGTGGGAGGTTTCTTACATTCAGAACTGATGCAGGTGAGGAAGGTGGGAGAGCCCAGGGAGGGCTGTGACCCAGCTGCTGGCCTGCCCAGGGCTGGGGGGTGTGGGGACTGCAGCCGAGTGTCACATCCTGCTGCCTGCTCAAGTGGGGCTTGTGGGATTCCACACACACCATTTCACTCCCATGTCCCAGTGATTTACAGAAATTGGGATTTTTAAGGCTCTGCCCAGCACTGGCAGTACTGCTGAAATCAGCTGAGGCTCCTCCTTTTGTTAGAAGAATTCCTATTTATTTCTGCAGGAGACTGAGCCAGGATGGGGTTCAGGATGCTGAGGATTACTGAGCATCAGGCCAAAAATGGCAGGAAAATGCTTCCTGGGTCCCTGTGCTTCTGAGACCATCCAAAGGGTATGGACAGACAAAGTACACGGAGCTACACCACCCCTCCCAACACTGCACATCACCTCAGGCAGGGCAAGGGGCTTCACTAGAACCATCTGCTCTTCCAGCACAGCCCTTGCTGCTGTTTGGGAATGGACTGGGATCAATAACACCCAGGAAAATGTGTGCAGGGGCTCAAAACACTGCAGTGAATATTTGATAAAGGGAGAATTTAGCTCTCAGATTGCTTAGAAACATTTCTCCTGCAGCAGTGGAACACTGGCAGGGTCTGACTGGACACTGTGGCCACTCGCCTTCTTCCTGGGCTGGGTGAGGGGTGGGAAGTATTTTTAAAAGACAAGGAGCCAAATTTCCTTTAGAAATGGGGTGCTAACATTCCTTTATGCCTTTGAAAATGCCCTCCCTGCCATGGCAGGGTCAATATTCTGGTGCAAATATCTGAAGGTAGGAAAAATGTTTCTAAAAAACTGTGCACAGTCACTGCTGTATGTGGAAGGTACCTGAAATCTGACAGGTAGTTTCGGCTGCAAGGAAAAAAGTGCTCAGTACCACACTGAAAAAAGCCCTTTGACTTCTAAGGCCAAGTTCTCCTGTTATCCCCTGCTCTAGTGATCAGTGTGGATAAGAGTTCTCTTCCCTGGTTCACAGGATTTGGGACTGCTGAAATCACCATGCAGGAGAATTCCCAGCTCTGGAGCTGTAGGAAGTGCTGCCCCAGCAGACTTTGATGTGCACACTGCCGTGGAAAGGGCTGCTGTGTCCTTTCCACCTCAGTGCCTGCTGCTTCCCAAGCTCCACACTGTCAAAAGAAAAAGAACTGCTCCAGAGAAAATGAGTTCTATAAAGTTCTGGGGTAGATTATTTGTTCTGTCTTAGTTTCTGCAGAGATTGAAAGAAAGAAAAAAAATAGCACCTTCTCAACAAGTCTTATTTTTTGCTATCTTGTGTATAAATATCAATAACCAAAATAGATCTTTCCTTGTCCCACGTTTCAGAACATCCTCTTGGGGAAACTGTAGCACCACAGAGAGGCAGTTTAGCCCCAGACAAATATGAAATGTAGCACCAGAGAAGCTAAAGCCGTAGGAGAGCTGCTGTCCCCTGGTGCCAGACACGACTATTTACACACACACAGTGCCGCCCGAGCCGCGGCGCGGCGCGGGGCCGGCTCAGCTGGCTGGAGAGGCGACTCCTCGTCCTGCTGCACACACAGGGGCACAGGGAGAGGCTGCTGCTCCAGCAGGGCCAGCAGCAGTGCAAGGCTCGGCCTGCAGGAGCAGCCAGCTACAGGGAATGGCGCTTACGCTCTCGACAAGGCATGCACGCGTCCACGTCTGCATACACGGGGTTACATTCTTCTATATATAAGCATGTAAGTGTCTCTGGTTTGCTGCTGGGCCCCTGAACAGCTCCTTCCGGGCAAATCCTCCTTCTCACGCCGCCCAAAGCACTTCCAGCATCTCCCACTTCTTTCCTTCTCTCCACTCTTCACAGCTGCTGCTCAGGCGCTGGATTCCCTGGAGGAAAAGGGGAAACAATTTTCTCCAAGGGCACAGGGTTTGCTCCAGCCTAAGAAAGCAAAAGAATGGGGTTGGGTGTTAATTATGTTGATGCATTGGCTACAATAAAAGCTTCTTTTAAATTTATGCTTGAACCCTCCTACTGCATTTACAGATGAGAAGAGGTGTGGAATTTATGGGGAGGATGGTTTGTGGCTCAGACAGAAGAGGATGCCTTTGGCCCTGTGTACTGCAGATTTCTGGGCGCTCTCCTCCTGCAAGGCTCCTTCTTTGGGGTGCTCCATCTTCATTTACATCACGTTAACAAAAGTGGGAACTTTTAGGGAAGCCATTAAATTTGTTGCAGGTAGGCAACGGGGTGCATGGAATATCACAGGAGACTGGAAGAACGCGCTCATTCCTGCTTCTGCCACTGATTAGATTTGTGGCCTTGGGCAAAGCACTGCTTCAGCTCTGCTGCAAAATGAGGGCACTAATAACTTCTTTGCCTCACAGGTGGGCTGCGAGCCTTAATTAATAAAGTGCTCAGAGAAAGGCACCCATCTAAGTGCAAATTAGCAGGAGAGGTGCCCAAGGGGCGCCTGCTATGAAATTCCCATTTCCCAGCATTTATCCCCCAGTTTGCTGCTGGCAGCCCTTGCTGGGGCAGATGCCATGGCTGCCCACGCTGGCTGTTCACGGGCTGTGACAGGGAGGGAGCCCATGGAAACCTGCACGGAGAGCTCTCCGCCGGGGTGAGGGGATTTCACGGCCGGGAGAGGGGAGGGGGAGCAGCTCACGGTGAGACTGCAGCAGCTCTGGAGTCCCAGTGTAACCAGGGCTGGCAAACAGCTCTGGGGCAGCTCCTGAGCTCCCTGACTCCGGAATGCCTTCCCTTCCTGCTGCCCTGCCCTGCTCCTGCCAGCGGGAAGGTTATTGGGATGAGCACAACCCCCAGGGAAAGAGGCAAATTCGGGGGCTGCCACGGACTGAGCAGCATCACAGAATGTCCCGGGTGGGAAGGGTCCCACAGGGATCACCCAGTGCCACTCCTGTCCCTGCACAGACATCCCAGCAATCCCAGCCTGTGTCCAAAGGCAGCTGTGGGGCCATGCCCATTCCCTGGGGAGCCTGTCCCAGCCACCCGGACCAGCTCTGCTTCCACTGCACAGAACTGAACCAGATCTGCTTATCTCAGCTCCTGCCAGCTGTGCACAGATGTGGCAATTCCAGCCTCTCCCTCCCTCCCAGCCTGGCTTTCTGCTTTTGAGGAATGGGAAGCAGCAGTGGAATGGGTGGAAGGAGAAGGCCGGGATGAATCACCCAGACTGAAGCACATTTCCAATGGCTCCCTGTGATCGAGGCCACGGGGCAGCCCCATCCCAGGGCTGCTGCACCTCTGTGCCAACAGCTCCCGCTCACACCCACCCTCTGGAAGCACCACGGTATCCCCAAAGTGGTGTGCAGAGCTCCTTGGCTTTTTTGGCAGAAGGTAATAGGAGAGGTGTTTGCCGTGTGAGAAGGGCAAACTGGGCTGCACAAACCAGCCAGCTGGGCACAGAGAGGCAAGGAAGAGCTGTCCATGGCAGCCCGGGGGTTGAGCTGTCCCTGCTGAGGCTCCGGAGGGGCAGCCCCGCACAGCCCTGCAGGACAGACAGGCAGGACAGACAGGCAGGACAGACAGGCAGGACAGACAGGCAGGACAGACAGGCAGGACAGACAGGCAGGACAGACAGGCAGGACAGACAGGCAGGACAGACAGGCAGGACAGACAGGCAGGACAGACAGGCAGGACAGACAGGCAGGACAGACAGGCAGGACAGACAGGCAGGACAGACAGGCAGGACAGACAGGCAGGACAGACAGGCAGGACAGACAGGCAGGACAGACAGGCAGGACAGACAGGCAGGACAGACAGGCAGGACAGACAGGCAGGACAGACAGGCAGGACAGACAGGCAGGACAGACAGGCAGGACAGACAGGCAGGACAGACAGGCAGGACAGACAGGCAGGACAGACAGGCAGGACAGACAGGCAGGACAGACAGGCAGGACAGACAGGCAGGACAGACAGGCAGGACAGACAGGCAGGACAGACAGGCAGGACAGACAGGCAGGACAGACAGGCAGGACAGACAGGCAGGACAGACAGGCAGGACAGACAGGCAGGACAGACAGGCAGGACAGACAGGCAGGACAGACAGGCAGGACAGACAGGCAGGACAGACAGGCAGGACAGACAGGCAGGACAGACAGGCAGGACAGACAGGCAGGACAGACAGGCAGGACAGACAGGCAGGACAGACAGGCAGGACAGACAGGCAGGACAGACAGGCAGGACAGACAGGCAGGACAGACAGGCAGGACAGACAGGCAGGACAGACAGGCAGGACAGACAGGCAGGACAGACAGGCAGGACAGACAGGCAGGACAGACAGGCAGGACAGACAGGCAGGACAGACAGGCAGGACAGACAGGCAGGACAGACAGGCAGGACAGACAGGCAGGACAGACAGGCAGGACAGACAGGCAGGACAGACAGGCAGGACAGACAGGCAGGACAGACAGGCAGGACAGACAGGCAGGACAGACAGGCAGGACAGACAGGCAGGACAGACAGGCAGGACAGACAGGCAGGACAGACAGACAGGACAGGCGGCACGGCGGGTTCCTGCAGCCCTGACCCGCCCGGGCAGGGATCCGGGCACGGTGCTGCTCACCCAGGATCCCGGGCAGGGCACAGCCGGGCCGTGCGTGGCTCCGAGCAGCAGGGTGTGGCTGCCTGCACTCCAACAGCTCAGATATTTACTCAACTTACACCGGAATAAAGACTTCAGCAGTTGATTAAAGGATTTCCTGCTAAAGCAGAACCATTTAATCCTTATTTATTCTTTCTCCTGTAGTAGCACGTCCAATTGCCAAGCTCTGAACCCTTGTCCTGCTGTGCCACCCGTGGCTGGCTACAGATCATCCGTGCTGTCACTGTATTTTACAAACTGTCTCTCTGTGTCACTTAACGTATAGAAAATCTATAAAAACCTGTAAAAGTTGATAAATCCTAGAACATCTTGAACTCCGAGCGATAAATCTGCTCCAGGGCAGGCAGAGAGCTCAGCACAATGTTTATGCATCTCACAAGCCCCATTCTAAGGGCTTAAATGGCTCTTAAGTTTTGCATCAGCCTCGTGCTGGCCTTCTGCAGGAAGGTGAATTTCATGGAAAGAATAAAAGAGAACCCCAGAATCCTGGCCCTGAGCCCATCTCTCAATAAACCAATTTTGAATATCCTAGGCTGTGTTAAAGCCATTTCTGGGTGCATATTGGCTGCATTGCCAGTATCTGACTCATTAATGGAATATACTTTGAGCCAATTCTGATCTCATTTACAGCACCGTAAATCCAGGGCAACCCAATTGACTCCAGTGGAGTTACTCCAAATTTCCCACAATAGGCACTCAGCAGACAGAGCAAAATTTGGTACTTTGGGTCTGAAAAGGGCTGAGGAAAGCCAAACTGCATCCCATTTGTACTGGGGTGGATAGTAAGTTGGAAAGAGAGCCAGCATATCCCTTCTGTAGAGCTGCTGAATAATTGATTACTTTATGTCTCGTTCTTAAACTGTTGAAACTTTGTGGGGGTCTGTCCACGGCTACCAACATTTTTCATTTATTTATAAAATAAAAGGAATTATGGCTGAGTTCCTATAGGAAGACTGCAGGGTCTGTTGAAAACATGGATGGAAGTGGTAAGAAAAAATTCATTTCCTTTGAAATGTTTTCATAGGAACTGACATCCCTTTGGTGATTTCCCTCTGTGCCTGGACATTTAGGGAGAGGCAGATTTTGCTCAGAAAGTTGCTCTCAACCATTGCACGTATGAAGCAATAAGGTTATGAGACAACAAATCACATTGGCTGATGGTTGCAAAACCACCTCGCTCAACCTTGCCACAGCCCAGGGCTTTAACAGACACAGGCAGCTCCACTTCTCAAATATCTGGAATTCTCCAGCCTTATCCCACGGCTTGCTAAGCTGGTGTTTACAAACAACAACAAAAAAAAGCCAAGCTGCTTTTCTCATGGATGCTGAGTGGGACGGGCATGGAACGACTCAAGCAGGGAGTCCCATGTGTTATCTCAGCACCTCTCTGATCTCTGCTGTTGGGCAGCACCTGCAGGAAGGCAGAGCAGAGCCCGAGCTGCCGGCCCCGCAGCAGCAGCTGGAGCCAGGAGCTGTGCTCGCAGCTCCCGGGGCAGCGCCGAGCCGCTCCCTTTAAATGGATTACACGGGCCACTCGCTTGGCACACGGCTGCCGCTAATGAACAAATAACAGTTATCGATACATTGAAAGGGAAAAGACATCGCGGGGCTGGGGTAGCTGAGGGCACGCTGGAGGCCCGGGCGCTGCCCTGGCACACAGCAGCAGGTTAACGAGGGAACCAGGGCTGGGCAGCAGCCCTGACAAATTCCCCAGCAGCCCCATCCCTGTACGCTCACACTTCATTAGCATCTCCGCGGGAGGCGGGACGGGAACTTGGAACACCAAAAAACAATTAGGAGGGCTTCAAGAGATGCAAGAAGAGTAGAGCTACTAGGGAAGAGCTCGAAGAATGGTGTTTCCAGGATATCTTTGCACAGGAAGACCAGGAAACCCAGAGAGTAAAGAATTAGGTTGGGGCTCCCATCTTCCCACAAAGGCTGTCCTGCTTGGCCACAGTCCACCTGCGGAATGAGCCGTTTCGGGGCTGCTGTTTGTTTGTGAAAACTCTGCTGCTTGTTCATCAGGAGAGTTAACGCTGGAGCTTTTCTTTGTGCAACTGAGCTGTGAAGCTGGGGCGAGGGTGGTGGGGACCTTTGGCGTTTTTGACTAGGATGCTTGCCACAGGGAAGGGCTGGCTTTTTCTCCCTCAGTTGTCCAGGAGGATAAACAACAGAGCCTGCCTCTTTGTGTGAGGGACACGCAGGGGGATGCTGGATGTCTGTCCTGCTGCAGCAGCAGCTCTGCACCCCGTGCTGCCTGCACTGCCTCTGGTCCTTCGTTTGCTCTGCTCTCCTGCACAGCTCAGCGGGACATCCCCAGAAATCTTATCAACCCACTTGTAATGCAGATAATTAACTGCACTGAGACTTTGGACAGAGTGGCTCTGCATGAACCTCGCAGTAAACAGTGGGGGGAATTCCTGGCAACACAGCGGGCACGGAACCAGGCTGGTGGAGCTGGCAGGGACGAGCAGGGTTTGATTTTAATACACTGCCACTCCTGAACTAACAGAGCGCAATACAAGTGACACTGTATGCCAAACTGGCACCTGACAACTATACTTCATGCCCTGGTTGGATATTTCAAGGTGATGTCAGATTATTTATTACAAAGCTGCCAGTGGCAAAGCATCCATCCCCAAATCCCAAGCACGGTCCACAGATGCAAGTTGGTCACATGCAGCGGCCCTAATCCTGCTCTCACTGGCATCACCCAGGGGCTGTGAGAGCAGGAGAGGCTCCCTGGAGCACGACATTATTCCCCAAGATGCATTTTTGTGTAAAGCCACACGGACCTGAGGGAACAACCAGCAACCTTCTGCCTCACAAACCGTACGTACGCTCACGGCAGCCAACGCTGCTGCCTCTTGGAAAAGCAGGAGGGGAATTCGAGGAGTGACCCAAGCTGAACTGGCCTTTCCTCTGACTTCTCCATTCCTTCTGCAACCACCAGATCATGAGACAAATGCTGACTCTGCAGGGCACTCATTAACTGTACAAGTTACTCTCCTCTTACCAGCCCTTCCGTGAAATCCCAAGCGCTCAGAGCCTGGACTTGCCAGCTTGTGGCAGAACAACGTTATTGTCACTGCACAGTTCTCTGAGGATGGCAGAAAAATGCATATTTTGTTCAGAAATACTCTGCTGAGGTAATCAAGCACAGTCTTACCTCATCTCTAAGGCTAACCCAGCTCACTGCACTATCGCTCGGGCACTGAGACACTGCAGACAGTCAGAACCTTCCACTGCTGGGAGCAAATTATTACTCAGGATGAAAATATTATTAATGGCCAAAATTACCCAGCAACTGAGCTGTAGATGACATCGTTAATTATTCTGGGGTTGCACTGCATTTTCATCTGCAGCTTGGTCACTTGTGCCTTAGAAGCATGGCAGGAGTGGGACAGGTTGCACACAGGGACAGCCAGGAGAGCCTCACCAACCTGTTAATCCAAATAACTCGCACCTTTACCCCTGAAAATGCTGCCCATCGCACACCAGGATCTCCTGTTCAGGTTTATATTTGTATTTGTGCCCAGGAGCACCTGGAGGCAGCTCAGCACGTGCTGTCTGTGGCTGCCTCTGAACCGCGGGCAGGACGGTGCTGCCCATGGAATTCGCCTCGGAGGCGCCCCAGACAACGCTCGGCTTCTCACAGCCTTTCAGCAAAGCCATTTATGAGCAACTGGTGGGCAGAAATGGAGCTGAGGATTGCAGCATCAACAGCAGAAGAGACTGGGGAAGAGAGTAGGATCTGCCCCACAAACCTTCACAAAAATTAAGACTCCAAACAGCTCTGGCCTCGTGGGATTGCCAGGAAGTGTGGGCTGAGTGTGTGTGAGGATCACCAGGGCCAGCAAACAGGCTCTCCCTGCCTGCCCTGCTCACCCGCCACCCTCTCTGCTGGGGATGCAGTCCCACACTGGGCAGGGAGGAAATTCCCCGGCTTGTTACAAAGAAAAGGACATTTGAGACATTAGATAAGGGAGATCACTGCACTGCCCCCCTGGATTTCAACTTTCTTTGAGCTCAGAGAGGCCAGCAAGCCAGACAGGCAGGTTTCTTCCAAACACTAGAACCAAACTTGCCACAAACTGATGGGGAGGGAGAGATGTGTTTGCTCTGCTCCTGACCACAGTTCCACACCACTGACACCGCCTCTGAGGGCTTTGCTGGGCACTGCTCTGCAGGCACCATCCTCATTTTATAGAAATTGAAGCTTTGATTCTAAAAAAAAACCATTTTGTTCTGTTTTTGCTTCAAAGAAAGCTTTCCAAAGGTGACCAGCAGAACCTCCTGCCAGATGCAGCAGTTGTGGCTCAGATGGATGACAACAATGCCCCCCCAGAGCACACACATACACAGTGCAAACACACAGACCCACTGGAAAACCTCATTTTTAAACTCTCTGATAACCCTGCTTCCCCTCCACTCTACCCTAGCCAAGCTCATGGGATATGAGTGCACGCTGAAAGTTAGACATGCACTTCAATTCTTCCCTGAACACAGACACCGAGGGATGTTTATGATGCAATTTGAAGCACCCAGAAGAGGAGCCCTTGCTCCTCAGGTCTGTGGGGACAAATCCACGACCCAAAGAACACTGCAGAGCATCCAGAACCCCTGAGGTGACCCTACATATGCTCAGTACCCCTGTGGGCTCCCAGGGCTGCGGATGCAGAGCTGTCCCCACAAGCCCTGGAGCTGTCACCAGGATGACAACAAAGGTTACAGAACTAGGAATGTCCTGCTTCCCTGCTGCTCTCCTGCTCAGTGGCTCTGTAACACAGAACCAGCACAGAATCAGGGCTTAGGACTCTCCTCACAGAGAACCTCTGGCACTGGGCAAGGCATTACCCAAAACACAGAGCCAGGTACAGCCAGACAATGTCCCAAGCTGACCTGCTGGAGAGTCCAGAGAGGGCATTCTACCATCCAGTGACCTTACCAGTGCAGCACCCGTGGGTCTAAAGCGCACCAGGGGATGGCAGGACACAGGGAAAGTTCCTCCACGCAAAGGAGGGCTGGAGCTTTGGCAGGCACGGGTGTGCAGGGCATCCTCCAACTCCCGGGACCGGCAGCCGGGGCAACACAGGACCTGCTCCGATGGCCCTGAGCTGCCCCGCGCCGCTGCCGGGCACGGAGCCGAAACTGCCCCACGAGAGCGCGGATGGCCCGGGCCGAGGGGAGGCACAGGGGCAGAAGCCTCGAAAGTTTGGAGAAAGGCAAAGGGGGTTTGGGGAGTCCTGGGAAAGGGGGAGAAGGAGAGAGATGGGGAGAGGGGACATGGTGAGATGGTGAGGAGAGAGGGGAGAGCGAGAGAGTTCGGTGCAAGCGGGCAGGGCCGGTACCGACAGTCCAGGGAGAGGCAGAGGGTAAAGGAGAGGGATAGGAAAAGGGAGAGGCATCGGAGCGAGCCGGCAGCGCCCGTAGGAGCATCCCGCGGCT
>VZRZ01007028.1:54672-81496 GCA_013398175.1 Climacteris rufus
CGGGCAGGGAGGGCGGGCGCGGGGCCGCCGTGGGGCCGGTGACCGGAGCAGGGAGAGGGGCTCGGCTTGAGGGGTCGCTGGGAGGGGACGAGGAGAGGGGACGCTGAATTTGGGTTATTCCGTGCTTATTTATAATCTCAGCTTCTGAATATGTATCCTCTTACGAAGTTTTAACCCTTCAACATTTGCTTGTCCTGCGTGATGGCACCCGGTGGGATTGTTGGGGTGTGCTGCGTAGGGCCGGGAGTTGGGCTGGATGATCCTTGTGGGTCCCTTCCAACTCGGGATATTACCACCACTCCATGAAATACTATTTTGTTCCTCTTAAAGGAGATTTTTGTTGTTTACTCATGCACTTTAATGCGGGTGCAGTAATTAAGGATATCCTGCCTTGTGACACAGCAAGTAGGAAAACAAGATTTAATTCTTTAAATAAAGGAGTTAATTTGGAAATAGTCTTAAATACAGTTCTGAACCAGATAAAAGTTATTTTGATAAATCCTCTAAATGCCATAGAGATTTTATTTACAGCATAGGAAAACTAGGGGGGAAACCCATTTTCTTACTTCTCGCTAACCTCACTGTGACTAATTACTCTTTGCTTAAAAAAATTAAAAGGAACAGATTAAATTTCTGTCTGCAAGGCACAAATTAATCCATTTACAGAATTAGTGCTCCATTAGCACACAGGAGCCTGAATCTGTCTCAGAGGGGCTGGTTGTATTTGAGTTTTGGACTCATTCCAGTAGACTTTTAGACTCAAGCTGGTGCTGACTTAACATCCCCGCTTCCTTGGGCTGAGGACAAGCTGGGATTTTTGGGGTGTGAGAAGACCTGGATCTGTCTCTAACATTAGGATGGTGTTAGCATGGAGCTAGTGTGAGCTTGTCCTCCGTTGTCATGTGCATTGTTTGCCTTGAGAACGTCAGGCAGATCCCAAACTGGGATCATCCCTTATCTCTTGGCACCTTCCTAACCCCCGTCCCTTTGTTTCTTTGTAGGTCTCTTCTACCAACTACTCCCGTTTTGCAGTACCAAAGTAGAAAAAAAGGCAGTTCTGGGTTTGTTTGAAGCAGGGTATAAATCCTCTTGCAGATCAGTTTATAAAAAGCCTACATAGCCTTTTTTTGTTATTTTCCCCACCTTTCCCTGCGAGCACCATTGGTGTTGAGTGTTGTGTCAGCACTGCTGTGTCTGCAGGCCCTCAGTCCTTCCAGGGAGACCTCTGTGCACATCCAGACAGCCCAGGATCTGCTGCTTGGACACGAGTCAAGCCCAATTTGGAAGGAATACATCCACGGTGGTGCTGTGCCTGAGCTCATAAGCCTGGAGCTAATAATCCTTGCCCAATGGCTCCTCTGATTTGTTTGGGCAGCGCGTGGCTCCAGGACGGTTCCGTGGCTCCTGGGTCTGAGCAGGATCACATCTGGCCAGCTCATGCTGCCTGCATGTGGCCATGGAGATGTTCCCTTTGTGTTTTTCTTCGGTGTCCCCTTTGGAAAGGGATGGGGTTTAAATCACACGAAAGCAAAACAATCCTCCTGCAGATGCGCAGCAGGGAGTGGAGCCAGCGGCCCTCGCGCACAGGGAAGGGAAGGGAAGGGGAAAGGAGCTGTTTGGGCAGCAAAACTGGGGATGAGGAGGGAGGGGAGCAGCAAAGTTGGCTGCAGGTCCTAGTTTAAGTAGCTTTAGAACAAGTGTGAGGTTCCAGTGTGTGTAAACTGGTGTTTTGTTGCTGAAAAGACCTAGTGGAACGTTGCCCATATTTGTGTTGTCTAAACACTTACTGATGTAGAATATCTTTGACATTAAAACCTCCACACCACCACGTGATACTATGATTTCCCTGAATAACTCTGCTTTAAATAAACCCAGAATATCCTTTGTATTCTACTTTGGTACTGCAAAGGGCCCAGATTTCAATGAGAAGGAGTAGTTGGTAGAAGAGACCTACAAAGAAACAAAGGTACCAGGATTAGGGAAGCGCCAAGAGGCAGGAGATGATCCTGCTTTGGGATCTGCCTGACTTTCTGAAGGCAAACAATGGAGACAGGTTTAACTGAGCAGCTGATTGAGTGTGGGAGGATTCACAGACAGCCATCAGGAGCACCTTGGGAGGGACAGAAACCAGAGGAAACACTAAAGAGCAAAAGTGGTGACGTAGAAATGGCCAGAATTGCCTGATTTTATTATTTCTTTATTACATGCTATAAAAATTTGGAATATCCGGGCGAGATGAGAGAGAAGACAAATCTTGTTGTGATAACTGCAGAAAGAGGATGTAATAATTGTGTAGTTAAACCAAACCAAACCAAACACATCTAGGAAAAAATCAAATGTGCTGCAGTTAGCTGTTAGCTTAAATTGATGGATTTGGTTTTAAATTTTTGTTTGAGATGCTTGATCACTTAAAGCAGGAACATTTCAAATTAAAAAGACATTTATATGTTACTAATGAAAGAAACTAACTTCATCTCCATTCAGTTTTATTTTAAAATATTTGTTCACTTTCCCATATGTGTGAAATCTTGTAAGTGAAATTAATAACGGGCATATGTCTTCAAAATGCTTATTTATTTGGTCTTTTATTGGGTCTTTTAAATACTTTAGCCAAAGTATTTTACTAAACTTGTGTCTTGCCTTTCTCTGCCCTTTGAAGGGCCATTAAAGGGAGGAGAGGCAGAATAACCCCTGATGTTTTCATGGAGCTGTGGTGGCACTGAGGACACACCATCCTTTCTCCACACCATGGCAACTTCTGCTGTCAAGCTGTGTGTTAAACCAACCTCACAAATTATTTCCTTCTTCTTCCTTTGCAGAATGAAATCAATGAGGTTCCTTTCTTTGATGTCCAGCTGCCTTATGAGCTGGCACTGAAGATATTCCAGTACCTGGGCAAGGCTGAGCTGGGAAGGTGTGCTCAGGTAAGTGCTGCTGGCAGTTGGCTGCTCTGGTACCACTTAAAATTGGCAAAATAATCAAAAAGCAGGCACCTTGATCTAGGGAAGGGGGGTAGTAGCCCAAGGAACTCAGCTGGTTGTGCTTTTAGTTATAGGAAACACTTCCAAAGCTGAATATTGAAAAAGCAATGGTACATGAGCTGGATTTACAGCTGCACTTGGGTAGAGCTAAATAAAACATCTGTGGCTTGGGCAGAAGCAAAGCCTTAGAATAAATATTGCAAAGAGATTTTGATTCAAGTGACTGTGTTTAGAAGCATTTTTCACTCAAGTGAGTGCCTTGCTGCAGTATTTACAGCTCAGCACTTGGCAGGGCTGAGGGCATGGCAGGAGCTGTTCCTCACACTTCTCACTGTGTGATTTGAACCACAGAAACTGGACTAGTAACTTTTGGTCTGTAGTATTTTCACAGGAGCCTAAATTCTTAAATAACACTGATTTCCTCCCCCCCCCAGCCCTGCAAGGGGTTTGTATTTTTTTTTATATACTTTCAGATAATGCTCTCAGCAGTCTGTACTCAGGCATGGCCCATAATTTAATAATTGTGAACTGCCTGTCTCTTGCATAGCTTTGCTAACTGAACTCACACCTCACTGGACTTGGGGTTGTTCAGCCCACACTATTGGGCCTCTTTCTTTCCTTTCTTCACACACTGAATGCTAACCCTCTTCTCTGAATGAGTCTTCAAAGCAAAATTAATTGGCAAGTGCTGATTACTCTGTGAAATCAAGTAGAATATTGTGGGTATAATTCCAGCCTCTCCCATGGCCATATTTAGAGTTCCAGGCTGGTGGTCATTAACTCTTACATACAAAGCACATCTTGCAAGTTCACAAAAACCCAACCATTCTTTGTGTTACAAACAGTCCAGAGCATGGTTTGAGTGGAAGAGAAAAATGTTGATGTGTAAAAATCAAGAAGTGACAGACACAGAGTCTGTTGTGGATGGTAAATTAGGCACAAATATTCTGCAAATGGCCCAGGCATTGAAAGGAAATTGAGCTTTTAATGTTCAGTATGAGCACTTCGTCGTTTTAAATAGCTCCAAGTGGTTATTGCCTAAATCTTTGACTTGCTAATTCCTTTTAGGAACAGGGACTGTTAAAAGAAAATAAATTCCTCATGCAGGGCTGCTGTTGCAGGGGGAAAAATTCTCTAGGATTATTTTTTGATGCTGTCCAGGACACTGAGGCTTTCAGATATGCTCGAGTTTCTGTCCCTTGAGGTGCAGATATGCCATCAGTACAGGCCACAGCCCATGACACGGAACAGGGTTGCATTTTTGAAGTGGATTAGTTTAAGCTTATTCTTTTACTCTCTTCCCCCCCCCTCCTTAGGCATGATCAGTTTACCTCATGGCATAGTAAAAAGATTGGCTGGTGAAGGGCTGCTCCTTTTCCCTGTGCTTGGGCTGCACTTGATTTCTTCCTCCCTCACTTTGGATTTGAGCTGGAACCTGTTCTCATAAGAAGTGTTGGAACACTGAGACAATTTTCCACGTTTCTCATTCCCTCCTCAGCCCAAGTCATTGTTCCTTTGTGGCAGCTGACAGGTAGCTGAGCCAGTGCCCAGTGTTTTACAGGGCTTTCCCTGTGAGATGAATATCCAGTGCAGAGCTGGCTTCTCTTTAAGTGTTCAAATAAAAAGCAGAGCCATAAAAATAAATACCATTTTCATTTTTCTCGTGGTGGTTTTGTTTCTGAAGGGGGGAAGCCCTCTGCTGTTCCGTGGGAAACCCTGCTGTTTTATAGTGTTATCCTAGAAAGGTTTTTTTTATTAAGGTGCCTTGGGATTTCAGTGAAATTGGGCCAGTTGGTGGAATTGGCATCATGATCCATGTGAGTGCCTTTGGAAAAAACCTGTTTGCTTAGTTCTTTTTGCCAAATTGGGAACCAACTAACAGTAAAGTAGCCTGACTGCAGAGCCTCTTTGAGATTTTAATCACACCACAGACTGTCTGGAGAACTTTAATTTCACCTTGATATTTCCCTCTCCCTCACTTCCCCACAGCTTTCCTTTGATTTTTGGAATTAGTGCTATAAAACACAGCCTGTCTGTGTGGCATTTGGAACACAAAGCCACGTGCAGCCTGTCAGTAACAGTGTCCTCAGTGCCTGAGCTCTGGGGGTTTGCAGTAGGTGGGTGACATTCAGTGGCATCCACCAGACCAGTCCCATGTTTGGAATTCAAGGAGAAAGGTATCCAGGGTTAATGTATCAGCAGGGCAGGACAGAGTCATGCACAATTTTCCCTTTGCTTTGTGTTCTGACCATTGACAGAAATATCTGTGCCATGGGTGAGTCTCCTGTGAGTATGAGCAGGTTGGAGAACACTCACTCCTTCCTCCTGCTCGTGGTGTAGAGGGAAAGGAAAACCAATCCCTTGGGACACCACAGGTGTGACAGACTGAAATGTATCAGGAGTCCTTGTGTTGTTTGGGGCTGATACTGTAGATTCATTGATTTTACTCATGGCCTGGGGACCTGGCCTTTACACTGTCAGCCTTGTGATCAGAGGGTGTGTCTGAATTCAGCAGCACTGAATTTTGGTAGTTTTGTTTCTGAACAGATCAGTGGGAAATTCCCTTGACCTGTTAGGTTTTCATCTTAGAGAAGGTTTAGAAGTGTTTACCAACACAAGAATTGTGTATGTATCTAGGGCAAGGGAGGCTGTTTCTAGGAATTTAGGAATGAATTGTCATGCATAAATGAAGAATTTCAGCTGCTTGCCTCGAGGGCTTCTGGAATTGTCAGACTGTTAGGCTTTAGTCTTTATACATTGACTAAAAGAAAATGGAATGTATTTTTTTGAGCATGGTTTTGCATCAGGGTTGTATATGTGTAGTCATCCATTCTCTTCATGATTTACAGAGAGAGCAGAGAAATGGATGGATTGGGATATCCTGGCAGTGTGTGCTGGGACTCACACCCCCTGTGCCCTGGGCTGATCCCCCAGTGTGGGCAGCAGGGGAGGGGATTCTGCCCCTCTGCCCCCTCAGGTGAGACCCCCCTGCAGAGCTGCCCCAGCCCTGGGCCCAGCACAGGGAGGACGGGGAGCTGCTGGAGCCAGGCCAGAGGAGGCCACGGAGCTGCCCCAGGGCTGGAGCCCCTCTGCTCTGGAGCCAGGCTGGGAGAGCTGGGGGGGCTCACCTGGAGCAGAGAAGGCTCCAGGGAGAGCTCAGAGCCCCTTGCAGTGCCCACAGGGGCTCCAGGAGAGCTGGAGAGGGACTGGGGACAAGGGCTGGAGGGACAGGACACAGGGAATGGCTTCCCAGTGCCAGAGGGCAGGGCTGGATGGGATATTGGGCAGGAATTGTTCCCTGGGAGGGCGGGGAGGCCCTGGCACAGGGTGCCCAGAGAAGCTGTGGCTGCCCCATCCCTGGCAGTGCCCAAGGCCAGGCTGGATGGGGCTGGGAGCACCTGGGACAGTGGGAGGTGTCCCTGCCCATGGCTGGGGTGGCACTGGGTGGTCTTTAAGGTCCCTTCCATCCCAACCCATTTTGTGCTTACAGCTGTGAATTGGAAAGATGAGCAGCTTCCATCAGAAAGGCTTTGGATTAAACACTATTTGGCTCTATTTGTTGTACTGAACTGCAAGTCCAGCTCATTCTAATTGAGGCCCCTGGTCTCAGCAAATGAGCCTTGACTGTGCCTTTGTGTGTCTGGGGAAGAAAATAAACCTAGTGAAATAAAAACCATTATCAGATGGAGAGGGATGAATAAACCTTCATTAGGATTGGAGCCAGTTGATTTAGATGGGATTAGAAGAAATTTTGGATTTGATGGAAGAGGTGGGGTTTTTAGGGGAAAAATAATCCCCCAGAGGCAAAACCAAACAGCAAAGCCTGTGTCAGCAAAAGCCTTTGAAGTCCTTCAGAACATTATTACTTGCTGAACTATAAAATATAAAACTGTCCCTGTGTGGAGCTCAGGGGAACCCAAACTTTCTTTGCTAGAACAGTTGTAAAAAGATAATAGGAACACTGAAGACAAAATTAAATTCAGGACTCCAAATCTGTAAACAAGTCTGTAAGATGTTGTCATTGATCCTTGCTGCAGTTTTTACATGGTGTAGGTTTGGAAACAGTTTTGGAGTTTAACAGGAGCTTTGCACATCTCAGCCCCTGTCCAACACACAGTGTTTGGGTGCATGTAAATAAAGCCATAATGCTCTGGCTTTTGGGGCCTCACCTGAAAGTCCAAGTGAAGCAGATCTAATAAAGCTGACTGGAAGCCAGTGGCTGGTTTTAATGCTGCAGCTCACAGTGGTGCTGTAAAGTGAAATGCTTGAGACTCTTTATTAGTGATTTTGTGCAGCTGAGCCTCGCTCAGTGGGGTTTTACAAGGGATTGGCATGTGAGTTTGGGGCTGTCAGAAAAGCCTGGGTTAGGGAGCCTTTGGAAATTCAGGCTTGTAAAGCAGCAGGATTCAGTGTAATTTGATTTAAAAAAATCAGAATAGGATAGGATCTTTATTCCCCTTGAAAGTTGAAAAGGCAGTCAAAATTTTATGTGGCTCCCCTCCTTTTCTTTTGTTTTACTGTCTTTATAAAATGCTTTTCAGACCTTGAAGCTTGAAAGGTTTTGCAATACTGTCTGTTTTGGCAGGCTCCAAGGTGTGTGTTTATTTTTTATTTTGATTTTCTGAAGGCTGGCGTGGTTTGGCTGTGTCCCTGTCAGGAAAATGTGCTGCTGTTTGGGGAGGGGGCAGAGGTGCTGCCCGGGGAGCTCCACTCCTGCACCACAGCTGCTCTTTTGGTGTGTCAGCAGAAAGCTGGCCTTGGCCTTGTTTTGTTCTTGGAGCAATAATAAATGTATTTGTCCTACTTTCAAACCAAATGGAGAGCAAATTCCTGGCTAAACCAATGGTTGGAATTTGGGATTGCCTCTCTCTGGTGCTTTTGAAGCTGCTGAGTGTGTCCCTGTAGGGCAGGAGCTCTGAGCACTGCTGTTTGGTTCCAGGGGGATGTGTGTTTCTGGAGAAGCCTCTCTGCTGTTTCTGTCATTTCAAGGCATTATTATTGTCCTGTCCAGGTGGTTTCCTCTGGCAGAGGATGGAAGGGCATTGTCTTCTCTGCCAGTTTGCATTGAGGTCTCTGGATGATTAACTAGGAATATTTATTTTGCTGCCTTTGGGTGTTCCTGTTTCAGCACTGCTCTTGTATGTAGGTATCAAATCTTAAAAACTCTTGTAGGTTACTCAGATCACTCCTTTTTTTTCATATGAAACATTATTTTTCTGTTCCCTGGAAGAAACAGGGCATTGCAGGGTAATTGTCCCACTGCTGTACAGTGTGCAGGAGCTTTGGGACCGTGTCTGGGAGGTTTTTTGCACTTGCTGTGATCCCAGGAGACCTGCAAGATGCAGGATCGTGTATCTGGGTGCTCTGCAGACCTCAGCTGCCCTCTCTGCCATGCTGTGGGTGGTTGGGCTGGGCAGACTGGTCAGGCTTGGCCTGGTGCTGCATTTACTACTCCAGACTAAGTCATCCCCTGTAAGATTTTACAGCTCACATCACAAACTCTGAGATCCCTGGGTTTTTTAAAGCAGGAGTTGTTGTTTTCCCAACATCTCCATAAGCCTCACTGTACACTTGATTGCTCCAGTGGCTCATGTTCTGCAGGGACTTCTGCAAATCTCCCAAAGCAAAGGATCTGATGCTTATTCCTCACGAGATACCTTGTCTGAAGATACATTTTGTATTTGAAAGCTGTGGTTTTAAGTTTGAAGCAAGGTGTGTGTGCTAATGATAAAATACAAAGGAAATTAATATTATAAAATGGAGGATAAGTAATAATTAATCTTTCACTTCCATGTACCATGTTGAATTTGGGTGTAAATGTGGGACAAATGGCAAATAAACATGAAAAGATGGTACTGGGAGAGTTTGTGTCCATGGGAGACTTGGATTCTTGGTGAAATCTTAGAACATTAGATGCTTAATTGTAGCTTACTAAAAATGATGTCAGTCTCAGAAGGTTGTTTTAATCTCTTTAGAAACAGTGCACAATTGATTGCTGCTTTCACCACTCATGGTTTTCATTGGTTACGTCTGTTTTTTTAAATTAAGAATTACAGAGGGAAAAAAAAAAGCTACTTAAGTTGGCTCTTACCTCTTGAATCTTTAATTCTGAGCCCACAATTGATTGTGATGAAGCTGTTCTCTCTGGAATGGACAGCAACTTGAGTCTGCTTGAAAAATTTAATAATTCATTCCTATTTATGCATACTGTAATACAATAGGTTATAAATCACTAATGTCATACCCCTAATCAGGCATTGTCAGTGGGACTTCAGAGATATGGTGCTGTGATCTGAGAGGTTTCTTAGCTACAAATATGAGAATAAATTCATATTTTTGGTCTAAGCTCACAATTCTGTCTTAATTGTTTTCTTGCTGCTTTTCCCTGCAAAATTTTTCAGTACACTGATATTTCACATTGATGGTGTGGCCACGAAAGTGTGGAGTTTCAGTGGAGTATAAACTCAGTTATTTTCAAACTCATTTCCCAAAGAACCCACAGAAAACAGCCTTTACTTAAAGGTTTGGGGGGTTTATACAGTTGTACAGAGTGAACAAATGTATTTGCTTAGGTAAGAATTCAGTCTCAGTGCACATCAATATTGATTTATATGTTTATATTTCAGGTGCTATTTAATATTTTATAACAAATCGAATTTTTTCCTTATAAATTTCTGAGAGATCTGTGTATAAAAATTGATTTGTAGGTCAGCAGGACGTGGAAAATCCTTGCAGAAGACGAAGTGTTGTGGTACAGGTTGTGCCAAGAGGAGGGATACCTGTTGGATATGAGCATCTCTGACCATTCCTGCTGGAAACTGGCCCTCAAGAACTGCAGGGCCAGAGAGCACATGCTGAAAACCAACTGGAAGGTAGGAGGGAGCTTCCTTAGAGGATCCGGGTGCTGGAGGAAAATGGGAATCTCGGAGCAAGTGGGAGAGCAGAGTTGTGTTCTGCAGCTCCTTTTTGCTGAGTGAGAGGTGCTGGAGGGTTTCTGGGGTGGATGTGTGTTCTCCCAGCAGCAGCAGCAGCAAAGCTGGGAGCTTCCAGCAGCAGGTTTGGGTGGATGAAGGCCGGGAGCACCAACGCAATTGTTATTGTGTCCTCTCCGCAGAACCGCGTGGGTGCCGTGAGCCAGCTGCGCTACGAGCCCGGCCGGGTCCTGTGCGACGCGCGCTGCTGCGACGGCCTGCTGCTGGCTGGGTGAGCGGGGCTGCTGCGCCTGCACGGGCTGCTGCTGGCTGGGTGAGCGGGGCTGCTGCGCCTGCACGGGCTGCTGCTGGCTGGGTGAGCGGGGCTGCTGCGCCTGCACGGGCTGCTGCTGGCTGGGTGAGCGGGGCTGCTGCGCCTGCACGGGCTGCTGCTGGCTGGGTGAGCGGGGCTGCTGCGCCTGCACGGGCTGCTGCTGGCTGGGTGAGCGGGGCTGCTGCGCCTGCACGGGCTGCTGCTGGCTGGGTGAGCGGGGCTGCTGCGCCTGCACGGGCTGCTGCTGGCTGGGTGAGCGGGGCTGCTGCGCCTGCACGGGCTGCTGCTGGCTGGGTGAGCGGGGCTGCTGCGCCTGCACGGGCTGCTGCTGGCTGGGTGAGCGGGGCTGCTGCGCCTGCACGGGCTGCTGCTGGCTGGGTGAGCGGGGCTGCTGCGCCTGCACGGGCTGCTGCTGGCTGGGTGAGCGGGGCTGCTGCGCCTGCACGGGCTGCTGCTGGCTGGGTGAGCGGGGCTGCTGCGCCTGCACGGGCTGCTGCTGGCTGGGTGAGCGGGGCTGCTGCGCCTGCACGGGCTGCTGCTGGCTGGGTGAGCGGGGCTGCTGCGCCTGCACGGGCTGCTGCTGGCTGGGTGAGCGGGGCTGCTGCGCCTGCACGGGCTGCTGCTGGCTGGGTGAGCGGGGCTGCTGCGCCTGCACGGGCTGCTGCTGGCTGGGTGAGCGGGGCTGCTGCGCCTGCACGGGCTGCTGCTGGCTGGGTGAGCGGGGCTGCTGCGCCTGCACGGGCTGCTGCTGGCTGGGTGAGCGGGGCTGCTGCGCCTGCACGGGCTGCTGCTGGCTGGGTGAGCGGGGCTGCTGCGCCTGCACGGGCTGCTGCTGGCTGGGTGAGCGGGGCTGCTGCGCCTGCACGGGCTGCTGCTGGCTGGGTGAGCGGGGCTGCTGCGCCTGCACGGGCTGCTGCTGGCTGGGTGAGCGGGGCTGCTGCGCCTGCACGGGCTGCTGCTGGCTGGGTGAGCGGGGCTGCTGCGCCTGCACGGGCTGCTGCTGGCTGGGTGAGCGGGGCTGCTGCGCCTGCACGGGCTGCTGCTGGCTGGGTGAGCGGGGCTGCTGCGCCTGCACGGGCTGCTGCTGGCTGGGTGAGCGGGGCTGCTGCGCCTGCACGGGCTGCTGCTGGCTGGGTGAGCGGGGCTGCTGCGCCTGCACGGGCTGCTGCTGGCTGGGTGAGCGGGGCTGCTGCGCCTGCACGGGCTGCTGCTGGCTGGGTGAGCGGGGCTGCTGCGCCTGCACGGGCTGCTGCTGGCTGGGTGAGCGGGGCTGCTGCGCCTGCACGGGCTGCTGCTGGCTGGGTGAGCGGGGCTGCTGCGCCTGCACGGGCTNCACTGCATCTTCATGAGGCTGTGTAATTCCCATTCCACCTTCACCAGGCTGTGTAATTCCCATTCCACCTTCACCAGGCTGTGTAATTCCCATTCCACCTTTACCAGGTTGTGTAATGCCCACTGCACCTTCACCACCTGAAATGCCAGGTGCTCCTTGTAGGAGATGCAAAAACAACACCTGTTTGAGAATGGATTTTATGCAGCTCCTGGGATAGGCTGTCCTTAAGTGACTGATCAGGATGAAAATCTCCAACTTATTTCAGCAGTGCAAGTTTTTATTGTACTATTCAAAAGTTACCTCAAGTACATGTAGTCCCTGTGAAGACTCCAGTGCTTTCTGATGAACCCTATCTGGTGTTTTGCTGTGGAAGCACCCAGAATGTATTAAATATTTTACACATCTACTGAAAAATGGCACTTTTTAAATGTTTTCCCATAAAAATCTCTTAATCACAAGGATATCTTGTCACAGCACCCAAAAGTAACTTTAGAAGGACTATTACTACTTTAGAAGTTACTTTTCTCCCTTGTTACTTAAAAGAAAATCTGGGAGGAAAATAACCCACCCAAAAATAGATAAACTTCTCTTTTCCTTATATAGAAGTTTTCTGGACCTTGATTTAAGGTTAGCTATTCATGTGGTTTATACTCTTAAATACGATTTTAAGAGCCTCACAATTTCTTAGAAGAAGTGATTCCCCTCAATAGGTGTGAAGCTTTACTGTGTTGTGTTTGAATTTTACAGGTTCAGGAATTAACAGCCCTCCAGAAGTCACACAAGTAAATAAAAATTATGATATCCTGGGGCTGTTGGGAAATTGTCCTTAACATACCAGAGTTCCATATTTTACGGTAGCACTTCGTGTTAATGATGTACTTGTATATTGTAGGATTAAAGAAAACTACTTCTAAATAATTTAAAATTCACAGACTGGTTTTAAGAAAGGTGCCTTGAAAACCCTCATACACAGAAATGCTTTTGAATTAGCAGGAATCTAAACTTCCAGACATCAAACCCCAGTTGTCTCCATGCTGCTGCCAAAACCTCCAGCTCTTCTTTTGCTTCATTGTCTCCGTTGTATTTATATCCAAACATGCAGTAGATAGGAGTTGTGCAGATTAAATTACATGTCTGAAGAATTAATAAACAAAGGTTATGAATCCTGCAGATTAAACTCAGTCCATATTTTAGTTTGGTGTATTACAGGAGCTGGGTTCATGGAGCTCCCTTCACTTCTCAGATTGGTTCCCAGTTCCTTCTGTATCTCTTGATTCTCTTGGTGAATTTGCATCGGTCCCACGAAGGGAGGTGATGCAATTAAATAAATCAGGTTCCTGAAAATAGGTGAGCAGGTAAGAGACCACTGAGGGAGAAACTGCATGTGTGAGTCCTTTAGAAAGTGCAATGTTAAATGACTTTTCAGTAATTTCTCTGGAAAATGAATTTTTATGAAGCTGTGAGCAGGTATTTGATGAAACAACGTGGGGAAATCACAGTTCAGCTGTTTGAATTTACCTGGTTAGTAAATGAAAAATTGAGAGTATTAGAACACAATAATTTTGTTTACTGCTTCTCCTTCACTCTGCTTTTGTGGCTTGAGATCTCTGAAAGGATCTCTTAATTTGATAAGTGGTAAATATCAAACAAGAGAACTTCAAGTTGTAACTGAAACTTCCAAAGACACCAGCAAATTGTGCAGGGAAATACTCTGCTATGTGCATTTGATAAGTTTTAGGATATGTAGATTGAGGAATTTGTTGGGGTTTTGTTGTTTGCTGTGTTTTTATTTGTTAAATCCAAACATAACCCTCCCCTTTCTCTCCCAGCCTATAAAATTGTACTTAATGGCATTGTGCTTTCAAATTTGTCATAAAAATGTAATGAATCTGGTGATCAATAGCAAACTGTTGCATTGTTTCAGTACTGAAGAAGTAATTTAATAGCTGAGGTTTACAAAGTCAATTTTCCTCTCGGTATAAATATCAATTATCTGTAACATTTAATGATTCTCTCTCCAGTTTCACAAACACTTGTGTGCTCAGCTTTGCATGGGATAATCAGTGATTACAGAGAGACTTGTTGTGTGTCTGAATTAAGCTGCTGTGTGAGTCTGCAAGGCCTGAGGAGCTGGTGGTGCTCCAGATGTTAATGCAGAACTGTGGGGCACTTCCCAAGGTTTTGCCAACCAGTGCCTTGTCACATCACTTCATTTCTTCTCGGGCTGCTGCACTGGAGGCAAATAGGGCTGGTCAGCTTTTAGTGGGGTTTTCAGTGGGTTTCTCCAGCTGCTCCTGCTGCTCCAGCCCCTTCCCCAGCCCCACTCCCCTCCCTGGCCATGCTCCAGCCCCTCAATGGCCCTTTGTCCTGAGGCCCAGAGCTGGACCCAGGCCTGGAGGTGCCCCAGCAGTGCCCCGTGCTTTGCCCTGGCACAGCCCAGGTGCCCTCAGTCTCCTGCCCACCTGGGCCCACCTGGCTCATGTCCAGCTGCTGTCAGCAGCACCCAGGGCCCTGTCCCCCAGCCTGTGCCGTTCTGTGGGCTGGCAGCACCTCAGGGTTGATACCCAGCACTTTGCCTTGTTGGTGTTCTGCTCCCTAACTCCCCCTGGCACCAAGGGCAGGCTGGTGGTTCCCTGGGTCCTCCTTGCAGCTCTTCTGGATGGCCACCACATTTCTGGGTCCTCCTTGCAGCCCTTCTGGATGGCCACCACATTTCTGGGTCCTCCTTGCAGCCCTTCTGGATGGCCACCACATTTCTGAGTCCTCCTTGCAGCCTTTCTTCTGGATGGCCACCACATTTCTGGGTCCTCCTTGCAGCCCTTCTTCTGGATGGCCACCACATTTCTGGGCCCTCCTTGCAGCCCTTCTTCTGGATGGCCACCACATTTCTGGGCCCTCCTTGCAGCCCTTCTTCTGGATGGCCACCACATTTCTGGGCCCTCCNATTTCTGGGGCCTCTGGGGAGCCAGGGCTGCTGTAAATGGTGGGAAGTGGCTGGCTGAGCTCTTTGCCCCATCCCTCAGCACCCTGGGGTGGATCCCATCCAGCCCCAGGGACTTTGGTCTGTGCTAAGTGCTGTAGCAGGATGCCAAGCACTTCCCCTTGGGTCATGGGGGCTTCACTCTGCTCTCTGTCCCTGTCTTCCAGCTCGGGCTGGCTACCCTGAGGACAAGAAGGCATTAGTTCCCTCAGCCTGTTCCTTGTCCTCTGTCATTGTGTTTCTCCCTGATCCAATAAAGATGGAGATTCTCCTGAGCAATCCTTTTGTTGCTGATGTATTTATAGAAACATCTGTAGTTCTTTTCATGACAGTAGCCAGATTAAGTTCTAGTTGGGCTGGTTGGAAAGAGGAGTTCTGGTTGGAGAGAGCAGGGATGCTGGGGTTGTTTTGGGAGTCTTGGAGCAAGCCTGGCATCACTCTGATTGATTTGAGCCTGTGCTGTGCTAGGCCTGATCTTGTCATCTTCAAACTGCTGAAAAGTGGAACAATTTTTATTTTAGTTGCTGTAGAGCTTTTAAAATCTCCCTGAAAAGGAATTTACAAGGTTGTGAGCAGAGTGACTTAAACCAGCAGCCACAAATGTGATTTATAGAGGCGCAGTTCGAACTGGTTCAGGAGCTGCTCTTTATTAAGTCTGAAGGAAGCAAAGATAAACTGCCCAGAGAAATGCACCTATTCCATGCACTCTCCACTTCCCTGCAGGCTGCTGCCCGAGCTGAAGCCAGGAGATGGCAGAATCTCAAGGATTGATTAAGTGCAACCTGAGCTGGGAGCCGAAGGTGGCTGCGAGCAGCTCCCCTTTGTGCGAGCGCCGTGCGTTTGCTGCCTGACATCAGATAATTCAATCTGGCCTGCATCAGAGCTTCTTGTGTTTGTCATTAAAATTTCATCCCGGTGGTTACGAGGCTTGTTTTCTGGGTCAGCCCCTGAATCCCTTTTCATTTGAGCCAGTGGTGTTTGTGGTTACCTCACTCCCAATCAATGTTGTGTTTGCCAGCCTTTCTACGGTTACACGTCTCGAAGGATCTTCTCTGGAGGGATGATGGCCTCCCCCTCATATTCAATTCAAATGTAGTTTCATCTCCAAGTCAGAGCTTACTTAAAGCAATTATATAGCTGCTTGCTTGGCTTTTATAAATTCCTCCTGCTGATGAGGCTCCCTGTGCCTCATGCTGTCATTTGCTTGGTGTGTGTACAGAATGCATGGATTGCTTCACTTTCTGTAACTAAAATCTGAATTTATCTGGGTGTTTTTTAAGCAAATACATGTTCAGACAGTAAAATTGCTACTTTTTTGCTACTTTAAAAAAAATTCTTGGCAGTGTAAATGGGCATTTTTAGTCAGAGGTTGGGTCCTCCTGGACAGAGCGATCTCTGAACATGCATCTGGTCCTTGTTTGAACTTGTCATTCCAGAGGATCCTGCGGTGTGACATGTCCATGGCATCTTGTGAGATTGTTGCTGCCTGAGTGGCTCTGAAATACTCTTGTGTGGCTGTTCTTGAGCCTTGTGGTGAACTTGCCTTGTGCTGGTGCTGCCCCTCTCACCTCCTGGCTCACCCTAAAGCCACACCGTGTGGGCTGTGAGGGTGATGTGTTCATTTTTAACGCTTGCACAGAGGGCACTGTGGCTGTACTGTTCTGTTGGTAGCTCTGAAAAGAAACAGAAGAGGCCCAGAGTGAGACCACCCTTCCCAGGACCCAGAAATGTAAAATACCAGTATTTTTCTTGTTTTGTCTTCAGTTTTCCTTGACTGAAGGAAGGGTGATGGGCTGTTAGTGAAGAACTTGGCCACAAACTGATTTAGCAGGTGCTGTGAGGAACCCCTGCACCTCTTACAGACTGGAAAATCAGCACTGGGTTCTCTTCAACTTTTAATTTCAGATGTTTTCCTCCTTGGCCACTAAGTACTGCCTGCTTTCCTGGAGATTTGAGGAGTTAGGGCTGGTGGGGTTCATCTGCTGATTGCCTCGATGAACCAACAGATTCACATTTCCTCCCCTTGCAGGGTGGAGCACACCTGGCACAGGTCGTGTTTCCCCAAGTGATGTTTTATAAAGAGAATGGGAAGCTAAGGAAGAACTTCCTAAATATCCTGTGTGGTTAGTCAGGGGAATCTGGACGTTTATTTTCTCATGCTGATGTACTAAATGCTGAAATGATTTTATTCAGTTGTCTTCATTCTGATGAGTTCTGTGGGGGCACTCAAACAATTTGGGCCTTTCAGTTTAAGTCATTTTGAGCAACTTACAGACAAAAGTAGCTGCTCCTTTCTGGTGGGTTCCTTTGTTCTCTTCCATCACCTCCCACTCCACTTTACTCTTGCTCAAAGGTGACCTGCAAACGAGTTTTTAAAAGCTGGGCTTGCCACTCTCTTTGGTTCCATAATGATGTGTGAAACTAGCCCGAAAGGCTTGAAAACACTTTCTTGCACTTCTTAAAACTTCGTGTCAACTCTCATCTAATTTGGATTTTTTGCTATAGGGCTTGTGGGTTATTCTCAAGGTATTTATTATTAGCTCTTGCATCTTAATTCAGTGTGCAGACCTGAGGAAACCAAAATATTAATTAGTCGTGAAAATGAATCAAAGTTAACAAACTGAAGACTTCCAACAGCCTGAATAAACCCCTGCCTTGTTTAATTGCTTCAATTTCGCTGGTATGATGGCCCAGCTTGGATAGGTTTCTCCCTCCCCTCCCAATGACTGGGAGCCAAGACAGTCAAACAAAGCAGAAGGTGAAAATAATTGCTTTGTTCTTCAACCTTTCCCCAAACCTTTTGTGCTCTCTCTGAAGGAGCAGTGAGTGTCAGGCCACCTCTTTGCCGAGCGAGTCACCTTTAGGAGGCTGCAGACAGGAATGACATCAGGAGTGCAGAGGGCTCGGGTGACTTAGGTAAGGTTGTGGTGAGTGACAGCCACGGGGGCTTTGCTGTCAGCTCCTGAAAAAGAACCTTTCAGGTGAAACCCAGAGAGGCAGCGTGATCCTGACTGGGGGAGCTGCTTGTCCAGCCTGCCTGGCTGTCACCGACACTGCAGGAAAGCAAAAACTCTCCAACAGCACCTGTTAGTGTTGGAGAATTCAGGCAGCACTTTATTCTGGCCAGGGTGTGCCATAGAAATCATTTCACCCGGGTTGTACAGGGAAGTTCATTCCATCACACATCACATTCACTAGATTGTCCCAAAATTTATACAGTCAAAGTCCATGGAGATGAACAGCTGATTGGTTTTCTGTTAAGCACCCCCCAGTATTCAGGTTTTTCGTTGGATCCGAATTTCCTCGCCTTCGATGTTAATTAGCTCTTCATTCTTTGATTCCTTTATCAGTCTTTTCCAGCCCAGGTGTCTCCAGCCCTGCCAGGGGGAGATGTTTGTAGATGGCCACTGATGACCATTGATGGTTCTGTTCATGGTTATTATCTTTTGGGTAACTCCCAGTGTCCGATGTAACAATGCCTAAAAAAAACCCTAAAATTCCTTTTCTCGAGGCAAAGGCATACCAAGAAACTAGAGAAATAAAATAACGTTTTAAAAGTTGTGTCATTTGTATCATGGCCACGGAGCTCTTGGTTCAGCTGTGGGTGTTGCTGCTGCAGGGACGTGCTCAGTGATGCCCTCAGTGTTTTCAGTCACAGTTTGAGTTCTGGGAAAGCCTGCTTTTCTGCAGAGGCCAGACCAGCCTGCCCTTCTCTCTAATAAACTTGCTAAAGATTTCATTGTTACTCGTTGGGGTGTCTCCATCAGTGCCTGGAGTTCAGGTGATGCTCTCCTCCCTGCTGCTTCAGAGTGTTGCAGTTTGTGTTCCTTCCAACGAGCAAACAGATCAATTTACAGCACTTCCAAATGGTGTTTTCTCACCTCTGTCTGCAACTGGAGCCATTGTTTTATCTGTTGTTTGTCCTTCCTGAAATATTAGAGCTGAGGGAGCAGAGCCTTCCCAAATTGCATCATAATTCCTTCTGAATTCTTACAAAAAGATCATTTTTTTCTCCTTACCCACATTAATTTGTTTTCTTGGTAGAGCAGCTGCTTTAATTAATGTGCCTGGGCTGATGCAAGCCACTGGAACGTTGATCTAAGTGATGGGAGATTTTTGGCCTTAAAAATCAAATTACTAGAAACAGTTTGGCTTTCTCTGACTCCTGCTTTTGTAAATGTTCATTAAAATGTTTTGCCTACGATACAACCCTTTGGCTTGTTTCTGTTCCCTTGGTATGACATTTGCATGCTCCTAATATAGAAGGTGAGGCAGAAGTAGTGAGGATGGTGAAATGTTAATTCTGTCACAGATAACGGTGCTAAGCTGCAGAAGAACTACACGCTCCCTCCAGCAGCTTAACCCACTTTCTCGAGGGATAATTTCCTAAATCAAGCCCTAAAAATGAAGGTAGAAGCTCTCAGCAGCTCCATTTCTGTGAGGGGTCCACAGATGGGCGTGGGTTGGCAAATTGGAAAGTCAGCTTCCCAGCAGAAGAGTTTGGGAACAGATCATGAGGATGCTCAGAATGGATTTCCTACATGTTCAATCTAAAAGTGTTTCCAGATCCATTTTGGTACACATTAGTCACATTTTTCATAGCTGCACTCGTATGTCAAGCAACCCAAAAGAACATTTGGATGAAATCAGGGAGATTAATTTTCTACTCTGCATTCTTCTACCAGCATTAGGATTATTTAAAACTCTGGTTTTGGTTTACCCCATCTGTTTTTTCTTGTGTTTTATGGTGTAGCTTTCTGCTATGTAATAGAAATGTTTCTCTCTCCTATTCATTTTGTGTTTTATTTTTGGTCATTGTGTTCTATTTATATTCCTTTCTGCCATGTTCTCTGCTGCTGCTTTTAGGCTGGTTTTCCTGGATCCTTTCCTTAAGGAATCCCTCAGCCAAGCTACCTGTTGGTTATAGATGTAATGGCAAAATCAATGTATCCAAATGACTGGGAATGAGAACACAGGGGAGACTTGGGAACTTTTACCTCTCCCAGGTTTCCTCTCTGAGGCACCTCACACTGTGGTGGATGTTTCTGAGCAGCCCATCATCATCCCCCACTTCAGAGGAGTGCAGAGAAGGCACTAGAATCCCTCTAATTTCAGTGGTTTTAATTGTGATTGAGGTACCTTCCACCTTGCCATGGTTTTGATGAAGAGGTTTTGAAACTGAACACTGAGTGACCACTGTCTTACTTGAGCCTTGGAGAGAAGATGAAGCTCAGGAGCCATTTGAACCAGCTTAAAGGCATTTGGATTTGGGTTTGCATGTTTAATTGGGCCTTTTTCTTGAGCCTGCTGAGGGGGACACTGACTGATACCTTAATTAAACACATGAAGGACTAGGTGGTTGCTTTTGGTGGAATAAGGATGAAAGCTCTGAGGTGCTTGTTGGAGCAAGACAATGCAAAATACTCATTATTTTACTTGCTTATCAACAGGCATCCGTTTAAACAGAGCTGTAGCCAGGGACTGTTACTGGAGCAAAATTCCTACTGACTTCAATAAAATGCATTGACATTGTAAGGACTTCATAATAAGATCTTTTGAGTATTAACAGATGGTCACTGACTGCCTGAAACAAAGTTGTTGGGTTTTTTTTGGTTTGTTGATCACCACAGGTATCTGGAAACCGAACAGACTTTGCCTTCTGGAAATCAAACCTGACTGTGAAACAAAGGGGGTTCTTTCTCCTTCCTTTCCTTGCTACAGATTCTTTAAAGAAAATATGGAAAGTGTAAACTGGTTTCTGGTGTGTTTTATCCAAAGCCTTTGGTGAGCAGCCCGACTTAGTGCAGTGAGCCATGCCCTGGAGGGCTGTGCTTGAGGCAGCCACCAAAAGTGAGTGGCAGCAGCATCCCCTCTGAACAGAAACCCAGCGAGGGGCTCCTTGACCCTGTGGTTTGAAGTGAGATTGTGCAGTGCCAGCAGTACCCGAGCCATGAAGGGAAGCAGTTTGTCTTTGCTGCTGCCATGGACTCAATGAGCAGAGTTTTGAAAATGTTCCTGTTAACAGTTTTTCTTTTGTGTATTTGTCAGTTTATATATTAGTTGCAGTTGTACTTTGCACAAACACTAATTAGACAGCCATCAACACTCAGGGCCAAAGGCTTACTAACAATGCAACTGTGATAGCAGTGTCTTAATTGGTTGAGTATAATTGTCATTAGGCAACCATAAAGACATCTGGGGCTCTGGAGAGAGATCAGCCTCCCCCTCCTCCTCTTCCCCAAATTTGTTCTGGCTTTTGCTATCCAACACAGTGGAGCTTTTTCAGATGAGATTCTGTGTTTTGACCAGTTTCCTGATGTTTTTCTCCTTATGAAATCGTCTGCCTCTTCAGCAGCACTTCATTAGAGCCGTGCCCAGCCTCCAGCTCTGCTTCCCCCCCATGTGCTCTGCACTCCACCACCTGCTGCCCACAGAGTCATGGTGGGGCAGCAGCAGCAGCTTTGAACCCCCAGCTCCTTCTGCTTCCCCTCGTGTCAAAGGGCACAAGGAAAATGTTCAACTCATTGTGACATTACTGCCAATGAAAAGTAGTCAAAATGCTTTTGATTACTGAGTAGGTATTTTTATGGTAGTGTTTGTAGATAGTATATAAATTTAATTTTTTCCAGTTTTTCTGTGCCATATGCATTCCTCCTATTGTTGCTCCATTTCACCCAGGTTTTTATGCATCTCTGGAAAGCTGAAGCCGAATTTCCAGGCTAGTTTTTACAGCTATTTCCATATCTGTCCAGAATTACAGAACTGGCTCGTTGAGGAAAAGTATATTTAGAAAAATACAGCTTGTCTTTTCTCCTGCTTCTGCTTTTCATGTGTGTGTACTGAAATATTGCAAAGAACAAGGGCAAAGTGGAATGTAAGTCCATCAAAGAAGCTGAGTTATTTGGGTGGAGAGGCTCTGCTGAACATCAGAGAAGGAAAAATGTGTCTGTGAGTAGGGAGAGCTGGGAGCCAGGTGTGGATGGAAGGAATCAGGGAAGGGCTAGCAGGAGAGGGGGAAATTTGGCTTATAAGCAACAGTCTTATTGCTCCCTGCTATGCTCAGGAGAGCAAGACTTTGAACAACCTTTCTAAATGAAATAAAGCAGCTATGATCCCTCCTGAGGGTTATTTTAGGTTGGTTTGCTGGGTTTTCTCAGTGCAAGGGTCTTAAATGAGATGGAGTATTTACCTGCCACTGCAGTGATCATCTCATTGCACCCATCAGGGGAAGAAAGCTGCAGCTGAATGCTCTTGGTATCAGAGCAAATAGGATGTATTCATTGTTGTATTACACAGGAAGGGAGTTTTGACTGGGTTTGAGTGTTTTTTTCACTCCAGCAGAAAGCTAAGTGGGCATTTCATTGCCATCTTAGTGGAAAAATCAGAAACTGAATGGGTTTGGAGTATTGTGCATGTTCTTGGGCAGGACTTGCGTCTGGGTTTACTTCATTGAGGGATCCAAATGAAATTTTCAAGACAAAATGTAAAAGTTGTGGTAGGAAATGAATAGAAATCTTGAAATTATCTAGAAATAGTGCAGTGTGTTCTTCTCTCCAGCCATCTTTATTGATAGGGCAGATTTGCCAATTATCTTCAATAAAGCAGCCTTTTTATTTTTTTTTTACAACAAGGCAGTGCTTTAATAGTTTAAAAGCCTTTTGTTGTGGTTACAAATTGAAAGTGTGTTGCTCTTTACAACAGCATTAAGAGCGGGGAGATGAACCATTACATTTTTTTTGTTGTTCTGAATTGGATTCATCTGTGTTTGAAATTCTCCCAGTTCAGTTGTGGTGCAGGCCCCGTGCTGATGGCCAGTGGAGGGGCTGGTTTCCATCTGCCATTTCCCCAGGCTGCTTTCCTGCCCAGGCCTGCAGCTCCACTTGTGTTTCCACCATGGTCTTGTGGAACATCTCTCCCAAGCCTTCAGCTCTGCTGGGATTTGCTGGGATGCTGCTGCACTGGCAAGAGTGGCAATGGAGAAATGGGGAAGGAGGGATACAGGAGGCCTTAGGAACCTTCCTGGGGGAACTTCTCCTGCACTGGGACTGCTGGATTTCTGGACAGACATGAGGGGAGGTTTGGTGGGCTCTTGCAGGGTTCTCCTGGCACACAGAGTCTCCCTGTTCTCTGTCATGACAGAACTGGAGTGAGCACCGTGGCCAGGATGCTCTCAGGGATTGTTGTGCAGTGTCTGAGCCCACTGGGGCACAACTGGACAAGCTCTGGTGTCCCAAGCTCCTGACAAGGGCTGGGAGAGCACAGTGGCTCCATGGTATGAGTGAGAGCTCTCCAGCATGAACTGACCCAGCAGGGGGAGGAAAAGTGAGGAGGAGGAGGCTGCAGGGTGGTCTGGTGCAGAGCCTACCAACCAGACAGGTCCCAGCACAAACACATCAGAATTTGGGTCAGTTTGATTGCAAACCAGCGGTCAGAAGTGTTTGATGGTTCTGTTCCAGTTTGAGCTTGGCTTAGAGGTGGTTCAGGTGGTTCTTCATGAACAAAGTACCGTTCAAACCAAATTTTGACTTGATTGAATTCTGAGATAAAATTAATTTAAGCATTTTCTGTGGTGCTGTGATGTTGGATGTTTAATTCCAGGACTGCAGCCCATGTTACTCTTGGTGAATCCCTTGTGTTCTGTGCTGTGTAGGGAAAGCAGGTGCAGCGTGCTCTGAGAATTATCCAGCCCTGGGCTCTCCTCTGCTCCTGCCATTTTCTCCATCTCTCAATCTTTCTTCTTAAATCTCCAGCCTGGACTGTGTGAGAGCTACACTAGGAGGAGATGCTGTTCTTCCTTGTTTATTTAGGGATGAAAACAAATATTCTGTCACTGAGTTCTGTCCATTCTACCAGTGTTTTATGTCTCCCTTGGAGCTCACTGAATTTTCAGGGTCGCTTAGTGACAAGGGAATTTTGGCTTCCCTTGGGAGGAACCTGCTGCTTTTGGCAGTCAGGAGGAGCTTGAAAACACGACCCCAACCAACCCTAACATAAGGAAACAAAACTCAGCTCAAAGTTAAAATGCTTCCAAAATGTTGTGTGTGCCTCTTGTTGAAGGGGAGGCACAGCAGATCTGTGCAATTACCTGTCCTCTTGTGGCTTATCTCCAAATTTTGAAGCAAAATGAGCACTTTGCAGTTTTGCAAACAGAAGATATTTGTTGTGATCTGATCCGTGCTCTGTGTCCGATCCAATGTGAAACATTTTGCTTTGGGGAAGCTTCTTTCTTGATCTGTTCTTCTTAAATTGTGCTGCTGTAAATTGGAGATGAAAGCAGGATTCAGAGGGGGTTTGGGGCCTGAGGAAAAGGGAGGAGTGTCCCACCCTGTTCTCTCATTTCCCTGTGCCCTGCCCTGTGGAGCAGGGGAGAGGAGGCAGGTGGAAGGACACAGCCCCCTCTCCTCCTGGTCAGTGCAGGGATTTAATGTGCATCTTTGTCTGCCTGACAGATTCACCTCTCCCTTGGGCACTTTAATTCCTTCTATAAATTGCAGCCTTTGCACCCAGAGATGTTGGGAGTGATCTGGTACCTGGAGCTCTGGCATGGCACTGCCCAGAGAACTGGGAAACCTGAGTCCAGGTCCCCCAGCTTCTAAACCTTTATCTCCTTCATTCCGTGTGGAATTACCTATTTTCTTGTTTTCCTCATAAGACCTCTGAGGCTTTTAAGATTCATTCTTTGTAATACTCTTCCCCCAAAAGTCAGGATGTAACAACAAAGGTGTCAGAACACCTTTGGTTTTCCAAAAGAATCCAAGTGTCACCTATGGCAGAGAAAGACATCTGAGCGTTTGACAGTATTAATGATCATAGTTTTGTCAGAACTGGCCTTAAATAATTATTGAGCTGTTGAACTGTTGTAAAAAGCTTCTCTGCTTTGCCTGCACTGGAGATTTTTTCCTTTAATTGTCTCTTCTCTGGGCACAGATGGCCCAGGGCAGTTTATCTGTTGTTTGCTGTGTAACACCCTTCTTTCATTCAGATATAGTCAATATTATCTGAGAAGTTTAGTTCTGTTTTTTTATTTCCTCATTGACAAACTGATGTTAAACTGCAACTCTTGTGATATTTTGGTGATATTATCTTTGCCTACTGCAAAGAATTCAGTAAGGCCTTAACTCTAAAGACAACACTTAGTTGGATTAATTAATTAGTTTTCAGAGCTGTAGGTAAATTAATGTGTTGATGAGACATTAAGAAATCTCTTTCTAGAAAAAGAAATTTCTTTCTAGAAAGAGCAGTAGGTTGGGAGGGTGCTTGTGTGTACATAGATAAATGATCTGATTCAACACAACCACAAGTCTTTAACACTGAAAAGAAGCAGTTTGAAGTTTTGCCGTGATGTAATTTAGGCTCATTACTGAGAACCTCTTTTCTCTTGAGCCTGGTGCTCGTTGTGTGTTAGTTTTAAATGAATATTGAGAGTGGTAGCTCAGTCTTGTGGGTCTTGCAGCTCCAGTTTCCATTTACCTGCCTGCCTTGGTGGGCTTGGTGCAGCATTCAGTAAATGGGACCAAAGTGTGCAAAGCTGATGGACTCACCCAGAGGGAGTGAACAGGGACCAGGCTGGGAGCTGTTTGAACACACTTCTTGTTTCTTCCTCCCTTCTCCTGCAGTCACCTCCTTTCAGCTGTTCTGGGGTGAACAGAATCACAGAATCACCAGGTTGGAAGAGACTTTCAAGATCCTCGAGTCCAACCCATGCCCTAACCCTCCACTAAACCATGGCACTGAGTGCCATGTCCAATCTTATTTAAACACATCCAGGGATGGTGACTCCACCACCTCCCTTGGCAGAGAATTCCAGTATTTTACCACTCTTTCCATAAAAAACTTTTTCCTAATATCCAACCTGTATTTCCCCTGGGGCAGCTTGACACTGTGTCCTCTCATTCTGTTGGTTGCTGCCTGGAGAAAGAGAGCAACCCCCAACTGGCTACAGCCACCCTTCAGGGAGTTATAGAGAGTGACAAGGTGTACAGGTTTGGAAACCAACCAGCAGAGGAATTAACCCCACGGAAAAATATCGCCAGAGATTCCAAGTCAGAACTGCAGTTTAATAGGAGAAACTGAAATAAAAGCAGTAATAGAGAAAGCACCAGGCTGAGCTGCCAAGGTAAGGATACAACCTGCCACCCTGTTGGGCAGGGTGCTGATAGCAGTCCAGTCACCTGGTGGCTGCAGTTCTGCTGGAGTGATGGATGTGGTCTTGGTTGAATTGGAAGAAATCCCGTCTATCTGTGGGGGTCTGGTGGTTGTGGAGCTCCTTTCCTCTGGAGACCAGTGGAGATGGGTGTCTTGCCTTGTTTTCTCCCTTTATCTGGGTGGGATGTTCAGTTTCTTCTTTTTGGGGTGGAACATATCACAGTGGGCCGATGTTATTTGATGGCTGCTAGGTGGAGGACGTTCAGCTCCTTCTTTTTGGGACAGGACATACCACAATGGGGTGATGGTATTTGATGGCTCATTGGTGGAGGATGTTCAGCTCCTTTTTGGGGCAGAATATATCACAATGGGCCGACGTTATTTGACGGCTGCTTGGTGGAGGACGTTCAACTCCTTCGTTTTGGGTCAGAATGTATTGCAATGGGATGATGGTATTTGATGGCTCATTGGTGGAGGANTGAAATAAAAGCAGTAATAGAGAAAGCACCAGGCTGAGCTGCCAAGGTAAGGATACAACCTGCCACCCTGTTGGGCAGGGTGCTGATAGCAGTCCAGTCACCTGGTGGCTGCAGTTCTGCTGGAGTGATGGATGTGGTCTTGGTTGAATTGGAAGAAATCCCGTCTATCTGTGGGGGTCTGGTGGTTGTGGAGCTCCTTTCCTCTGGAGACCAGTGGAGATGGGTGTCTTGCCTTGTTTTCTCCCTTTATCTGGGTGGGATGTTCAGTTTCTTCTTTTTGGGGTGGAACATATCACAATGGGCTGATGTTATTTGATGGCTCATTGGTGGAGGACGTTCAGCTCCTTTTTGGGCTGGAACATATCACAATGGGCTGATGTTATTTGATGGCTCATTGGTGGAGGACGTTCAGCTCCTTTTTGGGCTGGAACATATCACAATGGGCTGATGTTATTTGATGGCTCATTGGTGGAGGACGTTCAGCTCCTTTTTGGGCTGGAACATATCACAATGGGCTGATGTTATTTGATGGCTCATTGGTGGAGGATGTTCAGCTCCTTTTTGGGACTGGGATATCACAATGGGATGATGGTATTTGATGGCCCGTTGGTGGACAGAGTAGCTGCTCCTTCTCAGAAGATGTTATCAGGGCTGAGTCATT
>VZRZ01007028.1:82528-97997 GCA_013398175.1 Climacteris rufus
TTATTTAAACACATCCAGGGATGGTGACTCCACCACCTCCCTTGGCAGAGAATTCCAGTATTTTACCACTCTTTCCATAAAAAACTTTTTCCTAATATCCAACCTGTATTTCCCCTGGGGCAGCTTGACACTGTGTCCTCTCATTCTGTTGGTTGCTGCCTGGAGAAAGAGAGCAACCCCCAACTGGCTACAGCCACCCTTCAGGGAGTTATAGAGAGTGACAAGGTGTACAGGTTTGGAAACCAACCAGCAGAGGAATTAACCCCACGGAAAAATATCGCCAGAGATTCCAAGTCAGAACTGCAGTTTAATAGGAGAAACTGAAATAAAAGCAGTAATAGAGAAAGCACCAGGCTGAGCTGCCAAGGTAAGGATACAACCTGCCACCCTGTTGGGCAGGGTGCTGATAGCAGTCCAGTCACCTGGTGGCTGCAGTTCTGCTGGAGTGATGGATGTGGTCTTGGTTGAATTGGAAGAAATCCCGTCTATCTGTGGGGGTCTGGTGGTTGTGGAGCTCCTTTCCTCTGGAGACCAGTGGAGATGGGTGTCTTGTGTTGTTTTCTCCCTTTATCTGGGTGGGATGTTCAGTTTCTTCTTTTTGGGGTGGAACATATCACAGTGGGCCGATGTTATTTGATGGCTGCTAGGTGGAGGACGTTCAGCTCCTTCTTTTTGGGACAGGACATACCACAATGGGGTGATGGTATTTGATGGCCCATTGGTGGAGGATGTTCAGCTCCTTTTTGGGGCTATTTGGGTCGGGGAACATCACAATGGGATGATGGTATTTGATGGCTCATTGGTGGAGGACGTTCAGCTCCTTTTTGGGCTGGAACATATCACAATGGGCCGATGTTATTTGATGGCTCATTGGTGGAGGACGTTCAGCTCCTTTTTGGGCTGGAACATATCACAATGGGCCGATGTTATTTGATGGCTCATTGGTGGAGGATGTTCAGCTCCTTCTATTTGGGTCGGGGAACATCACAATGGGATGATGGTATTTGATGGCCCGTTGGTGGACAGAGTAGCTGCTCCTTCTCAGAAGATGTTATCAGGGCTGAGTCATTGGTGTGAAGATAAGAGGCATCACCTGCCTCTTCTCCAGTGCCCAGTTTGCAATGTTTGGAGGGTGTGGGGTGCGATGCTCAGCTGTGTGAACAACCCATCGTTAACAACTCATCAAAAGGTGATGGAGAAGGTAAGATCATGCATTCCTTTGGTTTTACTGTCATATAGCCCAAGACATAAGGTCACCTGTGGTCTCTTCTCCAGGCTGAGCAGCAGGCTGACGCTGCCTTGTGTTGCAGGTACAGCTCGGGAGAGGTGAGGCTGTGGGACACACGCTCCTGGGACTACACGGCCCCGCTGCTGGAGGCAGCGCCGGGCGCTGGGGAGGCTGGAGCCCTGCCACACGTCTCCTTTGTGAGGATCAACAGCTCCCTGGCTGTGGCAGCCTACGAGGACGGTGAGCGACCACCACTCTCCTCCCTATTAAAACAACAACAGCAAAAAAAAAAAAAAGGCTTTCCAGAAATGAAGCAGCTGTGCTCAGCTTTGTGTGTGCCTGTAATCCTGTGTATCCACACACACGCACACACACTTGCTTTTATGTGAGAAAGTTGGCCAATAACCCTAAATGCATTAGGAGGCATTGGAACATAGCACCCATTAAAACGGAGCTTTAATTCCTACTGGAGCTGCTGCACAAAGCTTGAGTGCCAGGCTGTAGTCCAGCCAAGCTATCTTAAGCAAATAACTTGTTTTGCTATAAAAATATTAAATATTCTTCCACCAGCCTTCTCCTCTGGCCAAAACTCCCCTGGGGTGCTGTGGAGCTTTGTTATGGGAATGGTGGTAAACTTGGATGGCTGATTAATCCCCGTCCCTCTCGCTCTTGGCGTGGTGTGTGGATGCACTGAGGGCTTGCTTTGCACTGCTGGGTTATTCTATACTTTGATTGAAAGAAATGAAAGCTTTGACCTAATATTTAGTGAAACCCTAATAAAATCCTGGTTGTGTGCATTGTTTTAAATATCCTTAGAGGTTTTATATAATGGACAGCAAGAGCCAAAGACCAACGTCTTCTGGATGTGGGAACAGCAATTAAAGATTAGGTTTGGACAGTGCTGGCTGGGGGGCTCAGGCAGAACTCAACTCCCATCATCTTTCTTTAAAATGTATAATTTGATACTTAAAATGTCTCCTTGGGTATAAATAAAGAATATTTGTAAATTTAGAGAGCTCTGTACACATACTGCCTTTGATCCTGGTGTTTCTACAGGTGAAAACAAAACACAATGGATAATCCAAACAAAATCTCTAATCCATGTGTTTTATTTTAAAAGTAAATTAAGTGCTTTATATGTTTTAAAATTCCCAACATCCTTAGCTGTGTTTCTGGCTTGGGTCATGCCAGGATGGTTTTCTGTGGGTAAAAATTGTTGATAGGCAACATTTTCTGACAACAGCAAATCTGGTGTCATTAATATTATTTACCCGAGTCATAGGAAATTATAACATGGTTTTAAATGCTGGCATTTTTTCCAGTGTGCCAAACAATGACTAGCAGAGGGTCTTTTGTTTGTTTTCTAGTTTCCCACTGACTAATCTAATAATTTGTCTGGGTTTTTTGCCTGTCATATCCCTTGCTGTCAGTGCTGTGACTGAACTAGTTTGCATAAAGCTCGGCGTCTTTTATTCTTTTGGGTAGAGATTTTAATAGGCTCTGTGATATGGCAGTTACTCTGATTTGAGAAGCCTTGGTCAGAATAGATTAGTTTCTATGGGAATAGGGAAATAAAAAGACCCATTTTAGAAATGTTTACTAACTGCAAGCCGAAAGCACATATTTACAGTTTGGTGGAGAGAGTTATTTTAAATTTAGGGAGGGGAGAGGACGGCTTTGAAGATAATGTGTTTGATTGTTCTTTGTTGTACTTTTCCAGCTCCCTTTCCTCTTTGTTTGTAAGTTTGACTAACACAGAGAAACCATCTGCTCCTGTTGGAGGTGCTGCTGTCAGGCAGTCTAGACTTCCCTGTTGAATCCCTGGCTCGCAGGCTCGTTCCGATAACATCGCCTTCTCCCAGTTCAGCAGAGCTCCTGCAGAGCTGGCCTTGGCACCCATCACAGGCAGGGGCTGAGCACAGGCTGCCTTGCTGTGCTCCCACAGCAACAAACCTTCCCAGGGCAGAGGGAGCAGAGCAAGGAGAAAGGTTTGTCCTGCCGGGATGCCCGCGGCCGGAGCGGGTCGCAGCTCCACGGCGGCACCGCAGGAAGGTGGGGTTGTGGCTCCTGGTGAGTGTTCCTGACAGCACCAGCCTCAGACAAACAGGCTGCAGGGAGAGAAACAGGCTGCAGGGAGAGAGAAATGAGAGAGAAATGGATGGGGAGCAAATGAAGTTCCCTGTGCCCGTGCCAGCGCTCAGTGGGGGCACTGGATGTACACCTGGGGCAACGGGACTTGGCAACTCGATCCACAGTTGTGATTTTTGAATTCCAACCCACTGGCCTCATATTTCTTCTGCCTTGTTTCCTATTGTCAGCACTGGCAGTCCTCCAGTTTGATTTTACCACTAATTGTGTTGCACGTTACCAAACTGAAATGAATCAAATCAAAATGCTTTTCCTGGAGCATTAGATAAAGCAGGCGAGGGTTCTGGGTAATGAGCAGATGCTGCTAATGCAGGGACAGGAGAGGCCTTGCCAGGACTCCATCTGCTCCATGCTTGCCTGCCTTTGGCTGGGAGCCACAGCTTTTGGGAAACAGCAGTCTGCTTTAGCCATCCCTCTCCCCCCTGCGCTCTGGAGTTTCAGAGTTTGACTGGAAAACAATGTGCTGCTACAGGAGAACATAGCTTTTTTATTTTGTCCTCTAAATGCCATGTTCACCCTCATGTAGACATGGCCCTGCTGCCCTTCTTGTACCTCTTTGAGACCCACTGTGAGGAGCTGGTGGCACTTCACAAGCTGCACATTCACTCTGTGGAGCAAAGGAAGGGGGTTGCTGCGGGGCTCAGAAGTGCTCCTGCTTGCTGGCAGGCTCCAGGAGGGGAGTTTTGGCAGCATTGCTTTTTGGGACTGGAATTCTGCTGTCCTGTCCATCCTGGTGCCTGTAAAGCTGCTTGGGGGTATTGTCCCTTTTGTACCCTCTTTGCAGAGTGATGGGGTTGGTGCCTTCCCCTGAGTGCCAGGACATGCTCCAAGAGAGCAGGAGCAGGAAACAGGCTGGAATGAAGGGAAAAGTGTTTGAAGAAAACTGCAGCAGCAGGTGGGGGGATATTTATGCCCATTGGAGCTGTGGGTACAAACCTCTTGGTTTGGGTGGGTGGAGTGTGAATTCCCGTCACATCCCCAAGCTGGGAGTGAAGTGGAGTCTGTCCTGTCTGTGCCTTCTCTGAGGGACTGTCCAGGGAGGGAGCCCTGTGGAAATCTTTGTGGGAAGGGTGGTGGAGATAAAACTGGCACCATTTGGTGGCAATGGTGTGGTATTGCTAATGTGAAGGCAAAACTCTTAACACTGAGGTCTGATCTCTCACTGCTTTGTGCACTGAGTATCTGCTGGAAATGAAAATTAAATGTAAAAAGTTGGTTAATGAACTTCAAGCATCTACTAAGTTTATATGGGCTCCTCTGAGTAGAAAACCTCAAAATTCACACTAAGAAGTTCTGATACTCCAGGCTGGTGCTCATTTCCAGCCATGCTTTTCTTATCCTGTTTGCATTTCATAGACAAATTATATAGCTGAAAATTATAAGGAAATAAATTATTGTTCCCACTTCGGAGTAAAATTTTATACCTGTAAGGAGTCACAGACTCATAAAATACCCTGAGTTGGAAGGGACCCACAAGGATCATCGAGTCCAACCCCAAGTGTTTTTAAAAGGTGAAAAAGAATTTTACTGTGTTTAAATCAATGTAGAAGTGGCAAGACCACGACTCTCAAACAGGAAGAGCATCATGGAGATGATGTGTATTCAGCAGCTTCTGGCCTTCCCACACAGTTGTGTTCAGAAGCTGAAGTGAATGAGCAAGAAAATCATGAGCACATTTGGATTCCCTGCTCCAGCACAGACAACATTCTGTTTTTTTTAAATTCTTTTTTCAGATAATGCACATGTAAATTGCTTTACATCTTTTCCAAAGCTGGCAGCAGCCACCAGCTGACAGCCAGTGCTAGTCTGAACATGGGAGAGCTGATGCAGGGGGTCTGTGTGATTCAGGCTGGGGTGTTCCCCCCTCAGCTGCAGCCCCCATCCCACCCTCCCTGAGCAGGTAGCTCAGGTGGGCAGTGTCCTCTGCTGTGCCCAGCTCAGCAGGGGCTCAGGCTGCCTCTGTGACACTGCCAGACACAGCCAGGGTAATATTGACAAATGAGATTTAACACTGTTTGCCTCTGTGCTTGTGCTGCCTTTCCCTGATGAAGGATTAAAGGATTTTGTAGGAAAAGAGATACTTGTTTTTTTTGTTAATTCTGTGGCAAATGTGGTGCCTGTAACAGCAGAGAGGAGCCTGTGTGGACAGAGATGTAAGAGCTGCTTTTGCAGGATGCCTTTTGTGCTCTCTAATGGGGAGAGAGGAGCCTCCAGCCGAGCAGCTCTGACACAGCAGGAGCTGGGTGAGGCTGCCTGGTGCTCCCCAAATGTTCATTCAGGAGCAGCACTGCACTCTGGGAGGCACAACAGGCTCACACTCAGTGCTTTATCCAGGTACCTCCCAGTCTGGAGTGACTTGCAGTGAATGGACCTTTCATCAGGCCAGTTCAACCCTCTGCTGGGTTGGAAGTTGAATTTTTTGTAAAGTCTGGGACAAAGTGGCAAACAAGGCTGGGGCAGTGCTTGTCATGTCAAGTGTCAGAGAGTACTCTGTTGTCATCAGCTTCCTGCACTTGTTTTCTTGAGCCAAAATGAGTTTACAGCTTGCTCATATTTTTAAATAATTTTAGGCAGTTATTGTTAGAGTTCAGTTGGAATAATCACAGTTGTGGTGCAGATTTTAGTGTGCCGTGCTTGTAATTCTGATTGAATGACTTCCTAGCACTTCTAAGGTTTCAATATTAAAAAAATAAAAAAGATAACGTATGGTTGCAACCTGAACTTCACCTCAGCAGAGGAATTGCTCTGGAAATGAAGCAGTGGGCAGTGCTGGAGGCAGGAAGACAGACTATGGAGAGCAGTGATCTCATCTGCACTGCTAAATCTTAGCCTGATTTTTTTTATGTTGCCACACTAATAACCTGAACTGAAATGTTGGAGGGCTTTTTTTGCTCTTACACAAACATGATTGAGTGTTGCAAAGACTTGCACACCCATAAATACCTTTTGCTGTTTCTGCAGTGAAATGCAGAATATTCTGAGGAGCAATTTTAGCTCTAGTAGCAGCTTTACCTGTTTATAAATCCAGTGGAGTGTTTGCTTTTGCTGTGTAAAGCCTGATAATGTTTTCCTGCTGTCATGATCCTTGTGGGTCCCTTCCAGCTCAGGATATTCTTTGAACTCTCCTTGTTACTCTTTACTTTGTGCTCCTTCATTACATGTGAATTTGTGACCTTACAAGTCACTTTTTTTTTCTTATATTGCCAGATATGTTATTACTATGTTGTGTATCAGATGTTGCACACACTGTGTTTGCCTGGTTAAAATCTTTTGCTATTTTGGACAGATTGTGCTATTGAACATCTGGTTAAAAAAAAAAAAATATCTTGAAGCAGTTTTACTATTGCATGAGCCATTTTCACTGTTATCTCGAAATTTGAGATGCAGCAATAATAATAATAGTAGTAATAATAATAATAATGGTAATAATAATAGTAATAGCAATAATAATAAGTGACTTGTTGCCCAAAATCAGAGAGCAGAACTCCAGGTTCTGGGTTTCCCAGTTGCTCCTCTGGTCAGAAGAGGGTTCTCTGACGTGAATCTTTTTTTTGTATTTTCCAGAACTTTCATCCATTTGTACACTGTTAAAACCAGTGAAATGCTCATCACAGAGATTTGTAAACAAGAGACCTCACTGAAAGCAAATCAGCCTCCTTTTTTCCTTTCATGAAGCTGGTCTTTAATTGGGATAGATGTTCTGCTGAACAAAAATGGAAAACGCTCCTGCCTGGAGGAGCTGGGCAGCGAAATTCGTGGTCTGACACCCAAGTGCAGTTGGGATGCTCTGATGTGATCCCACTGCAGTGCTTTGTCACCGGTGGGTGTGTTTGCCTGCTTCAGCCCCATCCCCGTGTGGCAGTGCAGGGTGCCTGAGCCCAGCCCTGCCGTGGCTCTGCAGGGGCTGGAGCCTGTGCTGCCCCTTTGGGTTTGTTAACTGCTGGTGAGCTAAGTGCGTGCAACCAGTCTGCTCTGCAAACCCGGTTCAGCAGTTATTTACCTTTCAAGCAATTAACATAATTACCATTATGCTAAGAAGTAATTTTGGGAAGTTCTGCTCGGAGCCCTTACGGCTCCGTCGGGACAGTTTTAGTCGGGCCTTATCTTTTTGATGGAAGCCTAATTGCAGTTTTGGCTTTGTGTAAACAAACAGAGGCGGCTAATTGTTTAGGCAAATAGCAGATTAATTTAAATATTCATCCCTAATAAAACAAAAATGGTCCCCATTATGGTACTCATTCCCATGGTGAGGAATATAAATATTCAGTGGGAGTGCCATTAGACAGGGATCTTAAGGATTATCTGCATTATTTCACATCGGTAGCACTTTCCAGATACCAAATAATCTTTACAAAAGCTAACATAAATCAATTTAAACTCATTTAGCTACCATTTCACTATGTGCAGTTTCATTACCACACTCTTGCTTCACCTCCTCTGGGAGTGGGGAGGAGTGTTTGCAAACTGGCAGTGGTGCCCATCCACAGCTGTCTGTCAGGGCTTTTATGTCTCCTTCTGAAGGAAGAGCTGCCATTAATCATTTCATCATTAACGTGCTCCAGTGCAAGGAAAGCTTCTCCAGCCCTGCCTGTCACGGTGGAAGATTGCTTCTCCTTAATTCAGTGCAAAGGTGGCCCAGAAGGCTCCAATTCCCTTCTGTTCCCTAATACACTCCTGATGGCCTCAGGTTGCTCTTACTCAGATTATGATGCTTTTAAATTGAGTATTGGGGAGCCAGGCTGGGAAAAATGCAATTACCAATATGTTGTCTTTTGACTTTACACTCTTCTAGTCTTTAGGGTTTGTATTCTTTAGCTTTTTTCTGATGACCAGTGACAGGACCCAGGGAAGGGCTGGAGCTGTGCCCGGGGAGGCTCAGGTTGGATCTCAGGGAAAGGTTCTTCCCCCAGAGGGTGCTGGGCACTGCCCAGGCTCCCCAGGGATGGTCCCGGCCCCAAGGCTGCCAGAGCTCCAGGGGGGTTTGGGCAGCGCTGCCAGGGATGCCCAGGGTGGGGTTGTTGGGGGGTCTGGGCAGGGCCAGGGGCTGGGCTGGGTGATCCTGGTAGGTCCCTTCCAGCTCAGGATATTCTGTGATTCTGTGAATTGTGCAGCAAAGTGACTCAAAATTTGAGTGTGGGTTCTTCCTCACTGGTTTTGGGGGTAATTGAGGGTCTCTGTGTAATAGAACAAAAGCTCAGGTGTCTGTTTACATCTGATCTCCAAACATGGAAATGTGAGAGAACTCAGAGAGTCTTCCTCAAGGGAGATACTAATGTTGTTGGAAAGTCAAAAATTGGGAATTAGGTACAATTCTGAGAGCAACAGAGCCTGGAATCACAGAATCACAGATGGGTTTGGGTTGGAAGGAACCTTAATGCTCATCCCATTCCAGCCCCTGCCATGGGCAGGGACACCTCCCACTGTCCCAGGTGCTCCAAGCCCCGTCCAACCTGACCTGGGACACTGCCAGGGATGGGGCAGCCACAGCTTCTCTGGGCACCCTGTGCCAGGGCCTCCCCACCCTCCCAGGGAAGAATTTCTTTCCAATGTCCATTCTATGCATTCCCTCCTTCATCTTCAGGCACAATTTCCCTCTGAACCTGTTCCACACTTTCAGAAGAACCACAGCATCCTGAAGTTCTGGTTTCCTGCCCCCTATCCCTTTCCTGTATATCCATTTTCCCAGCAGACTGATTTGCAGCTTTACCCCTTTCAAGGCTCTTTGCGAGTTGTGTGGAGCTCTGAGCTAACCCCAGTGCCCGTTTTGCTGTGTGCAGGCAGTGTCAGTGTGTGGAGCCTGCTGGTTGGGAAGGAGCCAGTGCACCACTTCCAGCAGCAGCAGCGGGTGCAGGCCTTGGCTCTGGCTGCGGGGGGCACGGCCGTGGCCACGGCGTCCGGCTTCCAGGTCAGGGTGGACAGCCCCGACGACAAAGGCTTCTGGCAAAGCCCAGCAACGTTTGAAATCCAGAAACTGGTGAGTCTCCAGGCCACTCTGCTTCATTCCAGCAGCTCCTGATGCACTCATTATTTGGTACAGTTAAGGTGGATCTTGTAAAAGTCTTACAGGAGCGTTGCCTGAACTAGATCAGGGCGTTATCAGCTCAGGAGCACGTTAGGGGGTGAGCCCTTCATCTCTGAAGAGCAAGGGTGAAATGCTGGCTTAAACTACAAGTGAAAATGAACACAAGTCCATATGGTGCAGGAGGTTGGCTGGTTTGAGTTTGGTGGGGTTTTTTTTTTGTCAGCATTAAACGAAGTTGGCTCATTTTGTAAATCAGTTTTCTCGCGTAGAATTGGAGCTGAAACTCCAGGTCTCGTTCCAGATCCACACTATGTGATTAATTCTGAGGCAGGATATTGCAGGCAGCCTAATAGTATCACTTGTGAAGCTGTAACTGCTCTTGCAGCTTCTTTAGGTTGCACCTTCTGTCACTGAAGTTTTGAGAGTTGTAATTAAAAGTCATTCTCTGAAGTTTTGTTGTGTCTCAGAGTATCAACATTTGTTTGAAAGGGAAGGAAGTGTGTAGGAGTAAATTGAGTCTTGCAGCCTCTCTTCTATTGCAGGAAGCTGGGCAGCTAAAGGGTGTGAAGTGATTTAAACCACTCCTGATTAATCCCCCCCTCCAAAGCTAAGTCAGTCTTACAGTACTTAAAATATTGGGGGATTTTGTTAATTTAAGAGATTTTCCAGTAAAGCCACCACCCACTCCATTGTAGCTGGATCCATTTAACTTGTTTTCTGTGACAAGTCCATTTGCCCCCTGGACAGACACTCAGGACTCCACACTCTCTTCCAAGGCTGGGTTAGAAATCAGCTGTTGAGGAGTTTAAACACTTTCCCTGGTGAGACTTTCCAGCTCATTTCACATTTCACAGAAATGGGAGGAGCATCATCCTTGTGGCCTTGTGACAGAAGATTGGGGTCTGGCATCTGTCAGAGCTTGATGCCTCTGTGTTAATTTAAGGTGTATTTCCATGATTGCAGAATAAACATCAGTTGTATCAATGTGTTTCCTCTTCTGGAGCGCCTTATTCACATTCTAGCCACAATATTTGCTTTGTGTGCTTTAACCTTAAGGCTTTCTGTCCTTCAGAATGAGGCCATTGGGTCTTGCTCCTTTCTTTGGTGTCACATTTTGGGATGTTTTATTGTAATGTGCTCTGATTAGTTGTTTTTTTAATGGACTCATACTAAAGACTGTGAGCTAAATTTTGTCCTAGGAACTAAACTTGCAAAAGTTCAGCAATAAACGTGATACTTGGTCTTAGTCTGGAATTAATCCACCATTGGGATGATTCAAGACACACAGGAGTAGTTTGTTCAGTTCAGCATGTGGCAGTAGTAATGTAAAAGAATTTTTGACTGTATTAAAAATAAAAAGTCTGCTCTTTTTAGGTCAACTTCCTTAATCTGGTTCCAGATGTTACGGGCAGTCCAGTGGCAGTGGCAGCTGCAGAGGACATTGTCTATCTCCTGAAAGCAGAAGAGCCTGCCAAAATCCTCCATTCTGTCTATGGTCAGCCTGTCACCTGCCTCGATGTGTCTGCTCATGAAGCAGCCTTTGGGATCAAAACCTTTGGCTGGTTGTTGAATGAGCCCAACCAGGTATTGTCATTCTTTTTTATAAGATTTTTAAACCTTTGTAATTAAGGAAAAAAGAGTTCATGCTGCTGAGCACTTTCTTCCTGCTCTTCAGCTTTTGGTAGTAGATGGAAGACATTATTTTAATGTAATAGTCTGATGCTTCTACATGTTCTTGTTGTGGGCCAACTGAGTTCACTGCAAACCCTTTACAATCTCTGCTCCTCAGCAAGGCCCAGCTCACTGAGTTGATGCTGTTTCACTTTCATCAGGGCAATCTGTCTCAAAAAAAAACACCCCAAACCCCCTATGAACAACCCAAAAGCCCAAAATATCCCTCAGCCTTTCTGTTTCACCCAAGTTAGTCCTGGTTTGGTGAGGGTGGTGTGACTGTTGGGTTAAAGGAAGGACAATCACAGTGCTGGGTTTGAATTTCCCTGTGACACAGTCTTGCTTCTTCTGTCAGCACATCTGCAGTGGCAGCATAAATCAAAACCAGAGTGGGTTTGCAGCCCTGCTGAAGAGTCATGGCTGGGGGATGCTCCAGCAGCTCTTCTCAAACTCCTCTGCTTGCAGGAGGGGCTCTTGGGGGCTTGCAGACCCAAATAAGTGATATAAACCATGAACCCATGGAATGCTTTGGGCTGGAAGGGACCTTAAAGCTCAGCCATGGACAGGGACACCTTCCACTGTCCCAGGGTGCTCCAAGCCCTGTCCAGCCTGGCCTTGGACACTCCCAGGGATGGGGCAGCCACAGCTTCTGGGGAGTCTTAGAATCCTACCTGAGATCCCAGGTAGCTGGTGGCAGCAGCTCCTGGACACAGCCCAGACCAAGCTGTGGAGAGCCCTGTTTCCAGATACTTTGAAGAGCTCCTGTCCCTTTCCTGCATCTTGCTTCCCTATTCCACTCCTCAGTTTCATTCCATTTTTGTGTTACACTTCAGGCTGTCAGCAGTGAGGGAAGGAGGGTGCTTCAGGCAGGTGGAGAAGAAGCAGAAGGGGAGCACCCAGATGAAAGGAGCTGTGATCTGTAGTGTAGAAATGCAGGATTTCCCTTGGCAAGTGACTAGAACAGGAAAGCTTCATTTAGGATTTCCCTGTGCTAGGGATAAACATGTCCAGCTGCATCTCATTTCCCCTTAAAATTCCCATTCACCATGAGAACCTGTAGGGCTGGGAGGTGCTGCGAGCCATGCTGCCTTTATTAATCCTTTGGCTGTCCTAATCCAGCTCTTTCCCTACTGAGGTGGGAGGTCAGAAGGTAAAATTGCCTCCCTCAGGGGCATTACCCCTGTGCTCACTTCTGTGCCTTGTAAAGGAACAGAGAAACCTCCCCAGGCCCCAAGTGGCGCTCAGCAAAGCCGGACATCGCTCCCAATTCACTCCTGCCTCTTGCTGGCACATTGCGTTAAGCTGAGCATCCTGGTGCATCCTAATCAGGGAGATGGGCCCAGAGGGCCGGGGGGTGTGACAAGGACACTGCCTTGGCACCGCTCCGGCTGACATCACGCCGGAAATTAATTACCAGTGTCTCTGATGATAATTGGTGGCCTCGCGCAGACGTGGCGGGACTGCGCCCTGCCTGATTGCCGTGACAATCTGTCTTTGGGAGAGCTCCTCGTCTTGGAAATGTAATCTTGGAGTCTTCCAGCCCCCTTGGCTGCTGCCTGTGTTTCTCCTCAGTTTGGGGTTTTCTTTGTTTTCCTCTGGGTTGTTATTTTTCCCCTCGCAGTCCCTGCCTAGTAACCTGCTTCCTGCTGGAAATACTTAGGGAAACCATCTTCCCCCCACCAGGCTCTTTTAAAATCATTTTCTAATTTTAGCCAAATTTGACAGCAGAGTCGAGATCTGAGGCATAAATTTTGTAGGAACTTTTATGTCAGAGAGGAGAAAAACATCAAATCTGTGGCCTAGACTTGGCTCCTGTCAGCTGACAGACATCTGAGCAGGAGGAAGGGGAGAACAGCAATGCTTCATCCTTGAGAACTTCAGCTTTCACTTTGTTAGCACCAGACAACCCAAATATGATGCTGTTTCTTCAAAGTTCTTTGGTTATTGCTCCTGGAGCTCTTTTTTTAAGTGAAGCTCTGAAAGATTTGTTGTTTCAGCTCTGTTAACATGAAATACATTATTGCCCTTAAATTCCAATTCCCATCTAGGCTTGTATATGGCTAATTACACAGCCCAGATAATGACCCACGGGGAACACCTTATTCCCAGCTTGCCCTCTGTGCTGCTCTGACCTCCAGGGGACATTCCCTGAGGGATGATGTCAGGCCAGTGACACATCCCTGTGGCAGGGATTTGGAGCCCTGTGGTCGCAGCACCGCCAGCTCTGGGCGTTCACCTCTTGGAGTTCTGGGGTGTGAGCACTGTGTGTGAGATTAAATCCACACACTGGCTTTGCTCCTCTCCCTGTCAGGGTCTAAATCTTGTAAGGAGGTAGCAGGATCAGTGTGAGCCTTGGCTCCATCTGATTCCTCATGCAGTTGGCTCACAGATCTGGCTGAAGCTTTTCTCATAGTTGGTGTCTGTAACCTTCCCTGAATCTGCTGTCAGGTAAGTCTGGTCTCCTGCTGTAGCTCAGGTGAGCTTTGTGGATTATTTCTATTAAGTTTAGAGGTGCTTTTTTTCTCTTGAGGTAGGAAAAACACCCCTCAAACCCAATTTTCTCCTGTGTTTCAAATTCTGTTCAAAATTTTTAACATATTCAATATTCTTGGTGATATAAGATAATGAACATGGGAGGATTTGGGGGTTTTTCCACCAAAGAGGCTTCATACAGCATTCAAGAGAGTTTTTATTACAGATATTATCAGGCACAGTTCAGGTGTGGTTTTGGTTGCTTTGTGCACAAACATGAACCTGATTTCAGAACTGGGAGGAGGGCAGGGATGATTTTAAAGCTTCCAGCTCAGAGACAGAAGGTGGATGTGTTGAGATCAGCTCTCTTGGGTGCTGTTTGTTAATGCTGTCACTTTTTCAGCTCTTTTGAGCTGCTGATTGGCTTGTATTTGATGGAAGGTGTTGAACCTCACCTGGCTCTTCTCAGCAGCCAGTGAAATACTGCCTGGTTTTCCTCCTGTATTGAATGTTTCCATGGAGTTCTTCAGCTGCTTGGAAATGTGAGTGGATCCAGTGGAATTAACCACTGCTGTGAAATCCTAGTAAGTGAAAAACAAATTTGAAATCATAGAATCCCAGAATGGTTTGGGTTGAAGGGACCTTAAAGCCCATCTCATTCCACCCCTGCCATGGGCAGGGACACCTCCCACTGTCCCAGGCTGCTCCAAGCCCCGTCCAACCCGGCCTTGGGCACTGCCAGGGATCCAGGGGCAGCCACAGCTTCTCTGGGCAGCAGTAAATAATCCTTTAACTTGGGTTTCATGTTTTACAGTTTTTCTTGGATGATATATTTAGGCCATAGCTGCTTTATATGAGCTTTTACATCTTTCTTGCACCTTATTTTGACTGATATCCTTTAACTGAGAAGCTGCTTTGTCTTTACTGGTACCAAATGTCTCCAGTTCTCATGGAGTTCCAAAGACTTCCATTTTTTTAATCTCAATTTTCTTGTTTAAAAAATGGGGGATTTTTCACTTCTGTCAACCCTTGTGACCCTTGTAAATAGCCCAATTTTCAACAAATTAATCTTTATGAACCCTCATTTTCATACCAGTAGAAGGGCAGGGCGTAGTGGTGACTGAACAGATGGAACTTGCCCAAATGTTCCTGTTTGAGGAGCTGCAGGACTGCAGAGTGCTAGCAGATCTTTGGAGGTGTTGAAAGGTGTTTTAAATACCTTTTTCCTTATAAACTCTTTGGTACTATGTCACAGAGACAGAACTCCCTGAGGACCTGAACTGTGTTGGGCACTACAAGAAGTAGAGTCCAGAATTTTTCCTTGTCTAAATTTTGCATGATGTATTGATCAGCCCCTCTAAACGACCAGAAATAATTTTGCAAGTTTAAATAAATAAATAAATAAATAAATAAATCCCTTTGTATTGTATTAATGACATTAATGACATTCTGCTTTTTTCCTCTATTTATGCAACAGTGTGAGTGCCTCAAAATTGGCACAGTGGCTTAGGTAGGTGCTGCAGGTTTGGAAAATAGAGCTGCCAGGATGTGCCATGAATGTTCCAGGTGATTATCTATGAAACCAAGAGGATTAATTCAGTTTTTAAGACTTAACTGGCCTCCCTTCTCCATGTCCTATCCTGAGGTCAGGGAAACCAGTTCCTGGGCTGGAGGGATTTTTTTTGAGTGGGTGGCTGGTTCAGTGGGCAAACACAGCATCCTCCCTGCAGGCCCAAGTCAAACGAGCCTGCTGACCCCAGAGCAGCCCTAGCAGACATCTGCCCAGCTCCCTGGCCCTGCCCAGGCTGGCACAGCCCCGGGGGCTGCAGGGGCTGGGCTGGAATGGCCAGGACTGGAATGGCCAGGGCTGGAATGACCAGGACTGGAATGACCAGGGCTGCATGGCCAGGGCTGCATGGCCAGGGCTG